>VYXD01008713.1:170526-321868 GCA_013397195.1 Hylia prasina
AAAAAAAAGTAATAATATAAAAAAATCCAATAAAAACATCACCACTAATCTAAGAAAACCCCCAAAAATTCAGACTTGTCTTGTCCTTTCCAATGGGCCAAGCTAAAAAATCCACCCCAATCACCCCAATCAGCACTTAGACACAAACTGAAGTTGCCTGGAATAAGCCAAACAAAGCCAGTTTTTAAATATTTTAGTTTTTACATCACAATAGAAGTGGCAGAAAAAGAACAAAAGTAGGCGATTGTAACTAAAAGCTGGCTGCAAAAGTGAACAGAAGGACTAACTGACCTGACTCGAGATTGGATTTGGGTCTTAATATTCTCACTGAAGTTGCTAACATTGGGTTACAGGAGAAAAGCATTAAGGGGTCTCAGGCTGAATCATTGCATGGCCCCAGAAATACACTGTATGTTTGTAGTAACCATTCGGGAATTACCTAGCAGTAGGAGGAGCTTCCAGGTTGATTGAAATGTATCAAACAAAAAGAATTAAGAAATGCACGCCCTGTTGCGTTGCTTTAGCTGTCAAAATACTGCAGGAAAACGTACAGGGGAAGCTCAAATTAGGTAAATAGTAGCATTCAAATTTTAGTGTCTGAAAGAACGAAAAACATCGTGGCATATATTCCAAACTCTCCCTCCTCACGAGCGCAAGTGCCATCAGAAAAAGCGACTCCGTACATGTCTTGAGGAGGAGGAGGAGGGGCTGAAAGGGCCCTGCCAGCTGACAGGATTGTTTACCAGCGGCAAAGCAAATGAGATGCACAGCCCAGGAAACCTTTGTTCAGTGAGTCGCAGGGGGAGCTTCACCGTGCGAGGGACAAAAGACGCGGTTTGGAGAGGTGATGCCAAAGGCAAATCCCGGGCCTTTCTCATGGAAGGCAAGGCCATTTCTCGGTCCGTGCCGGCCGCCCCGTGCCCCTGGGCTGTGTGCGCCGGGGAGAAGCGGCGGGCGCGCCGGAGGAGCCTCTGGGGGAGGCTTTTCTCGCGTCACCCCGCCGGCGAGCCCCAAGGTTGTTGTCAAGGCTCTCCACCGCCTCGGGTGCCAGCCCGAAAACACAGCTGATCGCGAGCCAGAGGCCCCTGAGCACCATTCCTGCTGCTAACGTGCCGCACTTCCCACTCATCCACTCGTCCAAGGCGAGCTGCGGCGAGGCGCTGGCGCAGCGCATCCATCGCTCCCCCCCCGCGGCCGCCGGGTCCCGCTGCTCCGCCAGAACCCACCGGCACCGCGCACCCACACGGCACTTACGGTTCGCACGAGAAAACCATTCCTCAGCCTGCAAATCCCAAGCTGCAAGGGGGGACCGTCTGTGCGACCAGGCAGGCATGGCAGAGGAAACCCCTCCTCCACAGATGCCCTATTTATTCGCCGCTTTAGCATCCCGGGTGTGGGGGGGAGGCTCGCCCGCCCTCCTCCCCGACCCCGAGCTGGGGAGACACCGGAGCTCGCTCTCTCTCCCCCCTGTTTTAACCCTTAGGTTTTGCGTTGGGATTTTACCTGGCGAACGGCCGCATCCCTCCTCAGAACAAAACCACTAGGGCTTTATTCTGACACAAGGGAATTATTAGCACGTGAGGAAGCGCAAGCCGGGCGGCTGCCCGCGGCTGGCGACAAAAAGGTGGCGGGTTGGAGCCTCCGCCACCGAGAAAGGTGGATGCGGTGCTCATTTCTTGGGAGAAAGAGGGATTGGAGCCTCAGACCCGGCTGATTTGCAGCAGAGTCGGTCTGAAGCGAACCCAAAAAAACGAGCACACGTACATCCACGCACAGGCACCACGCACAAAGATGTATCCTTATTTCCCCTGCGTTCTGCTTTCTCGCCTTTACCATTATATCCCAGGTATTAAAGTACGAATTAAATCTCCCACACACTAACCTGTCCTCTCTTTAACCTTCCAGAGCAGGCAGAAGGCCTTCACTGCAAATAGGCTGTTATGTCAGAGGACAAAATAACCCCTAATCTTCATTTATGATATCATTCGTCCGTGGAAAAACACTGTCATGATTTCTGTGTGTTATGACTGCCAGAGATCAGGGGGTGGGGAAAAAAAAAAGGTGTAAGTTGAAGAACCTTGGGTTACAAGTCAATCCCCACCCAGCCAATGTCAGGAAAAAAAATTAAGAAGTTGTGATAATCCCACCAAAAATGCAAAGAATTATTTTGAAATCAAAGGTTTTTCAGTATTCAGGTAATTTTCCACAGACCTGTACTGACTTGCTGATGGCTCACATGGCAGAACACACAGTGCCTGAGAGGACACAGCACACTGAGAGGGCTTTGGACATTTGCACAGGTAAATCATGCCCAGTCACCGCCACAGTTTATTGCCCAGTGTGGTTCAAAACCACATTTGAAATGGTTGACCTCAGTAAATGGGGAAATAACGCCCAGCTTTGCAGGCAGATGCTGGGAGTGAAGATGGTGTGCAGAAGACAAGGACTCCTCTGGCACTGCCAGCTCCCCCTGCTCCCTGCACACATTGCATAACCAAAATAAGCCTAACCATCATGCCTGAGACAATAATGAATTCTGTCACAGCTTTTACACAGAAGAGAAGTGTAATCCTCAAAGGACAGAGAGAACACGGAAAGAAAGCAGGCACTTTGTGAGTGAGATTTCAACCATCCACATATTTTTATACCCAAAAAAACCCAAAAAATGAGATTTTACAGGGGTACTACCACAAACCAGCACAATTCTGCTGAACATTGCTGTCTTGTTCACCTGGGGAGGTCTCCCTGCAGCATATTTTGCTTCCCTTGCCATGCTATATTGATCTGCAGCAATTTAAAAAGACCTTTGAACCCAGAGTGCACCCACACTGATTGTGGGCTGCCACAGGGTAGGACGGCACACCAACACGTGGTGCCTGATTGTCTGCCCTGCCAAAGGGTAACCAGTGTGGTGGAAAATAAATAGAGACCAGCTGAAGTGTGTGCTGTGAACTTGCTCATTCCCCAAACCCTTAATCCTGTGCCTGCTGCTGCCAGAGCCACTTTTGGGGCAACCCAGCCACAGTGAGGGTTCAAGGGAGGAGAAGGAATTGGCAGCTCACTGCACTCCCCATAAAGCCTCCCTGGACCCCCAGCACAGCACAAGGTGATGTCACTGGAGACCTTCGACTCCTTCCCATTGTTTTTGCAACCTGAGAAGTTTCGGTCTGTTTGGGAATTTCAGCCCCCCCAGGGTATGCATGAAATGAGCTGAAAACACCTTGAATTTCTCAAGTTCTACGAAGGAAGGAAAGGGCTGACTTGAGTGTGGCAATTTAAGATTCCTGGACAATGCAATGATGCTGGCAGCTTGCAAACACAGGGAAAAGACCCAGATGCCAAGGACAGTTGCATTTAAAAGAATGAGAAGGCACATTTGACCTTGCCAGCTTCCCTGAATTTTCATGCTTGCTTTAAAGGTCGCAGTCATTTGAACCCATTCCTGCTACATACACAAAAACTTTGCTGAAAACATGGACTAGACCCACTAAGTAAGAAAGCACATCAGTGTGCCTGTAAGCCAGAGCAGCTGAGAAATGGCATCCCCTTTCCACAGCTTGGCAGCAAGTGGCAAGGGCTGCAGGATGCCCAGAGGTAGAGAAATGCAACGTTAGTTACTGCAGAGACTGGTCTGCAGACCCAAAACTCCTGGAGGCAGCCTCTGATGAAGCCGGTGGCTTTAATGAAGGTTTAAGCAGCATCCAAATGCTTTGCACAGCCCCAGGAAGTGCAGACACCCTTCAGTGACACGGGGGTGCTCCTCCAGCCTGACTGCAGGCACTAAGCAAACAGCAACGCAAAAGAAAAACATTTCATTTTCACCCGGCTGGGAAGCAAAGTGTGGAGTTAGAATCAGTGATGGATGGCCCAGGAAAGGGAACATGGCTATGCACAACACAGTTCTGTGCTAGTTCTTGCCTCTTAATGCATGGCCCAGGAGTGCTGCTCCAGAGCAAGCTGAGGATGTAAATCCCACTCCATGGGTTTTTGGTTGTCTAGCACCCTCAGGCAGCCTGTGCACTCCTCCTCCTGCTGCTTCAGTAACAAAAGCAAGAGATTTTCTGTGTCCATCTTTACAGTCAACACAACCCTCCCTTCCTGCCTGTTAGTATGTTGGTATTCCCCATCCCTGAACAAAGAGGTCAACACAAACCTCCCCTGGTAAGAGTATCTTCTGAGCTGAACACAATTCATTTGTTCTCCTTTCCCAGAATGCTAATGCCTTGATGGTTACTTTATCCCGTGAAAATTAACACTTTGAGACTCTTCCAAGTTTGCAGCCAGACGTGGCTTGATGCAACAGGAGACAAAGCTTTTGTCACCACACAGGCTGAGCACAGGCAGATAATGAAAGTGTTAAGTCCTGCAAGTGCAGCCATATGGCAAATCTGAGCTTGTCACCATGAACTAAGAGAATCACTTCAAGGACTAAATGGGGAGCTCACCTAATTTGCCCATCTGTCCCAGGACGTTTATTGGTTTAAAAAGGTGAAATAAGCTATCAGGAGGAATGCTCTGCATTGATACATTGACTTGCAGGCTGGTTCGGTTTCATCTTGGTATCACACAGCCATGCACTGCACTGCAGAGAAGACAAAATCTTACAAAGGTTGCAGGGACAGCCATGGGGACATCAGCAACCACAGAACTGAAGCTGGCAATATATCTCAATTAGATTCCTTTGTGGATACAAGTTATTTTTCACTCCTGAACCACAGGATCAGAAAGTGCCTATCCACAAGAAAGATTCAGTGCCCAAAAATGAAGAATTTGCTTTGAAGACACAACTATTCAATATACATTTTCTACTCAGTGCCTGGCTCTGTAGTTCACCTCCCTCCCAAATCCTGGCCTGCCATGAAGGCATACTGAAATGTGGTCCTTGCCCCTGTGATGGTGGGTGGGCTAATGGGAGCCAGGTGCAAATACAAATAAAGGCAGCAGCTCATTGTGTGTTTAACAGAAATTGCTGGAGTTGTAAGATTTGTCAAAAAAAACCCCTTCAAGTGGTCACAGATTTGGCACCCGAAACCTCAGAAAATTTTCACTTTAATTTTACTTGCCACAGCTACTCATCTGAAAAGACAGGAGCAAAACCACCTCCTCATTTCATGGATGTACTGTGAAAATAAGTTCCTACAGGTAACTTTTTTTAGGAGAAAGACAAGGTTTTCTCTTCATCACAGACAAAATTTGTCACTTATCTCCAGGAGCATTCCCCTACCCTCAAACCCTCCAAGCCCTCTGGCATTCCTTCCCAGAGGCATCTCCTCCATTCCTCTTCTTTTCCCCAAGCAATGAAGCAGTGCCCAATAAAAAGGGCTTTGCAGAGGTCTGCAGACATGGCAGCACTTGTGCAGTCTCTTCTGCAGGGCTGCAGTGGATGCACAGCTCCTGTACCACTCCCTCCAGCCTCCACACACTGTGAGAAGATGTCCGGGCTGTGATGGCTTAATCCAGCAGGGACAATAGAATTCTGCCATCATCCTTTACATGCATTCATTCAACACAGCCTCAATACAAAAATTTTTAACAGTTTCTGCAAAAGCAAACTGAGAAGGATGGAGAGAATCTATCAGCACAGGGCATCACAACCCACGCTTGCAGGTCACCTCGCCTCCAGCCCAAGGCTCTTTGCTCCTCTCTCATCTCCCTCAAAGATGCCCAATTTGTGTCACATTGGTGATGGGTTGAGCTGCTGCCTCCCCACCATCACCTGAGCTTGAGAGGCCATTCAAAAGAACAGGAGGAATCTCATTTTGAGTGCCCCAAAGCACACCTCTGAGTGAGGTGTACATTTCAGTCAACTGAAATGTCTGATTTAATTCCTTCAGACATCAAATCTCAGTGGCAAGGCAGTACCACAGCAGCAAACTCAAAGCAGAAAGTTGGAAGGTTATAGCAGGGCAAAATAAACTCTTAGGAGTGTCCTCACTGTCTGTTGAGAGTGTCTGGCCTGGTGGTTACTTATGACTGAGCAGCTGAGATCCAAGCCCCAGCAAGGTGGATTAGGTGAGGGAGGAGAGGTGCTCCAAAACTGCCATATGCTGAACCTCTCTTACTGTTAACTCCCAGGGGACCAGCAGAACCCACGGGGCTGCCTGATTATCTCAGGCCACCAAGGGAGTTGCTTAAAATCACATTTTGCCAGGCCCTTCCAGTTCATTACCCTGGTCCTGAGCACCAGGTTGGTGGAAATCACAGGTAGAAGCTGGCATATTACAGACATTTAGGAATTAAGAACGCAGGAACAATCATAAAGCATCACACCAATTCCCCAGTAGCTGCAATATCCACTTAGATACCAAATACTGGGAGCCTTGTTGATGCTCTAGACAAATCCACAATAATGTACCTCAAAGCCCCACTGCACACTTGCCTGAAGGTAAATATTTAAGACATACCAGGTAGACAAGTCCTTGTTACAGAGTACTGGAATATGGTTGCCAGATCTCTTTCTAAATGCCCCGTCAGTTCTTTAGCATGTTTTCCTAAAGATTACCAGAAATGTGCCATGCTTACCTCACTTTTAAAAAAGTGCATTTTAATCTGCATTTAAAAATTGCTACAATTCAAAACCAACACACAGCAGAACAAAAAATGATCATAAAAGAGCTTTAAAAGTGACACATTACTATCAGGTGAGAACAGAAAAAGTGCTATTACTAAAGTGAAGCTTGCTTTCCTGCACCAGATCAAAAACAAAGACACCTTGAGAGCAAGTCTATCTGCAGTGTCAGATTTTAAGAAGGCAGCTTCTGCTTAATCATTCACAGCTTGTGTGTCACCATTAATTCAGATCTCATTCCTGATTAAGGCCCAGCACACTTGGCAACTACATTGTCACAGCACAACCACCTGTATTATCTGTCCCAAATTTAACTGAGTAACAGAGCTGCTAAGAGCCCAGAGTGGGGGATCACAGGCAGAACAAACTCTTGGGAGGGGAGTTGAGACAAATACTAATTTGGTGTTAGCCTCATTATTTCTGGATTACCAATAAACTCAGCAGGAGGCAAGACCAGCCCAGCATCCTCCCCCCAAGCTGTGGCAAACTCAGAGATAATAATGAAATGGGATCATCTCAGTAAGGCTAATACTGAAATGATCATGATGTTCTCAACTCTGTCAAGTATAATAAAGATGCTTAATCCATTAAGAAGAGGTTGTTGCTTAGACTGTGCAGGTTTTTGTTTTAATTTCAACTGATAGTATTTTCCACTTCACCATCATACAGAAACTCCTGAATTTTAAAGAACCTCATATAGTCTTTCAGTTGTTTTTAGGAGAGAGATTGAGTAAAATAGCACTGCTATTAAATGAAATTTCAGACACATTTGAATGTAAAAAAGGAACATTATCATATAAATCTGACTGTCTACAGAGACAGAATAGAATCTAGTCCTAAACTCTGTGCATTCAGACAGAGTGAAAGAGAGGCTTGTGTTAAAATAGGAGGCTCTCCTAAAAAGCCCAAATGCACTCCTACCATGCTGCCTTAAAATTAGGTTGCAATTCAACACATGGAATGGAGAAATCACTTTGATTCTTCCTTTTACAAAGCTCCCATCATTAAAATTTTATTTTATATGACTTCTTACACCCTGCCCTCTACCATTGGATAAATTAAGACATTTGGTGTCATAATACAGCAATAAGTTACAAAAAACCAGCATTCCCTTCAGCTTGACTCTCAGTTGACTCTCAGTAATAAATTCCAACTTAACTGGAAAGTCATGTCACTCTGTTTCTGACGGTCAAGGACACAAGCCTCTGACTTTTCTCTCACATAACACATTGAAAATCATTTTCTTACCGTGCTCCAATGACATCAAAGAGGTGCTGCCAGCGGTCATTGATTTTGTTGAGTTTATCATCTATTTCTGCAACCCGGCTCTTGTTGCTAGCCTTGATTAGCTGATCACCCATTTGTTTCAAGTGAAGCTTGTTTTCACTGAACAGGTTTATTTCTTCCATGCAGTCCTGATAAACATACACAAACATTGCTTTAATTACAGGGCAAAACAAAACAATTACAGTAAAACAAAAATATGTGTCTCTTTTCCCAGGTGTGTGATGTGGAATCAGGTTTGGCTGAGGTTTCTACATTAGCACGTAGAACTCTCACTGAAAACAAAAAGAAAACCTCAATGAAGAAGCCCTCTCACAATCTATGAAAAAATAAGCAGCTTAAAGACTTGTAAGTGCCAGGAATAAGTATTCCTAACAATAGCAACTGAATAAAGCTACCTCAAAAGAACCCGAATTCAAGTCTAGGATGGCTTTATTTTGCTGACATTCCTATCCAGAGGAGATCTGGGATTAGATACTGAGACATTTTAGCCATGGGGAAAAACAGCAGAACAATAATGGTCTTCTTTAAAATCAAGCTAATACAAAAGTATTAGAAAGCACCAACTACCATAGGGAAGGGCAGAATTAGGTTTTATTTTTGGTTGTGATATCTTCTTGTTCACCTGGCATAAGACCTATGCCATCCTTCAATCTTTTCTTTGCCCTCTGCCTACCAGTTGTGTGGATGGTGGAGGTGCTGAGGGCAGTGAGGTGCTCCCAGGACACCACTCTGAGCAGTGCTGGGTGTGCACGTGTGACCAAAACCCCAACAACCCAGACCCCACCACCACAGCTCACACTCCATGACTAAATGCAGTCTGGTGGCATTTCTGTTCTGCTTTAAGCTCCAAGTCTGAACATCAACAAGAGCTAATGCTGGAAAAGCTCATCTCACAAAAGCCTGTATGTGTTGGTTTTACATCATGTATCACTTCCAAGAAGCAAGGAATACATGAGGAATGGTGCATCTATAATGAGTTATCTATCTGCAACTGAAGAAAAGTGGCATTACTGCTTACCTTCTGCAATTTGTCTATCATGTCTTCAATGCTAACATCTGCAGTCTGCAACACTTTGCTCTCCATTTGTACCAGCCAGGAGCACAGCTCCTTATTCTTCTCATTGAACACGATCCAGGCATTGAGCCTATCCTCGATCTCCTGCTTCCGCAGGGACACCTATGGAAAAGCACACACCATCAATTCTAGCAACAGTTTTTTCAGGAAGGAAACCAGCAATTGTGAACCTTCTAATTTCTAGTCTGCATTTGATCTTATTCCATTTTGCAGGAGCAGTTATCAAGTGTTCTACTTTCCTTTCCAAAGCCAGCAAACAGATTGTTAGATTATATATATTGTAATATATTTTGGACAGCAGGATAAAGAGTTGACTAGCAAATACCAGATTCTCTCCCTTCAGAAGAACTAAATTGAGTGACAGCTTTATAAATAATGTGCTTATATAATAATTTAAATGTTACTCAGTGAAAAACTGAAAATGTCAGTCAGAAGGAATATAAAATACATAATTACTACATACTGTTTAGTATAGCCTCATATATAACACAAGAGAAATAACACCTAGATAAGTTCTTCTTTTTCTGCCACTCTAAAAGAAGCTTTGCAACTACAGACTGCAATTATTTTATCTCTACAAAAGCTTCCCTCTCTTCTTTCCATTTGCCCACCAGTAATTTGAGAACTTCCGAAAAATCAGCATCAAGAATCTATCCTTTTCATTGAAAACTATGGAGTTTTTTCCCTCCATCAAAAATACATTTTCCAGGATGGATAAACAAATTGTCTGGACAGAGAAATTAAGGTCTAATACTGCCTGAAAAAGCAGAGTTATCATTGCTCCAGCATCTCAGAAATAAGCAGGGTCACACTTCTAACTAGCTAAAAGCACCTATCTCTAGCCTAGGGCTCTTAAATATGTATTTATTTATTTACCTTGATGGATTCCTGTACTAAGATATATGGGACAAAGGAAATAAAAAATGGTTCTACTGAAGCAAGAGAAACAATTAACTCCTCATTCTGACCAATAAATTTTGTCTAAAGACTGTGCATAACATTTTGCTTGTCTTGGCTGTAAATGGTCACTCTAAATATCTCCCCATGGCAGGAAACACTCTCTCTTCACATCTCACATGCACTTTATACAGCATATGACTCCTCAATATTCCATTACTGATTCTTCTAGACTAATCCCTAACACTCTTTTGTATCCCAGAGTGAAGTTTAATGTGCAGTGTGGAAGTAAAGACAGCTCCAGGTAACGCCAGGATCAAAAGAGAAGCACCAAGCCATCTCTCATCACATTGCTTTTGTCCCTTAAATTCTGACTTGCTTTCAAGGAGGGGATGGAGAGGTAAAAGGGATTTCTGAATCCTTCATGACAATCTAAGCAAAGCGGTGAGGATGAAAGCACTGTCTTGGGACACAGGGAAACAGTCTCCCAAGTTCTCCAGAGGAAAAAGCCTGGAGATGCCAGGGACCTCAGGAAGTTTTTCTAAGAGTGTCTCTGCTCTGGGATGCTCCCATGTACCTTCAACCCCAGAGATTTGGAGGGTGAACCCTTCATCCTTCCTTACCACCTGCAGCATCTCCCGTGTATGGACACGAGTTTACCTGGTCAGTGGAAGAACAGACTGTGCTTGTCAGCAAAACAAGCTCTAAAAGCTGATGTGATTCTGACTCCACGGTTGCCTGCTCAGAATGGGGCAAGGCAGGATTTTAAGAGCAAGAAGCACCTTTTAGCTGGCTAAGCAATACAGGCTGAGAGTAAAAAAGAGGAATAACCCAAATAGTCCTGGACAAACTTCTAGGAACATAAGCCTTTCAAGCCATTGCTTCAAGCACTTTCTCCTCTGCACAGCTGCCCAGGTACCACCCCCATTTTGCACCCAACATGTGAGCATCCTGGGCGTTCCAAATGGAGGCTAAAATCACATCCCGACAAGATGCTGCCTGGGTTGAATGGTGCAATCTGTGACCTACATGCACCTTGCAAGGGCAGCTCTGTAAATGCTAATCCCTTGAGTGCATCTGCTCCCTCTGCCCAGTTGAGCACAGGCATCTGCCCCAGGGCTGTAACAGCTGCAGCTCTTTCACCTCCCTGCATTTGTTCTGCAGACTTTCCTCCACACAATACATCTTGACTCTAATTTGTTATCCAAAAGGAAGCAGTCATGCCAACAGCAGAGCTGATAAAGTCTGCTCTCCTACCCTGGTGTCCAGCACTGAGCACCACTGTGGGCTCTCATGAGACTCATTAGGGTTGTGCAAACATTCAGAATCTCCCTCCACTACAGCACTCAACAGATTCCTCCCACTACAGATTTTGTGTGCCTAACAGTTACATTAATGTCACCTCTTTCCTCCCTCCAAGACAGACTGAACTCAGTGCTGTTCCCTAAGGAAATTAAAATGGAAATTTTGAATAAAATCTGAACTTAAATTACTACATGAAATTACTACCTAATAGACTGTAGTGGAGCACATATAAAAAACTTTAATTTTCAGGGCTATTCCACACAGTGGGGACAGCAGGCTCCAGCAGCTCACCAAAAAATGAAAAACAACAAAGGTTTCTCATTTATAGGCTTAACTACAGATTTCCATTAGGAAAATGGTTCAGGCATTTTGATTTAAGAAATAATGGCTTATATTTCTCAGGAGGGGAGAGGATGTCTCTGGAATTATTTTCAGGGTTCAGAGAAAAATAACAGAGAAAACACTGGTTGAAGAACAGCTGTCCAGTTTAAGAACATTAAATTCTTAAATTAAATTAAATTCTTCTTCCTCATTGCAATGCAAAAAGAAATTAACTATTTCAATCAGACCAAATAACTATTTCATCATAACACAGTTTGTGAAATAAGCACAGCTGTTCATTACTCTGGCAACATCCCCACCAAGATTGCTTTACCTTTGCCTGTGTAAGGGTTAGAAACAAAATACTAACTGGCTTCAACACTTCTTTACAAACTGTAAAATAAAAGCTATTTACTTGCCAGTAAAAAGATTGCAAGAGTTTGGCTTGCTGGTGTGTAGAGCCCCCCAGAGTAACTTAAGACCCTGAAGTATTTTACCTCTTCCAATCCTGTTAACAGGGCAAAGTAAACACACATTCAAACTGCATAATAACCTAATGAATCAAGTCCATGTGACTTTGCTGTAAATGTTACCCAGCAATTTTACACACAACAGTAAATTAAGTGTAATACAGCAACAAGCCACAAAGAATGCAAATGTTTCACAGCATTTTCCTGCTACAAAAAAAGACAAGTCAGCTCTCCATGTGTTCAAACGCTAGGAGTTAGTATTTAAACGCATTTAAGTTTCCTTTCTGCTGGCATTTTGTTTTAACTTCCCTCTTCCTTTCCCTGCTCCATGGCCTCAGGCAATTCCTGTGCTCATCCCTCCCAGCCCTTGGCAGCCTGGAACAAAGAAAGGCACCTCTTCCAGTAAACTGCTGCATGTGAGCTCTGTGCAGTTCCACACTCACTTCTTACAAAGGGTTTGCAACAAAACCCTCGGCAGCCAGTCCAGGACACAAAGGGTGAACTCCATCCTGGGCCAGCTGTGCCTGGAGCGGCCCCATTCCCACCCAGAAGTGCCAAAGGGAGCCAAGCCCAGGAGAAACGCCTGTGCTGCCCCAGTCCCCCCTTCCCTGCCAGGCCCCACGGACATCATCCCACTACAAACACCCCCGGGGCAGGCTGAGACTTACCCGCAAGCAGAGCTCTTCCCACTGCCTGTGCAAGTGCTCCACTTGCTCCTTGAGCACCATCATGTCCTCGGTGAGGATGAGGTGCGCCAGCTCCGCCTTCATGGCCTGCAGCTCCTTCATGTCGTGGGCCCAGTCTGCCAGCGACTGCTCCAGCTCCTGCATGGAAATGCACCCGCACAAGCCTTGGCACTAAGCTCCTCGGCTTTCCAAACCTGTTGGCTAATCCCCTGCCTGGGCTGTGGGGGAGGAGAGCAGGGAACGTGCAGCCGCCTGTGCCGCGCTCTCCAGTGGGGCTGGGCTGGCCAGCATCCCCGGGAGGTGGCTGGAACCCCGCTGGAACCCACTGGAGGCCATGGCAGTGCCCCAGCTGACCCACTGGTACCATCCCAAAGCGCTGGAACGCAGCCTGGCCCCAGCAATTCCCCTGCTCCAGGGCAGCGTTTGGCTTCTCACACCCAGGCCGGCACATGCCCGCTGCTTCAGGGATTCCTTTATTCCTGTTATAACTGTGTTGGACAAGTTGCTTTCCACCTGCATTTGCTCCGGTTTTAGATTATTTTTCTAAACGCACAAAAAAATTAGATCAGTTGCCTTCTCTAACAAGTGATTTAATAGGCATTTCCTCAGATTTGTGAGGAATGTGGAGCTTTTAAACTGCTTGTTTACAGAATACAAGCTCTCTTTTCTGCTTTGCTCCCCCAACTCCCCTTTCTCTTTATTGTAAGTTACACATTGTCCTTAACACTGTTAAAATTGTCACCTAAAAGGCAGAGGAACCACTGCATACAGCTGGGGAATATGACACTCTACACACGAGGTCCTAGGTTCCATTTTGCAAAAATAGCTGCTGGGAAGGGTCACTGGCTCATCTAACAAAAATAACCCCCAAAAAAACTCTTAAAGAGAATCCAGTTTGTATCATTTTAAAAGGAAAAAAAGCTGTGAGTGTTTGTGTCAGAAGTGCTGGGTCTGTGGGGATCTGTGAGGATTTTCACAGGTCTCAGACCCAGCTTCAACACTAGAGGAAAATGCCAAATAAACCTGACTACAATTTACCTGAGATCACAGTACATCTCTAGATGTGCACCCATGCATTTATGTCTCCTAACAAGGGGCAATTCCTGAGCAATTACAGAACTAACTATGGAATTTCACAGGACTTCACTAGCCTCATGTAAGGTCCAAGGCTGAAAGACAAATAGCTTTATTCCAGATGGAAGTGAAAAGCAAGAAGAGCATGCCATGCCATTTAGTCCTTTATTGTACTATGACACCTACTAGCAGCACTTGCACTGGCACTGTCTGACCCTGATGCCTCTACAGCTGAAGTTGTCTTGCTGAGATAAGAGGCAGAAGCTGTGTGCTTCCATCTCACAGGTAATTCAGGGCTACAGCAAGGCTGCTGCCCTGGGAAAAGCAGCCAGCACTCACAAAGAAGATTTCAGACAGCTGATAATGAGTTCAAAGCCTTGGCTCATTAATAAGCTTATTTGTTCCCACTACATAGGTCAACAATTCACTTCATAAAAGGATGATGAAAGACTGACCACTCCAGACAAAATGTCTCCTATCCCATGGAAATGCTTTTCTTGCCATTTAATTTTCATGGTGCACTATGGGCTGCAAGGAATTTTGCCACTCCCTTACTCTTAATTTTCTTTCTCTTTAATTATTCCCAGATCCTGCAGGTATATATGGTGCTTTTCAGAATTACAAGGTCTCTTGCCTGAGGACTCCATGTGCAAAATGGATTGGGAAACAAAAAGGGAGATTCAGTATGGGGATAGCAGCCAAATGAGCTGAGAGAAGGGAGCTTTTTCCCTTTGTTTGAGAAACTACTTATTTTCTAAATGCAGAGTGTAAAGGGAGCAGAAGCAGGAAAAAACATCCAAACACTACTACTACTCATAATCTTCTTGGTCAGCTGGACTTTGGAGATGGGCAGCAATCAGGATGGTGTAAAGGAGAGAAATTCAGTGTCACTGAAGAGCAGTTAAGAGCGAAAACTCATTTTACAGGGATGAGGTGTTGTGCAAAGACTACATCAATTTAAACACAATATGGATGTTCATACCTTAGTATGTTCCTTGGCTTTGTGGAGCTCTTCATGTTCAACAGGGAGTGGATCTTTTACTTTCTCCTTTAGCTCTTGCAGTCTGCTTTCCAGTTCCTTGGTGTGCTTTTCAAAGCGATCACAAGTCTGCTCAGGGAGACCCAAGAATGTATAAAAGATGAGGACAATTCATCATGACATACTGAACCACACAGATATGTTACAAAACAGCACCTTCAACCCACTGAAATAATCTGTCATGTGCTCTGGTTTTTTGAATTTTCTTTTTTGATACATAGTGCCACCCACAAGGATTTGGTGCTTGGATTTACAGAACTTCAAGTCTCTCCTATTTAAGGCTTGCCTTAAAGAATATTTCTGGTCATTTTGTTTTGTTCAACCCAAGAGGTTAAAGGCATGGTTTGTGGACTGTATCAGTGACAGCATTCAATTTGAAGACACTCCTAATGTGCTACTTAGCCGTGAAAGCAAATTCATTGCTCTAAGGAAATAAATATGACCAGTCCTTCTATTTAGACGTTCAACAACATGATGAGGAACAAGTCATATTAACTCTAAGCTAAATTTTAGCTTCACAGCCCAAAGCACGAATGAGCTCCAGGCCGTGGGGAGCATAAGCACAATCAGAGTAGGAACATCCATTGTTCCAACAAATGGAATCCAACTCCATTTCCTTTGGAGAATCAGGGGAGCACAGTTTTAGCTTCCCTCAAGCCCTGATGACACATGACAGGCACTTCCCTCAGAGTGCCCCTGAAGCGAGCAGCAGCTCAGCCCTGGAGATGGTGGGACAGGGAAGCTCTTGCGACCCAATGCCAGAGCAGCAGGTGGGGAAGGCATCATCTACCTGTAGGGTGCCACTGAACTGCATCTTCTTCTTCTCCAGCAGGGCCTGGGTTTTCCCCCAACACTGCTGTAACTGGCTGAGCTCCTCCTGGAGAGCAGAGCTGGTCTCGGGATCGGAGACAGTGCGCAACTTCTCCCCGACATCGATGACCAAGGTGTACATGGCTTGCCACCTCTGAAGGATCACTGCCTTACTCTAGAGAAGGGAAAAAAAACCTAACTGTCTAAGCTGTTCTTAAAAAGTTACAGAAGTGCTTTTCCAGTATTTCACTTGGGAAGATGACTCACAAAGTAAAACTTAGTTCATAGTCATGAAAGAGTAATCAACGAATCGCCTATGTGTTTCTTTAATTTCAGAAAAATCATGTTTTCTCTGATATTTGATTTATAAAACTCTACAATAGCTTTCCCCAGTCTGAATCCATAGGATGAAAGGGCAGCAGTCAAAAAAAGATGGAAATTCGGTTGTATGAGTTACTCAGAACAAAAAATATAATCTAAGTTCTGTGACCACCTCTAACATCAACATCTTAGGCTATTTTTTTCAGAGATAACAGCCCTGTTAATCATGATGTACTCCAAGTGAAGTAAGCCATCAGTAATAATTTGCCCACAACAAATTGATCTCTAACACAAGGAGATATAATCACAGTTTCTTTCTGTAGAACAGCAGCTGGAGGCAACTCTGAGTAGGAGGGAGAAGACTTTCTGGCTTTTCTCACTAAGAAAAAAGCATGAGCACAAAGTTGTAAAATCTACTGAAAATCACCTTTACACAGCAGGTAGAAATAAAGATGAAATAAATAGGGCAAGCACCAGTTAGAATACTGGTAATGTGTTAATCCATCAACACTAGGTGTGTGGTTATACAATGTAAGTCTTGGACTGTGCAAACAGCATTCAACAGCATGATTTTAAAAGGTTTTAGATTGCCTTACACAACCATCAAGTTCAGTTCTCGTTTCTACCTTCCTATAAAACAAAGTGGTGCATAGTTAAATGTAAAGCCAAAATATCCAAAATTAACAAAGGAAAATATTTCTTTCCACTGCATGTAAAATGCAGAACTCACTGTTCTGAAGAACTGCTCACCAGGTTTGTGTATCTTGGAGTGAACAGATACCCTTGCAAGTGTTTTTCCTTTGTTTCTGGCCTCTCCTGCTCATCCCTGCACACACAGAACCTATATGGCCTGTCTTGCCAAGTACCTTCCTTCAGGCAAAATAAAAGGCCCGAATTCAGCAGTCATGTCAGTAACATGCTAGGTCAGTAACACAGACCTAGAGGTTACTTGCTGACTAGGCTGTCTCATCTTCTGGCACCCTGAATTTCCACTTTCATATCCATAAGATTTTTAAAGCATGCAAGGCTCCTAAAGGGCCATGCTGATCAAGAAGCTTCTGAGTATAATAAGCCTTTTGCAATGTCACTGCTTTCTTATCTGTGCTCAGCTTTAAGGAAAAAGTGTCACCCATCATTTCTTCCCCAAGAAAGTGCATAATTTCAAAGCTTTTTACCTTGCTGGATAGTTGTTGTTTCAATCTGAGGTAAAAAGCTCACATATTTTAGATTTATGAGAAGTAAACACAGTACCTTGAAATCATGAATTACATTTCTAAGCTGGTAAAGGCTGTAACAGTCCTGGCTCTTCACAGCTGTGAGGAAGCTGTTTGTGTCATCAAGGAATCTGTTGAGGCTCTGCAGGGAACTCCTGAAGAGCTGCCACTGGCTCACAAGTCCATCAATATCCTTCTTCCTCTGCTGAACCATCCGAATAACATTCTGCCACTGCTCTTTCAGCAACGTGAGCTTGGAAATAAACTCTGTCCTGAAAATTACAAGGGCTGAGTGTTAATTTATTTTGATCTCAAGGCTGCATATTACAGTAATTGTGATGGATCTCCATTTGCAAAGTTGTTTTCCAAGTACAATACCCAACAATGCAAGAAAGCTCTTTGCAGCCCTAAGTTCAGCCCTGCTCTCTATATTCCATCTTTTAAGCAATCCAAACAACCTTTTACATCATACAAAAAAGGGTAAGGCAAGTCCATCTTGCAATTGTGTATAGCAACATACACAGTACAGCAGACACAAAATGCACTAAACACTTCTCTGAAGAACAAAAAGGTCAATCCAAGTGAGACAAGGTCGCTGATTACACTGCACAATTGATCTGCACAATGGAAAATTGTGAAGTTACTGAACCCATTTAGGCAGTTATTTTGTTCTCTTCCTCAATGTGGTCAGATGATCCAGCAGATCTGGCTGGTTGATTAAGGCAACCCCATCTATCAATTCTGCTTCTCTGCAGGAGGCCATTGTCCCTGATTCACTCTTACACAAACCCCTGCCTTTGTGCAGGTAGTCCCCAACACAAAAATCCAGCAGCTCAGCTTACCTTAGTCCTACCTTCCCTGGCAGTTTTAAGCCAAGCTATGGATTTCATACTGGCATGTCTGAGGGGAGCACACACACACTGTCCTGCCAAGTCTCTGGAAGCAGCAAGATCTGGCAGGGAGGGAAATGTGTTCACCCCAAACACCTGAGGCAGCTGAACCTCTGCTCACAAACATTACCTGCTGTTTCTCACGCTACATTGATTAAGAGCAAGGTGTAAGATCATACTGATAAAAACAGGTTTAGGCACTATGTGTTTGGGGTTTTATGGCCAGTGACTCAATGTCCTGCCATGTGTGCCAGGAGCAATGTGGAGAGTCCACACCTCTGCACTCTGAGAAGCAGAGAGGTCCAGGAAGGGGAGAGGATCCTTCATAAGCATCATCCTCATTATGCTCTGTGGGCAGGCAGCTTCTCAACCACAGGTGCACAACAAAAGCCTCCTGGAGCAATTATTTTTGTTTTCAGCCCAGCCTGTTACTATCCCAAACACAGTCTGGCCAGGGCACCTGTGTTTCTTTCTCACTGCACCTCCTCATGCTTTTGCAAAATGGGACAGATGATCATTCAAAGAGTGAACCCAGCTAAGAATTTGGGTTTATGTCCTCATAAGAGCAAAGATTCAATACCAGTTCCAAGGAAGACAGCATATTCACTAAATGACCAAGATGTTAAGAAGAAAACCAAATAAAGTACCTTTTCTCTGCTTCTCCAGATTCCAAGGAGAGCAGAACTTTTTCTATGATAGAATTAAATGTCTGCTGATTTATGGAAATCTCAGTCTGCAGCATCTGAAAATATCAAGAGAACAAGTTTTAACTATTCAGTGAACAACCTTTGCTATGAAGGCTGCTTCTGCTCCTCTAGAGTGAACAGCATTTATTTAACTATAATTATTTAAATAAATATTTATATAAATTTAACTAAAAATGTTTAACTCTATTATTTTCAATTGCTAGTGTCAAATGCACCCTAAGAGTTCACAGTTTTTAGATACCAGGAGGAATTTGCACATATGTGACAGCAGACCCCTCCATAAGCTGGATGATAAAGATCTGAAACCTAAAGTTTTTTACTGTTTCTCTGTAACAAATAGCAACTGTTTGGGAAAATGCCAACGAAAACAAATTTCCACCAAAATCTAACAACTGGTCAAACCAGAAATATGCTGTGAAAATACTATTTTAAATGCATTTCTTCCAGAAACTGTTAAGATTGCTGCCAGGTCTCCAGCATACTATCCAGTTAGTTGCCACAGGCTCCAGTGCTCTGGGACAGGCAGACAAGCACACCTTAGGGCTGGAAAAATTTAGGACTTCCATGACACAGCACTTGAAGATGCACTCCTAAAGATCTGATCCTTGCAAAAAGGGATCTGTCCCTTTGGAAAGGGATTTTCATGTTTCAGAATTTTTACCTTAATAGGCATTTCAAGAGTGAAATGCTGTGTAAAATCCTGCCCAGATTTAATTTCAAAATGCACAGCATTTTCTAGTGATTTCCCCCTGCCTTCATTATTCAAGATGCTGCTTCTGTTTTTAGTTAACTTTACCTCATATACTCTCTGTTGCTCTTGCAGTTCTTCAAACCGTCCTGGAATATCTGTTTTTAAGGCTTCTTTCATTTTTTCTAGGAATTTCATCCACTTTTCACATTTCTGAAAGAATTTCTTCTCATCATTTTGGGTTCCCTCAAGCATACTGTAAAACAAAATGAATAACCAGAAACTTCTGTTGGTGGATGTTTTTCTGGGTATGTTTACAAGTGCTCTAATGTGGTGGTTAATAAAATTAACATAGTGGGGGTTTCACTTGGCACTTTGCTCCCTTCTTCCCCTACGAACATCCAGGTTTTTGCTTCAAGTGACTTGGAATACAAATAGCCACTGAAAAATCAAGTAAACTGAAAGGGCAGAATTCCACCTGGCAAGCCCTTGAGAAAGCTGAGAACAGATTGCAAGACATCCCATTCTTTAACTTGGTTTTCAGTTTAATCACAGCAAAGGGAATTGTTACTACTGATTTTTTTGTTTGCATTTCAGACCTGCAACATTCCAGAGCAGCTGCTGTTTTCTGACTCCACTGCCGAGTCAGGCTCTGCATTTTCTTCAGGGTGAAGTCACTGAGTGGCAGCTTTATGCTTGCTTCATTCAAACTCTCTATGCTTGGAGAAAGTGCAGCAAGCTCCAGTGTCTGATTCTGGAAGTAAAGAAAAAATAAATTATTGCAAAAAAGTACTGCCTTTCTTTCATGTCAAAGAAGCATAAAAGCTTATTCTTTACAACTTGAAAATGCCCAACATTTCTGTGTTAACTTCAAAAAATACAGGAGGGGGAAAAAGAGGTAGCAACTCTCTTACACAGGGCTCACTTTTCCAACAGTACTAAGCAGATACTCAAGACCTGGTACCTCCACATTTACTTTGTACCCTACATTGAGGGAAACAGGGTAGCTCCAGAGCAAAGCTGGGGAAAAAAATCTCCCATCAACCCCAAATCTGAGTGATTTTCCTCCCTCCTCTGCAGGCATATGGCCTGAAATGCAGATCTAGAGTTTCTAAACTTTAATCATTGCTTTTTGTCTTTTTGTCAGTTACCCTGATAGAAGTGCTGCAACTATGACATTTAGGACACAAAGAGCATCTTGAAGTGGGCAAGAGCTGAGCAGTATCTTTTTATATTTGGGAATGCAAACATACCATGAGCAATTCTGAGTTGTCTCCTTCCTCTAGACAGATGCTATCAAAGGTGTCTGTGCAATTCTTGACACGACCATCGAGTGTTTCCAGGCAGCTGTTGAAATCCTCCAGTTGTAAAAGATTGAACTGGGGTGGATATTGAAAATTTACATTAGTTATTATGTATTATACTTATTCAGTATACAAAAATGAGCAATAAGCAATATTATCAGGAAAACAGTTATAAAACCTAAATTCTAATGTATTTATAACTCTCTATTGAACTTTTTCCACTTTTCAGCTGGATGGGGGAAAGTTTAACCCAAAGCAGAGAGCAAGAAACAAAATCTCAAAATTTTCAGACAGCTGTAACTATGTGAAAAGAATAGGGGTTTCTGTGATACCTTTCGTAGCTTTGTGCTATTTAACTTAATGTGAAATGGGAAAGTCAAAACTCAGCTTATTGGAGGGGGGAAACCTGTGAAAATGAGGTTCCTTTGAGGTACACACAAAGCCTGCTCCCAATGTCCCTGCACAACCAAAGCTGTGCAGCTTACATGAGCCCTGTGGAGGGATCAGTAGGGCCGGAATTCAACTTTCCTTTAGCAGAACAGCACTTTTTTACTTTTACTTTCTTTTACTTTCTGTCCAGAATTAAACTGCACATCTCTGAGAACACTTACACAATAACAATTTTACAAGGGATGAATGGCAAAAACTGGTGTGTGGAGAGAGATTGCTGTGGTAACACTTCAGGGTTAGACCAGAGAAAATGACTAGCCAGAAATGCATTTTTTCATGCAGTGAGAAGTTCACAGGGAATATGAGGAACCTGTTATCTCCACAAAGATTTCTGGCTTCCAGCCTTTAATTGCACTGGTAGATGGATCATAAATAGAGCTGGCTTCAAATGTCTTGATGAATTTGGGTTTACTTTAAAACAGAACAATTAGTTGAAACCAGACTTCTTCCACAGGAACAGACTCATTGTACATCAGTAATATCCAGCAGTACATTTTGCTTGGAAGCTTTCTCAGGAATACCTGTGCAGAGGAGAAGTCAATCCTCCACTACTCTGAGCAGAGCTCCTGGATTCAGGTCTCTCCCTGCTTGGCCTGAACAGGAATGTGAATCTGGTCCTCAGAATTACATCAAATGGCCACAGTTTTCTGTTTGGTTTTAGGTTCACTACATGAACTCTTCCCAAGGAAAACTGAAGCCCACAGTTTTTTTAAGGCAGAGCTGAGAAAATTTACAACTTACTTCAATGTTCAAAAAAAATTTTTAAAAAAATCCTAATCTTTAATCATCTGAGTCTCCTGGGGATAACAGGCCCACTGACAAAGGCTGTTAGAGCAACACAAGCAGGTAAGGGTGAAATCCTTCACCTGACCCTCTGGCTTCATGTATAAAGAAATATATAGTTTATTATCCTGCTGAGTTTTATTTAATTGAAATTTCAATTCAAGAACTATAATGCTCTAATGAAGAATGTGGCTCACACAGGACTCTAGTGAATACGTTATCCCACACTGACAGCTAATTTAATATTTTTTTTAAAAAAAATACCTGCAGTTCATCCAACTTCCTTTGCAACATCTTTTCCAAATAGGTTGCTCTCTGGAATGGCTGCAGTTTCTGCATCAGAAGGGCTTCAGCAGCTGTCCCAGCCTGCTGTTTTATCCTGTCAGCCTGCAAATAAATCTGGGTTCGGCATCCTGCGATGTTTTGAAGGTCGTGCTGTAAATTCTGATGAGAGACGGGGAAAAAAAAAGAAGTCAGTAAATGAATCAGATCATCACTCATGTGCCACTTCCATTTGGTATCTTTTGTTGCTGTAACTAAACTCTTTTTGTTGATCCCATCTGGGAGCCAAGCTCAGCTATGGTGAAAGCTTCAGTCTTTTACTTGGAGGATAATGGGAATTGCATCCATTGAGTGCAGCGCTGGGAAAGGCACAGTTCAAAGTTCAGTGGAGCACCAGTGACTTCAGGCAGCAGGATGCTGCTGCTCCAGAGGAAATCAAGGAGGGGAATCAGCATATCCCTCTCTACAAGATGTGTGTACACTGGAAGACAGAGGAACTGGCCCATGCTGCAGATGAGGAATGCTATTCAGTTACAAGCATACCAGTACTTTGGATCCCTCAGTGACTGAGGACTATGGGTTTACTTTTATTTGTTCCCCTTCACTAAGAAAGATGCTATAAAATTATACTCTAAAGGCAGTATAAGAACAAAGGGAATAATTTTAGACTCATTTAATGTACTTGATATTTTTCTTTTTTTTTGACAAGTGAAATTTACTTTTAGCCATGAAACCCCCTGAAATTTCCCACTATGTATTGACTTTACTGAGAATAATGAGAAAAGTCTTCTGATCAACAGCAAAGAAGACACACATTTCCCTAAAAAGCAAAATAGTCCTTGCTTCCTGACCCCTTTGTTTGAAAAGATCATGTTATAAAATACCACTCCAGCCATTTAATAAATAATCCATTTTCACTTCTTATTCTCTATACATGAATTTATTTTTATTTTTTGTGGTGACAAAAATCCATAAAACCATAATCCTTCCAAATATGTAGAGAGGAAAAGATTAGAGGGATTCAAATACAATTTTGTTATATTCAAATACACATACGCCATTTCACTGATCCTCATACTTTTAACTCACCATTTAAAAAAACCCACAATAAATTCCATGTGTTCTACCCACACACACTGGGACAGGATCTACAGTGTTAATGGCATTCAGGTGGCCATGCCTTGCTTAAATGATGTAACACTCTTCCTAAAAATTTTCAGAAAAGGCAATTCCTTTTGCTGACATAATGGTGAATTTCTGTCACAGCCATTAGTAGATCAGAAGACAGTAAAAATACTTGGGTCTAGGCTTTGCTGGTGTCCATTTTTTTCTGACAAAGAAAGATACACATGAGTTCTCTTCTCTGTCATGTAAAGTTTCTTATTTAAAGCCACATGCAAAATGGAATACTCTGGACTTCTTCCAATTTGTGGCTAGAGATTCATAAAGCATGATGAATCACTGCTCTGTCCTGACATAAGGATTATTATATTTCTTTATTGCAATCTGAAGAAACCAAAAATGTCAAAACCTAATGACAGCTTTGCTGCCTGAGAGAGTCCAATGTACCGTGTGGTTTCAGCATGAGATCTCATTTGCCTAAAGTCAAAAGCATTTAGAATAATCTAATGAGCTCAGGAATCTGTGAACTCATCACACCAGACCAAAACACAGTACCAAATCCAATTAAAAACAATTTGAAGAGCTCAGAATGATGCTGTGCTCAGGAAAACTGTTCTTTTTTCGCTCAGCTATTGTTCTAGTAGATATTATCCCTCCTCCCAAGCAATGCCCGATAAGGTAAATAATTTTTCTTTCAGTGATTCCTTCCAACACAGGCCTGATCTTTTGTGTAGAGCAGAAAGGGGCAGAGATGGAATATGACTCCCTTCTGTGAGAAGAGAGCAGAACTAACTAACTCTGGTTTGGCCTTGTGTCAAAGTGCTTAAATGAAATACTAAGGTGCCTGTTCATGGAAGAAACCCACAGATTTTATCTTTTCCACTGACTGGATTAGTGGTACTCTTTTACCTTGTTTCTCAAAAATAAATCCTAGTTTGTACCGGGCAGCAGAAACTTATTCATGTACCTTAATCTCCTGTATCCTCTGTTCCAGGGTTTCTATGGAGTTCTCCTCAGGCACGTGAGCATCCAAGAGCTGAGCACATTGCTGGCTGTACTGCTGTAACTTGGCTGCTGTCTCAGTGCACAAAGCATCAAAGGGCTCCCAGAGCTGCAGAGCTGCCTGTGCTGCCCGCAGCTGATCTGTGATGTCTTCATTTACTGAGTTCCACCTGCCAAAATATCAAAGGATTAAGAGTGTTTTCCTAGTAGGTTCTCCTGCAGAGTATGATTTGGCGTAGGTTTCCTGTGGGAGTTGCTTTGCATCCACACCCATGTTCCTGAGAGCCACAGTTTGTGCTGTGGGACCCATCACAGAAAAAGCATGCAGTAAATGTGTTCAAGTTCCCCATCCCTGGAGGTGTTCAAGGATGCATGGAGCCTGAAGAAACCTGGTCTGGTGGAAGGTGTCCCTTTTCATGGCAGGGGGGTTGAAATTGGGTGATCTTTAAGGTCCCTTCCAACCCAAACCATTCCATGATTCTGTGATTCTAGTCCTCACACAGATGCCCTTAGTAAGATGCATTAGTATAGATTTGAAAATCTGACAGATGTTTGAGTCCTGCCTCAACAGCTTGGTTTTTTAAATACTAATAACTGGGGTCTGATTTTGCAGGTTTACCTAGTGTGTGCCTCTGTGCACTTCTGATCAATAATCTCTGCAAAGGAGGGGGAGCAGTTCTTCTTCAGGTTACTAGCAGCAGCCTGGAGCTTGGCCCAACTTTCTTCACTGTTTTCTGATTCATCTTGAAGAGCCTGCAGAATGGATTATTAAAATTAATTGTGGGGGATAAACGACCTACGTGTAACTTCCCCTATAGATTGGTTGGCATAGGGCAGCAATAATGCCATACTTTTGCAGCACAGATTAAAATGTTTGCAGAAAATCTAACACCTGTTCCTAAAAATTAGGAAGCTAAGAGAGGTGAAATGGTCCAAGTTTAAAAAAAAAAATCATTCAGGAGACTTATTTTAAACTGAGATAATTTATTGGCTGTTAAAGAAAAAGCTCATTTAGCAAACCCACACCCCTGAACTGAATTTTTGCTAGAAACCACAAAATGCTTTTATTTTAAGCTGCTGTTTCTACTGGCAGTAAAGTTGACTTGACACCTCCTGTCCTCAGCTGTTCCCCCTCCTGATATAGCTAATTACAGCATATCTGTGAACTGCTCCAAGTTAAAAGTAAACAAGGTGATGGAAGGAAGGAGGTGAGAAGGTGCCCAGTTCCTTTTATTTAGAACATGAGCCCAGGTGAGGGTAGAAAGCACTTGTGCAGGGTTTACTGCCACAATCCCAAGCCCAGCATTCACAGCCTCAGTCAGTCCTGCACCATTTGTGATACAACTCAAAAAAAAACCCAAATCAGGCTTTATTTACAGGAAAACAGGGAGTGCTTGCACAGCCTTTCAACACTCATTTAAAGCCCGGAAAGGGGATTTTAGCCAGAGCTGTGAAATACCCAGACCCAGGGCCAGCCTAACTGCCTACTCCAGATGCTCTGGACTCTGCAACAGCCAAGCAGAGCAGCAGGAGGATCCAGAGCATTTATGTCTGGCATTCTGACTCATTCAGAGGCTGTGCAGGAGATTCCAGCTCTCTGGAGGGTGACAGAATGGTTGGGCTGGTGCTGGAGCAAGCAGAAATGCCAGGCTCAGCATCAACACAAGGTGCAAGGGAGCACAAGGAGTCATTGGGCTTTTTTTCGTGAACCTTGGTACCTAAATTGCACTCAAGTTGAATTTATGCACTACATAAAATAAGAAGTCTAAGTGCCTCTGGAGATAAAAGAAATTATTAACATTGCACTAACTTCAGTATTATTATAATAAAGAAAAAGTTGCTCAGATTTTTTTTGTGTCTTTTTTTTCAGTGGACTTCGTTTGCCTGAAGGCACAGAAGAAAGGACAGAAATAAGACAACTTTACCTGGAGAGTTTTGACCTGTTTTTTCAAAGCTTCCAATGAAGCTTCTTCCCCAGAAGGTTTGCATTGGTCTATGCAGTACAAATATCTTGTTGTCATCAAGCTGACTTCTGCATAAATTTCATCATATGCTCTCCACTGCTTCAGTATTGACTCCATTGAGGTCTTTAGCTGTGCAACCTGCCGACAAACTATTTTTGTTAATATTTCCTGGGTAGTCCTGACACATAAATCACCTTTAAATTGACTTAGAAATCTGAACTCAATGCTCAATCCATGACAGCCCACAAGAATTTGCCAAGTTGGAGTATTTTACTACTTGGTAAGGAATTGTGCAGGCTTCAAAAAAAAAAAAAAACAACCAGTAAACCATATCTAGAGTGAAGTATAAGAATTTGCTGGAAATTAAAATTTCACTGGAGTTCAAGGTAGCACTATTCTGCCAGAACACCCCAGGAAGTACTGAAATAATGAACTGCTTATTCCTTCCTGCCAAAATCAACCTGAAGTGGGAGGAAGATGAAAGCCTTAATCTTCTTAGGGAGAAGATAGTTGATCCAGAGATCAAGTTTCCATTCAAGGACAATTTGAGCAGAAATTGGTTTGCACGGAAGAAGCCACTGCTGCAATACTCTGAGAGCTGTCATCCCTCTTATGCCATTGTGCTCTAATAATGCAGGCCCACCTGGATCCCAGGTTAGCAAGTTCAGGATTTTCATACAAAATTAAATGATGGATATCCTCTTTATTTTCTGTCCCTTTCATTATTACAGTTGTCTAATGTATATGGGGCAGGCATGCAACAAGCTCCTAGACACTGCAACCACAAAAACACAGTCCTCCTTCAGCCATTTTCATCCTTCTGTTTCAGGAAAGTACCTAAGGCATGTCCTGGGTTAAACAAAACATTCATCTACTTCAGCATCTAGTTTCAGTCATGCTTGGAGAAAAGCATAAAAACCAGGCAGACAAACAACCATGTCTCCACAAGACGTGACAAAAGCCAGATGCCAGATTTCAGTTCTGACTATGCAGCCACACAGTGGAAGATGAGAATATGTCCACACCGTACTTCACCCTAAACAGACTGCATAGATAATTTTATCCTAGTATCCTAGTTTCAGGCACACACAGGCTGGTGGATTAATCATCCCTGTTCTCTTTGGAATCGTGGTTATAGGTGGGAGGAATCTCTTAATTGCTTTTTGTAGCCTGTAGCTAATTACTGCCCACACAAGGAAGATGGAAAGACATTGTTCTCAGGAAATGTCTCTGGGCCACAGACACACAGTCTTGAGCTCAACCTACAGACAATTTAATCAAGGTATTACACCTCCTTAGCCCTGTACTAGAAATCTCTGCCTAGCTCTGATGTGAGCAGTCACCCATGGGAAGGAACCTGCACTTGCTGTTTCACTGCACACACAGACAGCTCAGCTGAAAGAACGTCCTGCAGTTTGCAAGTTTGGTAGTTTAGTCATAAAATCCCTAAAATTAACATGACCCATGGTGACTGTAAGAAGAAAAAAAGCACCAGGCTGTCAATCCTGCCAATTTCTATCCCCAGCCATACATCAGAAAGGAAGAACTTTCATCATGTACAGAGACATAAATTTCCCTGCTTTCTTGGTAAGAAACTATCACATCCTTTCTGCTGAAACCTAAACCAAGAAGCAGCAGATCAATACTGGATCGACACCTCCTGTGAGAGAGTTCAAGCAAAAGGGTTCAGGTTTCACAAAGTTCTGAGGAAAAAAAGGCAAGGAGTTTGTAATAAAAAGTCTAAAGCAATCTTAACTAGAAACACTACCACTCCATCATGTATAATTCTCTACAGTACATGGTTATTTATTATCACAATTTAAATCTATAAATGTACTCATTATTAGCTCTCCTGCACCTATCAATTACATCCACATAAAAAAAATTATCAGCTCCAATTATGAAGATATTATGACTATAAATACAAACTGCATGGGAAACCAATCTGCCAGACTCTCCTTAAAGCAACTGGAAACTACACAGGATTTGAGGATGGCAAAAACCACCCTGGTGAGTGGATGAAGGAGTAACTGGGAGGTGGAAAAGCTGCAGTGAGAACGGGGCCAGAGCAGGCAGCTTCCACCAGTTGCATTACAGGGTAGAAAGAGCAGGATATGAAAGAGAAGGAGATCAAACAAGAGGGTTTAAGGTTTCCATTTTCAGCTTTACAGAAAAATAGCAGTGCTCCTTCGCTATTTTCTTAAACTGCAGATGGGGATCTGTTCCTCCTCCTTTTGTACTCAAACTGCTTCAAGATCAGACTAATTTTTCTCTCTCAGCTTCAGAATACTCTAATTTACTTTACAGTAGGGACTTAAAATGAAATTCTTAGGAAGGTAAAGAGTAAGGAATACTTTGCAACTTTTTATGTACCACCTCCTGCCATCCCGTGAGGAAGAGGAGTAACCCTGGTGGTCAGTACATGCGGTGGAGGGATACAAGCAAGGCTTTTACCTGGTTTACAATGCTGTCCTTCATTTCACACAGCTCAGCTATCCTGAGAGACTGAGCTTCTGGGGTTTGTTCTGCAGTACCATTCGAAGCCAAACTCTGTTTGAGCTCATCAAGAGTTTTGGATTTAGCTGTGAGTTGATTTTCTAGCTCCTAAATAATGGAGGGGAAAAAAAAAAAAAAGAAGATAAATAAATAAGATATTTAATGAGATGATAGAAAAAAACTTGTGTGAGGAGCTTAGATAAACATTCCTCCTTCAAAACCAATTTTGTGCAATTCTTCAGTCATGCAAAAGTACAACAGGAACTGGTTTTGCAGTGGACGAGTCCCTGACATCCTAACAACTTCTAGAAAGTTATTTTCAGTTTGTCCCTTTACTCAGAGGGACTCCCATGGCAGAAATTCCAGTGAAATCAACTCCAGTGAAATCAAGTGAGAACACTCTCCAATGAATGGAGATACCTGGGAGAATAACTGCTTCCCTAGCACAATCAGCAAGATTATAAGAGTCTTGACATGCTGGGGAAAGCTCAGCAGGGAATTCTTTACAATGTGAGGAACCATCCATACCCCCAATAGGACACAGTATTTTCCTATAATGTTACACTTAAAGCCATGACTTTTTTCACCTCTCACTGACAGTCCCTAAAACATTTTTAAATTTGGACCTCATTTCTATTTACCAAATGAATTTTAATGAAACATTTTAGCCGCTTGTATCCTAGCACTGTGTGTTGCTCTGAGCAGGTGAATGTTTAGTCCAAGTTACCCTTGTGCCTTTCTTCCATTCTGGCCCTTCCAACCATTTCAGAGATGGAAGTAACTCAGTGTGGACCACAGCACTCCAGACAATAAAAGCAGCCTACCACAGCAGAGAGATGTAACCATGGCAATGAAAGAACAAATAATCCCTGCTAAAAACTAGAGAGGGAACACGGTACTGAATGAAAACAGCAGACTGTCAGAGTAACAGGAACCAATTATTAGCGGGCTGCCACCTGTATTAATTTTGAGGGATGCCTAGAAAAACATAACAAAGGACACCCAGATCCTTGAGGCTGCTACAGAGAGATTACACTACAATCTAGGGCAGAAGTGGAGAGGCTTGCTATTTCTCCAAATGAGACTGAGTAGTTTCCATGATACTTCCATCACAGAGCTCTTCAAACTAATGGAATTGATAACTTCTGCCATGGCTGTGCTGAACTGAGAACTACTTCTATTGGAAGTACCTCAGAATACAATATTGCTGCACAACACTCCAAATACCATGAAGCAAAAGCAGATGCATCTTCAATTGGTGGAAAAAAAACACAGAATAGCCACTCACATAAAAACTGGCTCTGGCTCTTTATCACCTGAATGCAACATGCTTTAATTAAAATGACATTGGAGAATTCTTCTGGGAAATGGCAACTTCCTTTACATTCCTTTCTGTTAAAAATCTGTGCAGTTCCTTAGTCTGGATTCAGCAAAGTGTGCTAAATAGGGCTTTTGCAGTAATAACACTCATGTCATGCTTTACCTTGCAATCATCTAAGGTGTTCTGTGCAGAGATCAGACTCGCTGGGGTCCGTAAGGATCTCAGTCGATCACTCTGAGCTTCCAGCCAGTTGCACAGAGCCTGGGCTTTGTTCTCATTCTCACTAATGTCCTCCAAAATGTGTTCCAGGTCTTGTATCTGAAAGTTACAGAACTGTTTTAACTTACTTAAACCTATAGGTGAGCAGAAACAGGGCTTTGCCTTCCGTGACAAAATTTGAGATTGCAAAATCTATCCTGAAAATACTCTTTAGAGAAAATATTTTGAAAGGAAAACCTGAAAAGCTTTGCAGGCTCTTTAAGATCTGACCTTTTCCTTTGGAAGAAACAAGGCAATGTGTGTTCTGGAGCTGGGAGACGTGACAGGCTGGGGGATTGACAGTTTTCTGGAGTCTGAAAATCTCGTTCTCACTAAAACCTACCAACAAGGCTACTAACAAGAAAGGGACCTCAAGTTTCCTATCTTCAATCTTGGCCCTGAGGATCCATTAAGTCCTAGAATGGAATTTGATGAAAATGGTTAGAAAATATAACCTTTTCCCCAGCAAAATTGAAATTTCATCGTGGAAATTTTCAATTGCACGTGAAATGAAATTTCCACTTAAAAATGTTTCTGGAAGACTTTCTGAACTAAAAAATATTGGCAATTTTCCATCTGACCGGAAGTCTGTATCTGGATTCAGAAAGGGCAGCTACTCCTAAAGCTGTATAACTTGAGGCACAGAGATGAAAGAGAAATGTGTTGGTAGAGGGATTCATTCAAGCCGCCTCATGGTTACATTTTGGGATTCTAAACTCCCCCATGTTTTTTCCATATTATGAGTCACACCAGCTTTTCTGGGCATTGGGGCTCATAAGCAGCAGCATCTAATTCTGGATGCATGGATTATTTCTTGCCTCACTAGAATAGAATAATTCTGAGGCATTGCCTGAAACAGACTTTCTCCAGAGAAGCAAGATTATGTGCTGATAGGAAAATTCTGCATGTACAGTGACTCTATCAGCTGCTGACCTTCCAAGCACTCCACTGGGAAAGCATATTTACTGCAGGCTGAGGACACTGACACAGAGTAACCCATTTCCAGTGACCCAGGAGGGCTGGAGCAGGGCTGGGAACAGATCCCTGCTGTGCCTTGTCCAGGAGGCTCATATATCCCTATCTGAACGTGGCTGTCAACACTACCTACTTAATAATTGCTGCTTTCACAAATCCAGCTGCTACAACAGGAAAACTGCTGGTAGCTTAATGCATCCTCAAAACAGGGCAGTGGCACAGGCAAAATCAGAGCTGTAAGAGAGAAAGCCATGGGAACTCAATCCAACCTTTCTGTTGAGGGATGCCTGCAGCCGGTGCCACCGCAGGTTCATCTCGCCCAGGCACTCAGCAAACTCGGTCCTTTCGTAGCGCTTGCTCTCCACGTCACAGGTGCTCATCTGCAGCAGGGACTGGTTAACAAAATCTACCATCCACTGCTTGAAGTTCATTTCCATCATGTATTCCTGCAGGGAAAAAAAGAACAAAAACGTAAAGCAATCATTTTTCTCACTTTAACCTGATCAGTTCCAATGATGCTTCAAGGCGTGGCAATGGGACATCGATGGCTTTGCTTGAATCATGACCTAAAATATTTTTCTGAAAGTAGGAATATTTTTCTGTCTGTAGGAATAATTCTCAAATTTTACCATTCTGTATTTGTGTAGCTGTTTCCATCCACTGAAATTTCTGCAGAAAATCTCTATCATTACGTGGGTAGCTCAAGGTAAAAACAGGCTAGTGATGGAGGAGGGAATAAAACCCAGGGGTACCAGACCCAGTAATCCATTGGACAAAATCATCACACTGCCATGGGCCCAGATTAGGCTAAGACCAAGGCTTTCCCACACTCCTGCAATTCACAGGCAAATGCAGCAAGAGCTTCTACTCCTTTTAACAAAATATCTGGTATCAGAGCAGAGTATCAGAATATCTGTGAGGAAAAAGTGTCCTCTAGCACCAGCGCAGAGAGATCAGTGAGAAACTACATGCAAAGTGAAAACATAAGGGAATGTCTTTTTATTTCAGAGGGTATTAGAAGAGTAGGAAAAGGCTCCATATTTATCTATCAGTGCCCAGAAAAGTCACCAGGGAATACCACAGCAGAGGTACTGAAGCCACAGCTGCTTCCCTCTAGGAATTTGTGACCCTCATCCTAGCTTTCCTCTCAGCACACACAACCCCACCCTGGTGACAAGTGCAAAAGATACACCTACAAACCCCTCTCTAAATATCCCAAGTGCTATAAACAGCACCTCACCTACATGTCCCAGCTGCCAGATCTACCTGATACAAACCAAAATGTTGTATATGTGCTATACCAAGGCACTTGGAAAGAAATGTTTGCATTGCCTTACATGCAGCACCAAAGTGCCTTCAAGCTGCAGCTGCAGCCTGAGAACGGTCAGCCTGCCTGAGCCCTGAGCAGGGGCAGAGCAAAATATGCCTCTTTGGGCATTCATGCCCTGAGGCTGGGCTCCCTGGCATCTCTGGAGTACACAGCTTGAATCCTTCCTGTGGCTGGAGAAATCAGCCTTTGTCACTCGTGCTCTGACATCTGAATAGTGCCAAGTGTCTGCTGCAGCCTCTCTCTCTCTCTCTCTCTCTCTGCACGGATGTTCATCTTGTCCCTCTTTCCTAGCAGATTATTTCTGCTGGAAGCTCAGAGTGATTGAATATTATGTGATGACACATAATATTCAAACCCCCTGTTCTCTAGGTAAATGGATTCAGGTTATGGGGCTCCATTAGGAGGTATTCCTTGTTAAAAAGACAAGAGAAGACAGCATAAACACAGAGTCTGTCTTCCTAAGGAAGGAAAGCTTTCCTGATCGTCACATTTTATAATCTAAATGCAAGAGAGAGAACAAATGAGACAGATGGGACAGCATGAGAAAAGGAGATTACAGCCCAGCAGGCAGTAGCTGTATTGCAGAACAGGCAGTGGTTTGTGTGTCATGGAAGCATAAGGTTTTATAAAGGAGGATGTTATATGTTTCAGACTGAGAAACCCTTGAGAGCAAAGGGAAGGATATGACAGTGCCTGTAGGCTGCTTCCATCCTTTTTGCAATAGGCCTGGACTTAGAGTTTCCCATTTACCTTGTACTTCTGAAGGAGGGTCTTGACTTGGGCAGCATTGTGTTGTGAATTTATTGGTTCCTCACATTCCTGCTGTTGTTCCACATGGTCCAGCCAGGCCATTAGTTCAGCAATAGCTTCCCGTGATGAAAGCTTTTCCATCTGAAGCTGAGGTAAAGCATATAATGAGTCCGCTACACTCTACTTGTTAGAAATACCAGGGAAAATGACATTTCTATGTTTAGAAAGGCTCAGGCACTATAATCGCATTATTGGGGCATGAACTTGAAAGTGAGCCCTGTGCTCCAGAGAGGCAAATGACTTCAGTTCTAGAATTCATGAATCTGAAATAAAATTCTTTCTAATTTTGAGTAATTCGTTCTAATTTTAAGTAACAGACTTCCATGCAAAACCACAAAGATAACAAATATATGTAAAACAGCCCAGGGAGAACCCAGCCATATTTAAACTGCAGTAAAATATTGGGGTTCTATTGAAAGCATGGCACAAATAATTCAGAAAAAGGCAACTGAATCCCAGCAGCAGCATTTTAACATAATTATTTAGCTTGAACTGAGAGATGGCAGCAGAGTTTCTCACTTACCTGGTGAAGCTTTTCTTGGATAGCTGGGAGCTGTGTAATCAGTTCTCCCCATTTTTGCTCAAACTTTGCCAAAGATGACCTAAGTGCTGCAGTATCAGCCTGCTTCACATGAAGGAGCTGGCTGGCAGTGCTCACCACTGATGACTTCAGGGAAGATTTTTCATCAACTTCCTTAGAAAATGCCTGAGATGCACAAGAGAAATATAAGAGAGGGTAAATATTTATGTATCTATTAAAATGAAGACAAGCCATATTTTCACGGGATCAAATGCCTCAACAAACAGATTTTACCAAGATGGCAAAGTTCAGAAAACCTAAGCTCAACATATTCTGGCAGATTAAGCATTTTTTTTTGCCCACCTTGATCTACAGTGCTGAATGTCACCTTTTGCTCCCCCAGAGACTGGGAATATCCTGATCCCCACTTCACACAGAGGTCCAGGGAGTGACCCCAGTCCTCAGAGCTCTGGCCAGCTCACATCTACCAGTCAAACATTCATGATGCTTTGCTTTCCCTGTGTGCACTGTTCCTTCTGTCTGGCCTCACACTGGAGCTGAAGCTCCTGGCTAGCCATCCAAGGGGAGCAGGAGAAGACATGAAATGCAATTCAGCATGTTTCTCTTTCCTGACTTTGGCTGACCACCCTCACTCCCATACCCTGAGCCCACACTCCAGGTTCAGCTGTTAATGACTTTGGGACACACAGCCATTCAGTGCTGTATTATGTAGGTGGCAAACACAAAAAACCTCTCAAAAGGGTCATTTTCACCACAATTCACAATGTCTTCTCTAAACCTGGCAGCAGAAATGACTTACAAACAAGCTGCTGATGTTGTCCCTGATGGTGGCAAGATCTTGTGACACACTGAGAGACTGCTCCTTCCAAAAATTCATTCTCTGCTGAGCAGAATCCAACCACTTCATCAATTCTTCTGAGTCTCTGTTGTAGCTACAGGAGGAAACAAAACACACAAACACATATCTAGTGAGGCTGGGAGACATTTCTCACCCTCTTAGTTTTCTTCCCTGTGAGAAGGCACAGGGTGCTATTCTGGCACCTCTGCTGCTGCATAACTCTGCAGAAGCAAGGCTTTAGCTGTCATCTATTTAAAAAAAAAATCTATCTATAAATGTCTAGCTGATAATTCAAATTGGTTTTTTTTGTGTTAGACCCACCTGACTAGGAGTTTAAGTAATGTTTGAAGTCGGTGTAGCTCATGGCCAACTTTTTTGGTTAAAGACAACCACTGCTCTTCAGTCTTCCCAATCTGGCTTCTGATTTCTGGACAGCTCACAGCAGCAAGCAATTTCTTCCCTTCTTTTACCATCTGGTACAGCCTGGCATGCTTTTCATCAACACTGCTTCTGATTTTCTGTCAGAATATGGGAAGTTTGCAAAACAGTAGCATTTTAAAGACAGGAAACATAACTAGAAAAACACATATCACTTGTTCTAACTTCTAAATTTCACATTTCCTCTGTAACGTATTTATATTTTCCAAATGATAGAAATCTGTAATTCATTACAGATGGAAAGGGACACAGGTTTTGTGAGTTTGTTCATTTTTTTGTTTGCTTGTTTCCTTTGGGTAGGTCAAGGCAAATCTCAACATACTTTTATTTATTATCAGAATAACTGTGTTATGATTTGGTGGGCTTTTCTGACACCTGAAGACCTCAGGCAATGGACAGATCTGGCTGCACTGTCCAAACATTTGACTGATCCCCCACTATAAAATTATTGTCTTCCCATGCTCCTGAAAGTTCTTGTTCCTCCTTCAGACTCTATACTATTTTGAAAAAATATTACCACTTTGAAGGAAACTGCTGGGATAATTATTGAATAATGCTGGCAGGGAGAAATGAAGAGTGGACATTGAAGTCATTAAGTAAAAATCAAAGGTCTTGGGGGTATTTCTCTCGCAGGAATTAAGCCCTGGAGAATTTTATTCTGCTGTTTTTGAAACTGTGAAGCTCCAGAGTTTTGCCATGCACTGAACATCTTCTAAAGCTTTATGACTTTCTGAACTCTTTAAAGACAAATAAAGACTTAACAGTGAAGAACTAGTGAAGAACTTAAAAAGGCAAGGAAAACCAGGCAACTTCACATCAATGGCTGTGCAAATTTTGCATGTCTCTTGTCTCAGTCCAACAGGTATCAAAAGCACCAGAGGGCCACTATGACTGTGAATATCTACTGTTGATTTATTACAAAGGCTTTACTCTAGCTCAGATTTTCCTGGCAATGTCCAGTGATCTCTTTCCTGCAGTCAACTAGATTAAATCATTACAGTACTTTTTTCCTTTATTAAACATTCATTAATCATTTATTAAACACTCATTAATTTGCTTTTATTGAACACTTATTAATTCAAACGTTCTAACAGAGCGTGTCCTCTGAAGACTGAGAAAGGTCAAACCTATGAGGAATGCAGAGCACTCTCTGAAAATACATCACTAAGATTACTGAAAACCTTTCTTCTTAAATGTTGCTTTCATATCCTTATATTTAAATGTGTTTAAAACATGGATAAAATATTTCCAGCTGAAGCTGAGGTTGTAAATAAAGATGTAGCTCTGTCATCCGAGATGCAGCTGCAACCAGTGTTGCAATAAGAGTTCAAATATTCGGTATTTTTAGATATTTGAAAGCACTAGGTTGATTCTCCTTTTCCATAGATTTTACACTGTAGCATGAAAATAATTTCTGAATTACAGAGAAGTGGCACTATGCTCACTCCAAGGCTGCATGGAGGGGATGCATGGAGCCTGCACAACACCTATCTTATCCCAAATACTTTCCTTTGAAGATTGAGTTATGAAGTAGTTATAGTCATTACTCTCACTAAAATGGACTTGTAGCCCCTGGCTGGAATTAGCAGCCCAATCTTCTCCCGCTTTTAAAAGTCAGTTTTGAGCCTGCATCCACACACAGCTGAGGGGACAAAGGAAGCAGTGCCCTACAAATCATCTCCTCATATACTAACTAATATTTTTGCCAGTTCTGCTGATACATAGAGAAAAGCAGTGACAAATACATAAATACCTCTAGAAGTGCAATCCTTTCCATTAATCTTTCTTCGGTTTCTTCAACCAAACTGACAGAAGGCAACATAGAGGCAAGTGCTTCTAACTCCTTATTGAAAACTAGGCAATCCTCATCAAATACCATCCAATCCTAAAAAAATACATGGAATTGTTAACACAGCACACATTCATTTGCATTTTTAATACACCAGACTCAGGCCTTAATGCTTTCTCTAGCATCAGCAGCTCTTGCTTTAATGCAACATAACACAAAAGTAAGTGATTAATATGTAAGTATCAAAGTGAGACATGATTTCACCACAGATGAATTAATTATACATTCTCCAAAATCTTTAAGGATTCTTATTTTAAAGTGGTGTATGCAATTTTTTATTCTCTAGGGATATTCTGAGGTTATTTGTTACATTTTATGTTTTATTTTAAAGCAGTGCCGGTATTTTTCTGCCTTAAAGGTCTCTTCTGTCAGTCCAGACACTCAGAAATTACAGCAAGAAATCATAAAGTGTGATATGTTGAAATGTCCACTTCCAGAGATTTTCAAGAAGTTGGTTTACTGACATAGAATAAGTAATAAATAGACTGCTGCTGTCCAGTGGAAACAGGAAAGGACAACTACTAGCCAAAAAATCATTGGTAGGACAAGAGCTGCCCCAGATGCAACTTTTCTCCTTCCCTCCAGGTTTTACTCTTGGGTGTCTTTTGATTTATTACCTTTAACAGGCTCTCTAAGTGTATACCATACTGGCAGGCCTTCTTCTCCAGCAATTTGACTTCATTCACCAGCTCTCTCCAGAATTCCTCTCTCTTTTGCAGGACAGAAGGACTTACTCTCTTGGAAAATGCTTCCATGTAAGCCATGCGCGTCATGAGGTTGCAGAAAAAATCCTGGGGAAAAAAACAAGTTAAAGCTTGGTCTTTAAGAGAGATCACACTCCCACAGCAGGAGTTCTAAAGCTTAAGTAGGAGGCAGGACACAATAATCCTTTGGGATAACTATAAGGAGTATGTGTTTTCCTTACACAGCAACGTGCTCTGAGGTAAGCAGAAATAGCAATTTATCACCAAAACTGGTACTGTTTTGGTCTACTGAAAAAGTTGTCCTTGTTTTCTGCACATACACCACTTCCTCCCCTTTGCTATGAGCCAGTCACTTTCCTACACTACACTGGAGGGAAACCAGTCACAGAAACAGTGCTCCTTGCTATGCTGATCTGAGCAGTGCTGTGATGAATAACTCATACCTTGTGATTTTTCAGGTGAGACTGCAGAGCTGCTCTGCTTTTTGTTAGGTGCTTTGGATCTTGTGCCATCTTCTCTTTTCCAATAGCTACCAGCTCTGCAAACCCACGAAGCAAGTCCTCATACTGGCTTTCACTGATGGAAGGGGAGTTCAGCTCCACATACTTTGCTTTCAGAATCCCCCACATGTCATCCAGAACATCCTACAATGCAAATATAGTGTAGCAATTCATGAAGGACAGAAATGAATCCCACAAACTCACAGAATACAAAATAACCATCAGCCTTTCCGTGCTGCAAATGCATTGCTTAAAAGAATCAAACCTTGCCGACTAAGTGGAAACTGTACTGTGCTCTTACCTCTAATTTATAAGCTTCTTGGATTAAGGTGATAGGTAACTGCAATCTTTCTCCATGGCCTCTCAATTTTGCTACTTGGTTTTCAAAATTTTGCAGCTCCACAGCACAAGCATCAATTTTCTGGATGAAGGACAAAATTAACTATTAGGAAGAGCTCCATTCCAATAAACTTTCCATTATCACTGGAAGTGCAGTGAATCCAGTGGCTGGATCTCTCCTGTGCTAGCACTTCAGAAGATCCAATGCGCTTATAAACTAAATGGACAAAACATGGCATAACTTACTGTGTTCACACAGCACAGCCAAGAAGGGAATTCAGGTCTTGTGTCTCAGGACAACATTCAACATGCCTTTCCATTTACTAATTCAAGAGCAGCCATTAAAAGGAATCATGGACTCAGAAAACAGTTTTTTCTTATGAATCGAAAATATTCAGGGATTGAGACAGGATCCCACTGAAGGAAGGAAAGGTATGTACTTCTGGCATTCCTCTTCCAAGAGTGGTTACCTAACAGAATATAGCCAGTCCTTGCTAGGGAATTGAGCAGCTCTCAGTCTGGCAGAAAATTATGCCTCTAAGCAAGGTAATGAGCATGTAACAAAAAAGCTTCAGAATACGTTCCCTGCTTTGGTAATTAGGTAAATGGCCAATCACCATTCTGGGGAGGATATGCAGTCTGTTAATTTTTAATTTTCTCCTAATCCCAATAAAGATCAAAGAAAATAGCTTAACTGGTCAAATTCCATATGATAAAGTGCTCATAAATGCTGCATGAGAAGATAGAAATACCAGAGTCCTATTCCCAAAGAAAAGGCAGTTTGGCACAAGAAAAGGCATAACATGTACAGCTCTTTTTCTTCCCTGCCATAGTATGGGGTGTATTTGCTCTGGAGAGACTGGTTCCTCCACTCCAACCACCAAAATATCTGGAACTAGGTCTGAGTATGGACTGGGGTGTAGTTAAAAAAAATAAAAGGAGAAGGGGTGGGGGTGAATACGGCAAATACTGAACTCTCTCCTTTTCCCATTTTAAAAACCAAAGTTAGACTCACAATTTAGGAAGTATGAAATGTCACAAATTGCAGAAAACTGGAAATAATAGATAATGCTGTAAAAACTCTCATTTCCTTCAAATAAAATTACCTGAAGCTGTTCAGAAACATTATGTCCACATAGTTCATTCAAGCACTGTTGCAGAGCAGCTTTCTTCTCAGTTAACTGATCATAGAGTAGCCTGGTTTGATTCTGCAAAAGGAACCAACATCAGAAATCTATCACGTAACAGGAGTATAGTAATGACCAGACAAAATTACACAGCAAACAAAATTATCACCTCTTTAAGTAAATGCATTTTTTTTCTCTTAAACAAACAAACCAAAACAAGGAACCAACACCAAAATAAAGCATATGCATTATGGGCTTAAAGCAGTAATAGAATGAGGGAAATTGTATCTGTGCAGCATTTAAGAAGCAGATTACTCTGTTGCAACTATCCTCTGTGGCTGTAAAAATCTGGGAAACTGGTAAGAGAATCAAATTATTCTCTTCTGAAAATGGGAAAATGAGCCCATTACTGGGTACTGATGAAGCTCTGTGGCTTCTGCATGAGTCAACATTGCAAGACTCGTTCTGTGGCTGTTTGGAGACAACATCCCAGTGTTCTTCAAAGTAGCTGCTTTATTATTCAGCAGTAAAGGGCCAGGATGACTTGCAGATGATGAGCACACTGAGTTTTGCTGGACATTGCAAAATGTATTTCAAAGACCAGACTCTTCCTTCCTTCCTTAGTTCAGACTAAACACCTGAATATTTTCCAGCAATAGTTAGTAGATGTAGCCCATCACAAGAATCTAAAGAAAAGCTTCTCATGATCTGCTTTTCCACCAAAGAACAGAAGAAGGAAAATTTGTGAAACTATGGTTTCTGCGTCTGTGGCACAAAATCTAAAGGAGCAGTAAACACAGAGGGGTCAAATCAATCTCCAATACCTTGCTAAAAATAGCCCAGTGTCAGACATGGCACAACAAGGGAGGAAGCCTGCCTCTCCTGAGGACACAGCAGCTGAAAGAATATATGAAACCTTCCTTGCCCTAGTCCCTACACAGAGAAACTTGCTTTAGCCTGCAGCTCAGCCTGCATGGGATCCCAGGTTACTGCTATACCTTCTGCATACAAATTTTCTACTGTATGCAGGCCTCTGTGGCAGTCAGCATTGCAAACAAATTTTGTAACCAGCAAAATTACTCTGCCTCTTGAGAGGCCCAGACAAGTTTTTTAAGTAGCGCAAAAAAAAAAAAGAAAAAAGCCCATTAGAGGTTGCTGGTCTGTAACACAAATGCATTAACACTGACAAGCCTAACAGATGCTGTGAAACAAGATGTGCATTTGGCAGTGGAGTACCAGGTAATTGCTATTATGATCCAGCCCAGCTTTCATGGAGCTGCTCCTTGAAGCAGTGGCAGCTTGAGTTTGTTCCAGCCGTGCCTGCAAGTTGTTAAAGCACTCGCAGAACACATCTGTGCTCCCGCCAGCACAGCTGATGGACTTCAGAAGATCATCCTTTTTCTCACTCAGATCAGCATGAAGTTTTTGCAGCTCCACAGACAGAGTCTAAAGGGTTGAAAGAAAAACAACATGAGTGAAAATGGTCTGTACAAGGACTCTTGCTGCCTATAAGAGGCTGCCTATAAGAGACAGCAAGGCTTGAGTTGATAATTGTTAAAAGCAACAGGACCACATCTCTGCAATACAAAATAGTTTGGTGGCTTTGTTCCTAAATAATGCCAGCAGAACAGAGAGGAAATACCAGGCCATATACATTCTGCTGTAAGAGAAATCCACTGGGGTTTCTCCTTCCCTGAAGAATTTGGGGCAGTTACCTCATAGAGAGCCTGCTGCACAGCTGCCTCTTCAGTGGAGAGCACGGAGGTGTTCAGCATCTCCTCCATGTTATTCAAACACCGGCTGATTGCCAGAAGCAACTCAAATAATTTTCTGTCCAAATTGGAAGAGACTTCCTCTGCCACATTATCCTGGGTAAATGCAAGCCAGTTTTCAGTATTTTCACCCAAGGCATGGCTAAGATTCATTGACTCGTGTAAGGTTAGAGGTTTGCTCAGCTAATAGAAAAATGGAATAATGAAATACTGAGGGACAGACTTGGGTATATGCATGTAACATTCAGAGCTGTCAAGGCCAAAGCTGACACAATGACCCTTTATGTACTGGACAATGGCTGTGCTCTTGCACATCTCTAATCTCAGGCATGAGCACAAAAAGTTTATCTTGTCAGCTCCAATCCTGCAGATTTACTGAACTCATTCACAGACTCCTTACTTTATACAGTTTGAGGATTTTTACCCACACTAGCAAACTTTTGGACTCAGGTAGAAGTATCGTAGTGGAAACTTGAAATATTTCCTCTCAAAATCCTCAGCCTATTTCTACATTACAATCCATACCCAACACAAAAGCTCACTGCAGTGAATGCCATTTGCAATAATAAGACTTCTGGCTGTTTCCCAGGGTCCAAACAGTGTCTTGTGTCACCCCTGGGGGTTTTTTTTGCAATGCCTCAGACCTGCCATTTTTACCTGAGCATGCACCACATTTGCTTCCTGGCTTAGGTCTCCCAGCTGGACAGTGTAAGTTTTCAGCTCTTCCACAGTCGGGGTTCCTGCACCTGAGAATGTGCCTCGAGGCAGCACGTTCATTTTTGTTGTGATCTAACATTTGGAAAAAGAACATTGCAATTAGAAGAACAGCTCAAATGAAGACAGGCTACAGGCAACAAAACAACACTCCTGTCAAAAAGCTTGAAAAGATTCAAGGCACTGATATAAAGCACCTGGATAGCATGGTTCCCTTTCCATTGGCAGAAGTAGGGCAGGCTATGCCCTGATGGGAGCTTGACTGAAAAAGGAGCCTCTGATTCCCAGCTTCATGGCTACAGCTGTAGTTTGGGTTAAGGTAAACCCACTGCCCACTGCAGGGTAAGTCTTGCCTGAAGAAGAGCTGACATTCATCCTTTTACATGTCTGATATTCTTCCACGTATCGCAGCAATTTCAAAAGACAGAAAATCTAATAATTCTAATTTCATATGAAAAAAACCTGTTAATAACAGGAATTATAGTTTTACCCAAGCAGTAAAAGTCTGCAGTCTGTTCAGAACATACACACAGCTCAAACTCTGCTTTTGATGTGTGAGAATGAGAGAACACAATGGTGAATGGCAGAACAAAATTAAAGCCAGAGATTTACTTTGACCAAAATGTTCTCACTTGTGGGAACTGAGATTTCACCCACATCCACGGGAATCAGCTGCAAGCCTGCTAGATAATTCCCTTAGTTCTCTTGAAAGAAGTAAGCAGATAACATCTACTCTGAATATTAACCACAGGGATTCACCTAAGTGCTCCCACACTATGCTTAGCAGTCAGTCACTACTTCAGAGACATGATTTACCTCAAAGTAAAATTAAAAGACAATTATGAAAACATTATGCAGTAACAATCTCCTCTGGAGAACACTTGCACAGATTTCAGTTATCTGGAGAGCCATGCTACTATGACACAGAAAGATACACTAATTGCTATCTACACTGAGTGTTTTATGGAACTCAAACAAACCTGAGGTTCCACAAGCTGGTAGAGAGGAGATTTCATCTTTGATGACAGCTCCTGTTGTAAATATTGCCATTTATTACCCATTTGATCCTTTGGAGCTAAGGTGGCATCAGGCTGCTTGCTCTTTGAGTCAGATTCTCCATTGCTGTATTGAGAAAACATTGTTAGAATGACAATTTCTGAAGTAGAGTAAATAAAACTAGGTTTCTTTGTATAAGATTAGTTTTTCTTGCTCCTGCTTCAAAAGCAAAGTGAAACCAAGTGCATGTATGATTATGAATCCAAGCTTCAATGAATTTGCTTGGACTTTCCCCTTCACATGAAATATGCCAAGGGCCTGCTGGCAGCCTCCACCTCTGAAATGACAACATGGGGAGCACACTCCTGTGTCTTGGTGCCCTGCTGGAAGGTGCCTGGTGCCCATTTCCCTTTTTCAAAGCTGCTGCCTTTACACTGGCTGGGTGTGTCTGTGCACTTGTACAGCCATGGCTGTGAACAGAGGTACCCCCAGCTTGCCTACACATAATAGGCCTGATTTAGCTCATAGTAGGGGTCAGTCCTGCCTGGCAGTGAGATCCTACACTCTGGAGTCAGCCCAGTATCAGAAAGGCTGTCACATAAATGAGCCTCCATTTCTCTGGACTCCTGATGGCAGAAATCCCCAAGCTTCTGCCCTTTTCTTCTAAAGGCACACAGAACCAAAAAACAGAACCAGGGGTGCCACTGCAAGGCTTCAGCAGGTTTAGGCAGTTTTACATCACTGAATCTGGTAACTGACTGTGTAATTATGTACCTGGATTCTGATTTTGGAGTCAAGGTGTCCTCAAGCTGTGGCTGCATTTTTTCTACGCACGACTCAATAAAGTCGATGAGGCTTTTCTGCTCAGCTGCTTTTAATTTCAGGTCCTGTGCACAGAGAATAGCATGAACAGTTATGTGAACTGTAATAATCTAAAATGATGATTGTGCTTTTCCAATCACATTTTATGTGAAATCATTTAGCTAAGAAAATAAGGCTACATCTCTCAGAATAAAATGCAGTTTACGTATAAACATGGATTTACAGAACAAACCATTTTCTGCAAACATGCTTTTTTACGGAATATATTTCTGCCTGAGCTAAAGTTTTAAAAGCAACGCCCAACCAGAAACAAATTACATACAGAAATTTAAACACCACCAAGAGCAATCCTTACATAAAGAAATAGGGAAGGGAAAATGGGGATTTGATCAAATAGGAGCTCGAGTTGCATTAGTTAAAAGGAGTGTTGAGTAAAAAGTGAGTAATTCTAACAGCTCAAGCTGGACCATTTTCTCCAGCTCTTTTCCAATAGTGTGAAAAAGGCAAAAGTTAATTTACAGTTAGCAAAACAGAAGTAATTTGCAGAGCACAGAATATTACAGGATTTTTATATTGTGTTAACAACCTTAAAAGTCATAGTGAGTTAGGCCATGGGAATATGTTCACAAAACTTTAGGTTCAAACCTACCTTCAAAAACAGTATCAGTGTATAGATTCAGGTTCCATAATACATCAGTATTTTAAAGCTAGGACTCTTGCCTTGTTTCACAATCAATCAGATGGCATCACCCACCCCTCCAATCTCCTTTAGGATATGACTACAACTTTTGGACAAGGGATTTTAGGGGGCCTTTCTCCATCCTGACAAACTCCCCAAATCCTGGAGGAGATGGATAGCTGAAACCTACCCTTGCTAGAGTTGATACCAAAGGGAAAACTGTAGCAGTTGCAAGTACAGCTGTCCCCCAGCCCACAGGGGATGTGGAACAGCCTGGATGGGAGGAGAATTAATTACCTGTGGCTGCTGGAGCCCATTGTGCCAAGGCTGCTGGGCAAGGGGCAGCTGGGATGTGCTGAAACCATCAGAGTGCAGGATCTCCAGGGGCTCTGGATCAATCCTCTCCCTGCTGGGAACCTGTAAAAGGAGACCCATTGTGGGAAGGCTTCCAGGCTTGACACGGGAGCAGAACCCCATAGGTGTGGCCTGGGGAAAGGGCAGCTCTGCCTTGGGCTTACCACACACAGAATCAACAGCACATGAAACAGAACTGCCACTTTTGCAAAGATTTTTGTCCAGCTGAATTTACTGAAAGTTTTAACATCCTAACCATTCTAACCTTCTGCCAAGGTCCTCATATCTCCCCCAATAGTTACTTTGCTTTTTTTGCTTTTCCTGCTAGCAGATTAGCTGATACTAACCCTCCCTTCTTGATGCTTGATCAAAATACAGGGATGCGCAATTTATGCTTATAAATTTGGTCACACACCTGGATTTTGAATCTGTCTGTGCTCACAGAAGTATTTCAACACAAGCCTTTACCAGTGCTAATTCACACCACAGGGACTGTGGCTGCTCTTAAATGAACACATCAGGTGGGCTTCTCTGATCCCATGCACAACAGAGAGGGAATGAGCTCTGAAGCCAGGAGTTAACATCTCACCCACTGGGAAACTCAGCACTGACTGTGCAGCTGTGGTGCAGCAGAGCTGACAGAATCACTGCATTTAACCATTCTTCAAAGAGAAAAGTACTAAAAGGCCTCTCTGCTGTGATACTGTCACAGACAAACATCATGGCCTTTTGGAGGCATTTAAAACCAAACCCTAAGCCCTTATCCTCTCTCCTAGCAAAATGCTGACCTCTGTCACTGAGCACTTAAAGCAGAAAAGATGCTGTTCAAAGGCTCATTAAAAATCCACTACTTGTTGCAAACTACAAGTAATTGCCCAGCACTGTAAAGTAGAATAATGGCAACCCTGACATTTCTCCCTTCTCTGCTTCACATGGTGAGCTCTAACTGTTCCTTATGCAACTGCAGACCATTAAAGCACCAGGACTCTCAACTCTTGCCCTGCACAACATTCATATGCTTTACCTGCTCTTCACTGTACTTGTCTTGAAGCATCATCTGGACATTTTCCAAATTGCGCTTCACCTCCTTCAGCTTCAAGGAAAGAGCCTCTGTCTTTTGTTGGTAGTCTGCACTATCTCCACAATCTTCCAGTAAAGAAAGGACCTTTTGTTCAATCTCTGATAACCTCACCTAGAAGGGACAGCAGATAATTACTCATTCTCAGAAGTGCAACACTCCTTTTCTGACAACATTCTGAAGTCAATGCTCACACCTCCCCTGTCTGAAAAGAAGAGAAACATGCGGGGGGAAAAAGAGAAATAGCTGCAATCCCCCTAGATTTTCTCCAATGTAGTTTTTTTATTCTGGACAATTAAACTAATTTTATACAGAGCTAGTCTTAAAACTCTTTCAAACAAAAGCATCTGCAGGAGGTTATCTTAAATCATATGTTAAGTAATAAAAGAGAGCAGAAAAAAAGACAGCACACCTCAGTGGGGGAGAAAGAAGCAATGCACACACAGCTCACATCACTTTTTGGGAGGAATGATGTTGAACTACCAACACATAGGAATGTTTCCATGCATCAGCCAGGCCATTGTAAATTGCTGGGATCTGATTTTTGATCCAATCTACTGTGAATCACAGTGCATCCCTGCATACTTTAAACTCATGTTTTTAAGGTGAGCATGGAGAAAGGCACCATGACTCAACTGCAAAGTAATCAACTGCAATAAATTAACTGCTTCACGCCCATATCTAGAGACTGTTTCTCTTCCATTCCGTGTGCATTTTTCTGTGTAGATCTTGACTAGGTTAGAGAACCCTCTTCCCCTGCCAAAGTTCATGTCTTAACATTGAGCCAGACTGTTTGAAGCCTGACAGGAATTCAGCCTGCTTGTTTTCACCAGCTGGAGCTGCCCTGGTGAAGCCTTTGCTGACAGGAACCCTGAACAGGATCCAGACACAGCCAGCTGCTTAGGCACGTTCAGGATCCTAATTCCCACAAAGTTCAGCACCTGAGCACTTGGCTGAATCTCAGCCTAAACCCAGAGGCAGTCCAATTAAAAACAACTACCCAAAACAACAACAAAACAGCTGGTAATGTTTCTCAGTAATTTAAAATGGGGACATTTTGGTATTGGCTCCTTTACTGTGAGTGAAATTTGTTGCTCTGGGTAGGCTCAGTGCTTGAAGCAAACTGGCACACCAGACTGGCACCGTGGGGAGCCTCAGCCCTGTTTTAATCTGCACATGCTGCATGCCAGGGCTGCCTCCCACCCAGCCCCTCATCCAGTCGTGTTTTCCTCCTCCCATTTTCACCACCAGGTACCACCCACTCCTTTTGTTCTGCTGCCATGGGGCAAGAGGTTGCCCTAGGTGCAAGGCAGTAGGTCCAAATATCACCACTGCTCACTGAGGGTAGGGGGAAAGCCAATATTTTTTTGTGCTGGTAGTTTATGGAAAAAACTGGAAAAGAAGAACTTAGCAGCGTGAAAGTTTTCTTAGACCAGTCTTTTAAATCATTCTAACAAGCAGCAAGTGAAAATGTCAAAAGGAAAAAAATGCTCTTGTTTTTAGCTGATCAGGACCAATGAAAAAATGCCTTTTAATAGCGGATTCAAACTACACTCAGCCATGGTTTTGAAAATAATCCAAATCAAACCAAAGCTTTACATACACTCCAGAATTCTACCTAAATTCCTGGGAAGCACACAGATCCCAACTCTAAAGCCAGGTATTTTAACCAAACCCTGGCAAAGCTGAAGCCAAGCAGTGACCTGCTCTGTGCACAAGAGTGGGAGAGCTGCTGAAGCAGGAGAGAGGCAGAGCTGTCCTGCAGACACACCCCCAGGGAAGGGGACAGCAGCAGCAATGTCACCACCTTACCTGGCAATCAGCAAGCTGCGGCTCCACCATCTGCTGCCTTTGGGGGGTCTGAGGGTCTGACCTCAGGGACATTTTAGTTTTGTTCAGCCATTGTTCCAGCTCTGCCACCTGGGCCTGGCACACCAGGAGGATGGATTCTGGCTCAGGCCTCCCTCCATCCAGCGCTGTCGGCGAGCCCTGGGCGGCGCTGGGGACTGGAGGCAGCTGGTGGCTCTGGAGCAAAGCACATCAAAGCAGCCTGGTGAGAGACCTGGTTTTGTCATTTCCCTCCCCTCCCCAGTGAGAGAAAATCAACTTCCACACTCACAGAGCCCCAAAACTACTCTGTCGCCACGTTCCCAGACTCAGGGAGGGGAAAAAACCCACAAACCAAGAAGGAAAAAAGGAAAGAAAGGGAAACTCAGCAGGCAGGCAGTCCAAGATCTGGTGTAACAGGTTTCCAGGCAGTGATTTGCATCTGCAGGGATCTACCTGAGCACAGCAGCTATAGCTGAGCACACAGGAAGTGATGACTCACCATTAACCTGTTCTCCCCTGAGGAGAGATGTTTTTCTGTGGGAGTTAGACACAAAAGCAATGCAGTTGAAAGCTGCAAAACAAGCTCTTGGACAACACTTACAAGCTACTTGTGTGTGCTCGGTTCCAACAGTTAAATATGCTTTACTCGGGCTCTAGGTCACACACAGAAAAAAACTGTATTTTTAAGGACATCTTGTACAACTCTTCTTAAATACACTCCTTGAAGAAGCTATAGTGCATTGCAAATGTCCATAACTAAAGTCCAAAGTACTTGGAGATAAAGAGCAGTGACTTGGAAGGCTGCACAGGTCTGTATATGCCTCCACACATGCAAATACACTGGTACTTAGTAAGTAAATGAAGCACAGAGCTACCTGAATGTTCCCGTGGCTTCAGAGCACACATTCAGGCAACTGAGATGGCCAGTGCTAGTGCACAAGCTTCATAGTAAAACGAGATTTGGCAGGAATAAAAGAGAGCCAAAATGCATTGCTCCAGCTGTCAGTGTCATCACAGAATGACAGAATAGTTTGGCTAGGAAGGAGCCTTTAATGGTCATCTATTTCCAATCCCCCTGCCACAGGATATTGGAAAAAAATTCTTCACTGAAGGGGCTGTCAGGCATTGGAACAGGCTGTCCAGGGAAGTGGTGGAATCAGCATCCCTGGAAGTGTTCAAAAAATGTGTAGATGTGGAACTTAGAGATATGGCTTACTGCTGAACACAGTGATGCTGGGTTAATGGTTGGACTCTATAATCCTGGAGGTCTCTTCCAACCTTAACAACTCCAGGTTTCTGTAATCCTAAAAGCTGAAGCTGCTCTCCCCACCAGACTGCTGCTTCTGGCCTTCCTGGAGCACTCATGTCTCCATACACTCCTTTGTATTTAACCTGTAGGCTGCTGCCCACTCTTCCCTTAGCCTTTGCACGTCTTCTACAAAGCAGCAACACATGTCAAGCTCCTTAATTCCTCCTGTAACTGCATTTAAAAATTCCATGGCTGATGTATGATGTAAACATCACTCAAACCCCTCCTTCGTGCCTGTATGAATGACAGCAGCTTCCTTGCTGAAAATACTCCATTTTGCTCCCTAGAAAATTGCACTTTCAAGGAGCAATTGAAAATTTATCACCCACAGCACCAATATGAAGAGGCCCACAGAGGGTTGCAGGTATCCTACCACATCATACTGCAGCAAACTCCAGTAGCAAAACCACAATGGATCAGGGCCTCTGCCCAATGGGTAGATCACACAACTCACTCAGGAGGTCACCTTGTTCAGGCCTTCAAACTCACCACAGCCAGACTGCCATCGCCTGTGCCAGGACCTTCAGTGCCCTCCAAAGTTTGCAGAGATGTTTTTTCATCATGTTTACTGCGTGACTCAGTTACAACATCCTCATCCTAGGGAGAGAGAGGCAACAGTGGAAGTATTTCTTACCTTCCATGCAGATAGTACAGTACTGGAGATGTGGCACTTTGGGACATGGTTTAGTGCTGGACCTGGCAGTGTTTGGTTTATGGCTGGACTTGATCTTAAAGGTCTTTTCCAACCTAAATGACTTTCTGATTCTATGTTCCATTGCCTTGTTGTGCTAGAGAAGCCTGAAAGAGCAGCAACCACTCAAACCTATTGTGGTCCTGGCCCAAGAATATTCACAGAGAGCAGTTTTGTTATGCCTGTGGCACTGATGTACAGAAACAAACAATTGCAGCTGTCACAACATTACTGAGGCACCATGAAGAACAGAACAGAATGGCACCAAAACTGTAGCTGATTGAGTGTCCTATACAATGATTTTCTCATGTACAAAGAGAACCTCTTTCACAAATCATCCCCCGTATTTTTAGAGCCTTTCCAGGAATCAGTGAAACAAGTTGCTGCTGCTAAATGTGCATTTCTATTTTGGGGGGTTTTGTGAACCTAAAAGGAATCAGAATCATTGAATCATTTAGATTGGAAATAACATTAAGGTCACTGAGTCCAACCAATATGTACAACAGAAAAAGAGATTCTAAATGGCAAGATTTAGTGTGAGATGAAAGATACAAATATGGCCACTTTGTCCTGCATTCCTACAATTCTCTTGCACTACAGGCTTCAGCAATACTTAGGACTTGGCAGATCTTTTCCACAAACAAACCCCAAACAAACCAACAACATAAACCCGAGTGCATTACCTGAACAATGCCATCTGACAAGGTACCAGAAGACCAGGAGGTTGCACTGTCTTCCTTGAGCCTTTCATCATCTCTTTCTGAAGGCCAAAAGCTTGCATCTTTCTCTGTGGCTGTACTTCCCTTTGAAAGCAGTAACAGCTCAGCTTTAGCTTGTGACCAGGAAGCTCAGACATTCCTCCAGGCAATGTAAAGCACTGCAAACTTCTAATAACACTTTGCCTCGTTTAACTATATTTGTATTTCCCAAATCCCACCTCTCTTCTTGCTCCACAGTTCTGCTCCAAGATGAATGGCAGCTTGATGACACTGATAATGTTCTCTAGAGACCGCAGAATATTCTCATTTTTTTACAGTATTTAAAAAAGAAACCACAAAAAAAAAACCCCAAACAAACCAACAACAAGACACTATCTATCTTTCTCCTGTCCCATCCTCAAAAAGTCCTCCATGTAAAGAAAATTGCACCAGTGAAGGTGCAGAGTGAGAAATCCTGAAACTGAAGTGCTTGGATCAACAGTGAGGCACAAGCTCTCCAAGCTGTTTGGACTTCTTTGCACTGTCTTGTCACGAATTTTTTCCAAAAGCAATTAGCTTTGCTCCTCTGCAGTTCACCTGGGCATTTAGAACCCTCAGATTCAGAGCAACCTGTAGGGCAGTGCCCCCCAGTTTCTCCTCATCTCCCAGAAATCTCTTATATCCTAACTTCACTCCCAATAGCCTAATCACACCCTTTTTTTCTTAAGTTCATACATATAAAATACACTGGACTGACCTTGCTGTGTAAAGAACAGTCCTCTGATTCTTCATCTAAGGAAGGTAGAAGAGATATCACTCCTCTTTTTTTCAACTACAAAAATACATAGAGACACAACCCAATTAATCATGACAAGAACAGCAAAAGCCTCTTCACTTCTGCCTGTAAACCAAAACAAATTTACCACTTGAGAGCCACTTTTGGAGAAGCACTGAACATCTGGTAACCTACATTAAAGTAACTGAAAGCTGCAGATTCTAAGCACCTCTGAAAATTGGGATTTGATGCTGTTAGGTTTCAACAGCACAGCTACAAAAGAGACAAATTTCATTTTGCCCCATGAAAATAATTTATTGAAAATCCCAGAACAACTGATTATCAACAAAACTACACATGGAGCATTTTTGCTGTTGATTGATGCAAGCTTCATGTTGAAAGTGAAAAATGCCAAGAAATAACCAGAGGCACACCTCTCTTACCTTGTCCCAGACATGTCTCACACTCAGTCCTGAACACAAAGGGGAGGAGAGACAGTATTGATTCACAGGGGCAGGGGTGCTCCTCTCTCACATGCCACTCCTCCAGGAGCAGGAATGGCTTTTTACCTCCCCTCTCTGGCCCTCAGGTGAGTGATCACTTACCTGCTGGCCAGAAACATCCATCCCAATCAGGTCACACTGTGCTAATACAGAGGCTGGAGGTTCCTCTGCTGCTTCAGGCACTTCTTGCTGTAGGCGCTGGTGAAGCTCAGACATGGAATTCTTCATCCCGGTGAGGAAATCTTCCTTTCTTTGGCACAGCTTTATGATTTCTTCTTTTACAGCTTCCATTTCTCCCTGAGGAGCAACAACATCTGTAATCATCCATTTTTTTTATTCAACCAAACAGCACTATCACAGATGACACCAGTGATGCATCTTACTGGTACTGGGGCTACTTCCCCCTTTTCCTTTTTCTGGGCTTTGGGACAGTTCCCCATTGTCACTGCAGGAGATGTCCAGGCTCATGCAAACCAACAGCAACGGATTCAGCTCAGGACAGCACTTGCCACTTGTGATGCAGAACTTGGTAGTGTGGAAGGAAATGTGGCAGGCTGGAACTAATTCTAACTAGGTCCTGCATATCCATGAGAATACCAAGCTTCCTCCAGGACAAGGGGAATGCAGATGGGTTACATTACTCTGTGTGTCAGAGCAGGTGATGCTGCTTCCAACTGCCTTCCCTGGCAGCCTGACACTGAACACTTGGGAAAGCCCTGAGGAGGGCAAAGACAGCAAATGAGGGTAGCTCAGGGCTCAGTCTTTGCTGAAGCTGCCCCAAAGGAAACAAACCATTTGGTGGGTGTTGGGGATGTGGCTAGGGCCAAAATTATCCCATGTCTTTGAATGTGATACTGGGAGAAATAAATGGATCCCAACAAAGCTTAAGGAAAATATTTAACATTCTGCAGAGACTAAACAATAACTGAAGTAACTGCACTAACAGAGCGGGAAATAAATCTGTCTTGGTCTCCTTCCTGGCCATGACTATTGCTCCAGCCAGTGTGCTGCCCTTGGAGTTTTTTCCTAGGGCTTTCCTTACCACCCAGCCTCCAGGTGAACCAAGAAACCCCAGCAAATAACAGAGTAAGACAAGACATGGAATGAATTGCCCTACTCCCTTCATTACTGCAAGTGCTAAAGCTCTTTGAAGCATTGTTCCTTGCTCAGAAGACTGAAACCTGGCTAAATATCCCTTTGCACACTGGGCTCACTTGATCACAGCAAGCTTTGATGCCAGGCTTGAAGTGAGAACAGCACTGGCTCCACACCATGCTCTGTCATTAGTGATGTTATGCAGGTAATAATCTGTGGCAGATGAAAGCAGTGAGACTGCTGGTCCTGTCTCCACCACAGCTTCTGTTAATAGCTCTAGGGTGGCAGCATCACAGGGAAGGTGGAGGGAGGAACTCCAGCAAATTTTCAAAGGACATGGGAACTCTGCTCTGACAATGCTTTCTTCCTTTTGTACACTCAAAACCACAAGATAAAATCATCCCAAGGTAAAGGAAAGGAAACGTCATTGAAAGAAGGATCAGAAATCCATCATAATTTAGCATGTTTTTATGAATGTCCACTAGGAACAGTTTATTTATTTTACTGCAGGAGACTTGCCAGCATAGATTTACCAGCTACTCTTTTGCAAACTTAATTAGCCATAACCTCCTTAGACACCAAATCTTTCTTAAAATCACCTCTTTTTCTGAAATCTCTCATTAAGATGGGCAATTCCACTGCCCACTTCTATTCATGCAATGCTTTATCTGCCGAGTTTTCTGCTAAAACAAGAACTATTAAACATAAAATCCTACACTCAGAGACAAAAACAAGGAGGAATCAGAGAGACAAAAACAAGGAGGAATCAGGAAATGAGTCATGCTGAGCACTACATCAAGCCTCCAACATCCAACCAGCTGACAGCAGAGCAGCTATGTACTTAGGAGCCTACTGAGTGATTATAGTTATTAGGCAAGTACAATGTAAGTGTATTAACTTTACTGTGACTGACTGGAAAAAACTGAGCATTTCAGAGGCACTTTATAAATAGTTATTACATTTAATTAGTAATTTCCTAACTTCTGCAGTGCAATCCTTAAAACACATCTTATTTTTGCATTAAAAAAATCAATTCATCTCCTACAGAAAGCAGCTGACTGTAGAGACAAAAGCAACACATGTTTACTAGTAATGAAAACACAGTGTGGCAGTGAGGACCAGGAAAGGAGTCTAATGAATCTAACCCTAAACAAAATCCCCAAAAGTAACATTGCATGACCAGTCATCAGAAAGGGACTTAGCTCTCTCCTTAGGCACTATCCCAAGCTGCCACCTCAGGAAAATTAGCAGGATGCTGAGCACAGGTAAACTCTCAATGCTGCATATTGTTTCACCAAAACAGCTGTTGTGAAAACAGCACCCAGTTTTTCTTCCAAGTTGATAGAGGCACAAATGACACATCAAAATCAGTAAGGAGTATACTATGAAAGATATATCCAACTTGCAAAGTAATATTAATTGTAATCAACTGCAAGGTCACACTATGGCATTCAATTGACTGTGGTGAGAAGGGAGGCACACCACTATTTCTCAGTGCTCTGCATCATCATGATTAGTGTCAGTCAGGATAAGGAAGCCACATGAGAGAGACAAGACTAAAACCCACCTCTGGACAAGGAGTCTTCTGAGCCTGTGGTTGATCTTCATGTGATATTTCAACCAAATGGTTCTTTAGGAGTTGTTTCAACTTTTCAATTTCTTGCTCACATTCATCTGTTTTCTTTACAGTTTCCTGTGAAGTAGCAATTTTCATAAATAATTTTGAAATAAGGAGTACATAAACAAACAAGTCAATCAGGAAACAAAGTTGAACTGAAGCCTCCTTTGTACCTGCAGTTATGTGTAACAGAATCTGTGTTTGTTCTGCTAACTGCACAACCACATACCTCACTAAGTTTATTATTCACCTGCTAAAGACAAACAAGCTACTCTAATCACAACTTGAAGTATGGTGGAGGATTCTTTCTAGGAGCTCCAGAGCAGAACTACAAATTTGGCTATCGAATGGAAATGCAGCAGAATTCATCAGTCACTACAATTTAGAAAAGGTTGTGAAAAAGAGAGAAATTAAAGGGCTTCATAGCAAGTAGAAAGCCTAAATGGTTTTTACTGGTGCTCAAGTCTTTACTACCAGCTAATTTTGCACTGACCAAAAATGAACTGTGCAGTACACCAGGCAAACACTGGAGCTCAGAGGATAACCTAATCATGCTGTCTGACTATTTGAATACTTCCAATAAAAATGATAAGCATTCCCACCATGTGAACTTCTCCTGTTTACATGGCTTATAGGAAAACATATTACATGTTATAAACAGCTAAATTCACTTTTACTCATTTGACAGTGACAGCAAAATCTCATTGCCCCCCCAGGCTTTGCTGTTCATGCAGAAATGGGCAATCTCCCCACACACTCATATTTGTCAGTCACAGCCTGTCATCATGTCTCAGGCCATTAGGAAATTGTCACATCTACAAGTCAGAACATCTTGTGAAAACACTGAACATGCACAGCACTTGGTGGCTTTGTGTTTCTAGACCCAGAGGCTGAGAACCAAAAATATCAAAGGACTGTTCTTCGGGTGCTTGCAAAAGGTAATGAAGAAACAATGAAGTCAACAGGCTTGATCCTACTGTGCTGACAGCAGCACCTGAATGACCCAAGAGGTCAAAGATCTCACTGCAAAGTGTTCACAGACCCTGCCTTTCAGAGCAAAGTGCCATTTCTTCATAGAAGTGACTGAAGTCTCCCTCTCAAGAAAATGCAAGCTAATAAGGTTCTAAATAACCCTTATTATCTTACAGGTCTTAAAAGTGAGAAGAAACTATTTTCCTCACTTAAAAAAAGAAAGGCAATTTGAAGGGGAAGATATTTGTGACCTATAATCTTAGTGTCACAGGCAAAGATCAGAGAGGGAAGAAAAAGGAATAGGTCTTCTGCTCAGCTTTAATGAGAAAGTAGAAGACGACCTCCTAAAAGGAAGATTCTCTTACTCAAACCTTCAATTCCATATGAATAGGACTGTTTAGTAATAGAGTCCTACCTCAAATTTCCTTGGCTGACTAAAGAGTCTGAATATTTCATATACAGACTCCGATGTCTTCTGTCACGAACCAATATGTGAATATAATCACTTACCTGAAGATAATTAATTTGTTTCTGCCTTCTACTCAGGGAAAAGAAAATCTGATTCTATCCTTTATCCAATATAACAAATTATGCCATATTTGTGGGACTAAATTTCTTCCTACAAGTGCTGCCTTTCTTTTGAGTTACTTCCTGGTTAACAGTTATTCTTTACTTTTCATATTGTGCTAACTCCAGAACACCTACCCATGGAAAAGGCCCACCTGCCCACAGTGTATTTGTTTTGGAAGAGCTTAGTGAAAATGAGGTCAGTAAATCATCAGATATGCAAATAATACTATTTCTCTTGCACTGAAAACCAGTAGAAGCAGATGTGGCGTCCAAATCTTCTTCCCAATGACGTTAGTTAGGTGTGGAACTTAACAGGCCATTACAAAAAAACAGAGGGCAACATTCAACAGAGAACTAAGTCACTTACATTAAAAGACCACTTTCAATACCTACAGGCTTTGTTTGTGACTGACTCAGGTGTTACAATGCAACTTAATCATACAAAAGTTACTGGTGCAATATTCCATTGCCTCATCCATAGCAAAATATGGGCAAATTTATCCAAATTAGTCCAAAGACTAATCCCCAGGGGAAAAAGGAATGTATATATTTGTACAGCAAGCTTGGCTTCCATTTGCTTTCCTCTCTAGCAGGATTGTTACCCCCTTTTTAATGCAGCACTCAAAATGCCATGGTTTAATGGCTTTATCCTCTGGTACACCTTAGCTGGTGCTAGACTTGTATTGTAATACTGCTGCTTTCATCCCATTCAACTGCACTGGAAAATCTCTTTTGCACAGTTTGATACACTAGCTGCCAAGAATTGCAATTTTTCCAACCTGTTTTCTATCAAAGAAATTTCATTCAGCTACAGACTGTTGGCTGTCTACAAGATAAAGGCAAATGCTGAGCAAAAAGATGTCACAGCTTTACAAAAAGGAGGAAAATCTAAAATTTGACCTAATACTGCACAAAGACACAGTTACAAGTGTCGTGACAATAACTGATAATTGGAAAGCACCCTGTTTCTGATGCTTTTAAAGTGTTTTGAAAATTCTCCATTATTTGATCTGATAACTCTGAAAAGGTACATTTTACCACATCCATTTTTTGGACATAAGAAATTGTATGGACTTAAAAAAAAGAGAGACTGTAAGGATTACACAGATCTAATAGTCACTGCTTTTTTCTGACTCTAAGCATGCACTACTCATATGGCATGTTTGAGTTTTCCTCTTTGTGTTCTGCTCTTAATTTCACAAAGTGAAAATCAAAACCAGACATTCCTGTTTTAGCTGTCACTTGTCTGCCTGCCCTCTGAAATGCCCAGTTACATGTTTTAAAGCATTCTGCTTTACCCTAATAGCTTAGGAAAACCAAATCAACAAAGATAATGCAACATTCTTCTAGATGCTGTCAGCATCCTGCCAAGAAATGGATGGGTCACACGAGAACTTTAATTCCTCTGCTCCCGTGAGAACCTGCGTTACCAAACTCCAGATTTCCTCCAGCCTGGGCAATGGAGCATGACCAGGTCCTGAATTAAAACTTCCCTGAGCTGGTAGAACCACATTGCTCAGTGAAGTGCTGCACAGAGAGACCCCTTCAGGCTTGGAGCTATTCCATAACTCTCCCTGCCCCAGAGTTAACACTTGCTGACCCACCAGCATTGCCTTCTCCTGTTGTTGTTTCCCTTCTGTTTCCAAACCTGGCCCAGCCAACAGCATCTCCAAGACCCCTGGCACATGCTGGCCTGCCTCAAAACAGTAAATTAACCATGACACAGCTGTAGGGAATGGCCACTTTCCTGGCACACTGATTTGCATTAATAAAAGACCTTCTGCTGTTAGCAATTGCTATCTTATGGCTGTCAACAAGAATTTCCATGGTCAAGGTGAGTTTCAGGAGTTGAATGTTGCAGATGTGAGCACCTGCACCCAACACTGGACTTCAATCACTAGTGCAAATCTGGGGCAGGAAACACCTGAGCCTTCATTTCTTCTACAGTATGTTGTCAGCTGTGACTGAATTGGACAAGTGGAATGTATGTCAAGACTATTCAGTGTGCTTTGTCGCAAGTTCAAATTAAACAGGAAAAAAAAAGAAAACAGAACAAAAAAAATCCCCAAACCATTGCACAGAGGACACAATAGGTGTAACTACATGGCTGCAAAAGCAATACTGCTTGAAGATAAAAATTACTTTAAAAAAAAAAGGTTGCTCAGGTGATGATAGAAAAAAAATCAATTACCTCCAGTAGCTCATTTTGTTCCTTAGTAATTTTTTCTAATTTCTTCAATTCTCTCAAGAGTTGCCTTGCTCTTTGGAAGACTGAGAAAGGTTGCATTTTCAGCCCTGGCAGCTGAAGAGCATCTTCATAGGACTGTATATGAACAATAGTTTTCTGCATGGGACCAACATGCTCAAGTATAACCTGTCATGATAGAACTGAGATTATGGATGTGATACTGACTTAGAAGAATCAACAACACAAATTTATACTACACTACCAATGATGAGCAAAAGCTCTCTTCAGTGAATTTCCTATTTAAGAAGGAAGAAATTTTAATCCCCATATAGGCCATTCATTTAAGAGTTGGACTCTGTGATCCTTGTGGGTCCCTTACAACTCAAAATATTCTGTGATTCTTGTTCTTGGAACAAGTACGTGAAAATCCTCAGTGAGGTTGTCTAAAGCAAGACAAAAATGTAAGTTATATTTACAATTTTGTTTTTTTCTGCATATACAAAGTTTGCATAGTGACAAAAAAGGCTCTCATTCAGATTAGTTGCTATTTGCTAAGCAGCTCATTTCAAAGCAGAACATCATTGGCAGCGAAGAGAATTAAAGTGGTGCCAATTCTTTGATGTCACTCTAGGCAAATTCTGGTTTTTGTCTTTTGTCCAGCAAACCAGTTATTTTATGATGGTCCTAAAAGGAGTCTTATTAACAGAGATGAGATAATGAATCAAGATGGAAGTCAGCAGGAACCCCTTAAGGTGGCTCTCCTGTCAAGCACAGCTTTTCATATCACAATACTTGGAGGGAATGCACAGTTTACAACCACCCTGGTCAGTCTGGGATGAACAGAAATGAGGAGTTTCATAGCACAATACATATTTTATGGAAGACTGAGTGATCAATTTATGAAAGACAGAATGGCAATAGCAACTCATAACGTCTTGGTTCTCTGTAAGAAATATGAAATCTTACTGGGACCTCATTCAGCAGGGAACTCCAAAAGAAAAAAATAATATAGATAAAAACCACCTATAGGCCTTTTAATTACTAACATTTTTGTTAAACTCCCTCTCAAGAAGATTTTAAAATGCCCCAGTGGAAATAGATGCTCATTCTCTCATTCACAAGCAGACTGTCTCAGGAAGTTTTGATTTACAGTAAGGAAGTAGGTGAACATTATTTTCCAGAAGAAATATTACTTTAGTTTTTCCATTAACTACATTAAGTAATGTAGTTATTACAAAATTGTTCTCTGGGTAACCAAGCTGCACAGCTTTGTTATGAGAGTTACACTGCTATGAGAGGTATGATGTCATTTTTATTCCTTACCTGAAACTGAAGCCATGCTTTCTGTATTTTAGGCAGATAACACTGTGGACTGCATGTGGTATGAAATAAAAGAATCATCTGCTAAATTTTGCCTCCATTTTTGGAAAAACAAGGCCTAATTTTCTAACCTCAGATTTCCATTTGGTGCCAAGGGGAGAGGTGTGCAGCAAGTGTCTCTTGAAAGTCAGGCCATAAACTTCCCAAAAATTGGAGATCCTCAAATGTGCCAGCTATGCCTGACATGTGCTTAAGTTACTCAAATTCTCTGTGGGTTTATTCTCAACAATGCTTTAATTTCAAGTGCTTTGTGTTCAAACTATGACTGTGCTTCTTGAAAAGGTCTCTCAACAGTCTCATCTCAGGGTTTACATTGATCAGGAAAAAAAGCCTATATAGGAGTTTTCACAGACCTGTCCATGTTTAAGTTGGTCTTTAGGAGAAAATTGTAACAGATCTTCTGATGACAAAATTGTCTTCATTTCTGCAACATCCTTCTCAAACACTTTCACATGAGATTCAATGGCATCCAACTCCTGGATTTTGAGAACAAAGAGAGTATTTGTAGATAGCCCAAACAACAAAGCCAACTTGCATTTCTGTCTTTCATTTTAATTTAAAAAGAAATACTGAAAAATGAGTGCAGCATATGCAGGATATATTAATGGATGCTATCAATCAAAAGGCTAGTTATTATAAATTAATTTTAGTCATAACTTCTAAAGGAATTAAGTATTCAAGATCATCTGGTCTGTTTTAAACCCCAAATACAGAACTGAAATATCCTTAAAAATTCACATTATAAATTATCAGCAGTGAGAAGACAGTCTTCCAGTGGTGATAGTTATCAGAACAGGAAAGTGCTGTAATTACACTATTGCAGCTTCCAGTAGGAAGACACTTATGTCAGATGGAAAAGGAATCCACAGACAGCTCTTTGAGAACTCTCACAGAGACAGTCACAAAATGGATTAGGCTGGAAGGGACCTTGAAAGGTCTCTGGTACCCATCAAACCAGGACACTTGGGGTCTGATCCTGCTGAGATTTGGGTGTCTCTTGAGGTGGGAATATTAGCCCTACTTTGAGCCCGTAATCTCATCTTTGACCAATTTCACTGAAAAAAAAAATTAAAATTCTTCCTGCTACGTAAATGTATTTTCCTTTGTTACACTTGAGGACTGTTACTGCCCTTCTTTTTGCTGAACACCCCAAGAAGAGCCTGGCCCAATCCTGTCTGTAATCTCCCATTGTGTGGCAGCAAATGGCAGCAATATCACCCTCTCACCCCCAAGCTTCTCTGGGCTGAACCAGCCCAGGCTCACAGCCTTTCCTCCTACATCCCGTGCTAATCCTGAACTTTACAGCTTAATTAGTTACCAAATGCCTTCTGATGGTTTGTTTCCAAACAATTAATTTCCTTGCTTGGCACACCTACAAAAACCAGCACTACACCCTGTTTTCCATGTAGGTGATATAATCTGCATTTCCTAACACATGATGAAGCTCTGATAAAAGGCACTTATGGGTCACTCGGACTTACATCAGCAACATGCAGGATTTGTGGAAGAATCTCTGCTATCTCATGCTGTAAAGCTGCTACTTGAACATCTATTTCATTCAGCTGTTCCATTACACTGTCAGTTTCAAAGACGGGTGACAGCTCCTCCAGCTCCATGAAGATACCGTGCAGAAGATTTTGCTTTTGCTCTGAGTCTTCCAAAGCCATCTGGAGACAAAAAAGGAGCTTAGTTTGATACATCACTGCTGAACATTAAAGTTATAGAAGTAAGGATTAGAAGGAACAAAATGCTCCAAAAAATATCAGGCCAGTTGTGTGTGGTGTGAAGTCTCTTCCCCTGCAATGAACTGGTTGAGCTTTTGGATTAACTGCAGTGAACACTGTCATGAAGAACAGTCAGGGCTGCAAGAAATGCATGTGACCCATTTGTCTGGGTGCTGTGTGAAGGAAAGGACTGAATGCATGTTTCCACTCTAATGCAAGCCCAGGGTGCTTTTGCAAATCCACTAGTTTCACAGGCCAGGACAAACAGAACATTCCATTTCACAAGCACAGGAGACAATAAGCTTTTGCCACAAAAAATGTTCACAGGTTTTGGAAATCACATTCTCCCCACTGTGGCTACATGCTTTTGTAACTTATCAGCCCAGAATGGCCAGCTACTTCCTGTCAAGAATTCTTACTAGTCTTACAACAAAAATCTATGTTTAGAACACCAACTTTCTCACTTGGTCTAAGCCAAGGACTGGATGCACAGAAAACTCGAATTCAAAGAACAAAATTGCCAGATTTTCTTTTTGGCACTGGCCCTGATCTTTCCTGTAATATTACAAACATTTGATTTTTGAAATTACCAATCAGAATTACCTTCAAGAAACAGTGAGCACAGCCTTCCAAACCTCAACTCACTTCAAAGTTTCCATCTAACACACAGACATCAGAAAACGCTTTTCATCAAAAGCACTTTGCCTTTTTGGCTCACATACACTGTAGAAAGAATTCTATATATGCAGGCAGTAAAAACTGACCAGAGCCACTCAGCAGGGTTACAGACAACAATCACACACTTCTGGAACTTGTACAACAGTTCAGCACTTGCACAAGATAGCTATGTCCAGCACCAAAAAACATTTGTATTTCACGAGTGTCCACTATAACTATTTTTCACTTAAAGGGTTTAATGAAAATGGTAAATTACTTATGTCAGTAACAATTAAGAATGGAAAACTGCATCTGTACAGTGCAACAAGTGCTAACAGGAACATTTATCTGCATCAGCTCTTACCTGGAGCTCATCAGTATGCTTGTGTAAGCTTTTTGCAGAGTCGTGTTGACCATCAGCTCTTAGCAAACTGTTGGTGCTTTCTATCCAATCTTTCACAATCTTCAAGTGCTCCTCATATTCTTCCATCTTGTTGGTGGCCTAGGAAATGACAGAATTTTACAGAAAGTCACAAGTTAATTGCTTCATTGTGTAAGATAATCTATGAATAAGGTTAAAAGAAAACAGGATGCATTTGCATCATGGTCAGTCAAATCAACGTGGTGAAATAAAAACCATTTTTCTGAAACAGTTTCATGATTTCAGGCTATCCCCTCTCACCAAAGTAATTTTGGTGTTTGCATCTTTACATTGCATGGGGGCATTGTTGCAGTTTATATGGCAATGGCACTTTAAGAGCCCATTAGCAGAGTCTGAGAGAACCACATCAACACCCAGCCAGGAGGAAGAATTCCCCATATAAACCTTTGGGGTATCCACTCCAGAAAACCCAGCTACAATAAGCCTTGCCACAGCAGACTAGTGGCCTTCACTCGGTTGGTTGGTTTGTTTTTTTTCAATAGATTGGATTTTTATAAAAATGTTCCATTTGCACCCACCTTGTTGAGAATGGCGGTTCTGCGCTCAGCACGCTGAGAGACCTGCTGGTACTGCCGCAGGGGGGCCTCCAGGATATCCATCAACTCCTGGGCATGGCAGGAATCCTGCTCCACTATATCCTGCACTTCTGCATCCAGCTCGTTGAGTTTGTAATGCCAAAGGTCCAGCATATCCCAAATTTGCTGCATGTGGAGAGGAGGGAAATGAAGTAGAAGGTCAGGCTCAAAGATAACAGCACCATTATTTTTTCTTCATGTACAACATGAATTGCAAAGGTTTCAGAACTGATATGATGAGAACAGAACACTTCGCATCTACTGGTGCCATGCACAGTTGAAAAAAGCATGGATTTTCCTGTGAGAAAGAATTGATAAATATTCACCAGCTAAATGCTTGCTTGTACTTCTCCTTTTACAGACATAAAATGAATGGAAGACCACTTTATGCTAAACCAGGCTCTGTAAAAACAACCGAAAATCTTTTAGCACCCACAGATTATTTTTTTGGCAAGATTACCTTCTGAACTTCTTTAGCTTTTGTAATGTTTTCACTCTTCTGTTGTAACATCTTTTCAATAGCTTGAAGGCCATTGTTAATAGTTTCTGCTTTTCTTTTCAGCACATACTGAGGAGAGTTCTGCAAGATTTCAGAGCTAACCTGCCAGAGCAAAGAGAAAACAGTAGGGGAGATTACAAAGATCTGCTTGTTTCTGTGCACCAGCTTACCAAAAATATTCAACTTCTTTCAAAATATTCAAAGCTACATTTGCAGTGAGAAGCANCCTTACCAAAAATATTCAAATTCTTTTTGCTTCTTGATAAGTCAGTTAAAAACACTAGAATGAAGCTACATTTGCAGTGAGAAGCATAAATGTGAGCAGGTTCAACATCTCCAAGTTGTTCACTAACTTGTTCTCATTAAAAAACGCCCAGCTCAGAAAAGCAATCCCTAAGGAAATAAGCACTGAGGCACTGCAGCTCCCTGGGTGCTTTCTTCACCCTGCTCTCATCTCTAACAGAGGCTGACCATGCTGCATGGTGGGAAGGATCTGGATTTATGCTGTAAGAAACCCAGAATGACACTTTGGCATCTCAGCTGACAGCTGTGACTTCCATGAAATAAATAAGGGAATATCAAAGTGCACCAATGCACAATGAATTTCTCAATATAAACTTGGAGATTTATCACTAAAAGAAAAAGCTCCAAGGAACTTGATTTCACTCTGCAGGACTCCACAGAAATGAAAAATTGGTGCACTGGAGGGCCTGATTTTCTGTGTAAAGAGAAAAACTCTCAAAGCTGAAGCTGAGTAATCGTCTGAGCACAGGACTGAGCAACACAGCTCAGTTAATATGTTAACTATCAGGTTACTATGGACTAGCTGAAGTGCAAGGAGTGAGAAAAGTCCTTGATCTTGCCCAAAAGTGACATCTTTTCTTACTAAACCCTGCTGGCTGCCAGGGTCAGCCAAGCACCTGGATACTGTCAAATTGTGGTAAATTCTTTGTGTGCTGCAGCCCTAGGAATTAGGAGGCAAATGCACATTGAACAGTTTCATGCTGCCTTGATGCCAAGATTTTTAATTTAATGGTTATTTTAGTTTAAAGCTCCTAGTACTGAAATACTTTATCCTTGTCGTGGGATAAGGAATTAAGACCATTTTTAGTTAATAAATTATCTACTCATTTCTTGATTTTATTAACATCATTTATAGATTTCAACACAACCTCTAAAAAGTACCCACAGTACAATGCTGTATTGATAATATTTCATTAACCAAAATAAATATAAACAGAAAGAGCTAGAGGGCTCCTCTGAAATACTCCTGTTTATACCACAAAACCTGTGAAGTCAGTCTGTACTTAGTGCCTAAGACTTCTTGGAAAAAGGAATTCAGGCTGTAATCACTGAACACTTGACCATTACTACTATTCTGGAATATACCAAACATTAAAAATTGTCAATAATTGCAGTGCCAGCTTCCAAAATAAAAGAGAATCATGTAAGAGTGATGTGACACAGCTGAAAATGAGTAAACAGATCAATCTCTGATTTCCTCTATTTCTTCAGGATAAAACCACTGCATCTATCAATGCTCTGATCACTAGCAAAGCAGGATTGTAATTTCAGTATTTCTTACTGGGATAATTTTATTTATTTTATGGCATTAAAATTTTTTGGTTTGCAGATTTAGAAGAAAGCAGAATGACATTAAAACATGACAGTTCAATTTAACACACGCTGGCATCTCCTAATATGTAACTGAACTGACCCCCAGTTCCACCACGGTTTTTTTTCTTTCCTAAACGCCTTTTGAAAAATTCCAAAGTATTTATATTGTTTTGCAATACCTAGTTTATATTGCTTTCCAATACCTAAATGTGACAAGTAAACATTATCTAGCTTCCATGATCATTTCTTTCACTCGAACAGGTAATGTGTGCTTTGGGATAAGCCCTTATATCTTGGTAAATGACAGAGTAAACAATAAAAAAACCCCACAGTATAAATACTGTCCTTCTTTCCTTCTCTTCTCTCCTCCCAGCTGTTGGTTCTGAAAAGACTAGTCCCATTTTGAAACAGAAACTATAAAGTTAACCAAATTAAAACTCATGAGCTTTAGTTAATATGCTGCTAGATATTTTATGTAAGATGACTAATTTGATAGACACTAAAAAGTAACTTGATTTCAAAACTGTTCTATTAAACTTTCAAATTTTATCAAATTAACCAAGATTTAACCTTAAAAATCAGCACTGAACATTATTATTTCTGAAATAAGAGAACTGAAAAGGGTGTTTTTTTTTCATTTTTAAAATAACACAAATAAGTAACAATGATGGTAATTGTATCAGGCTAAAAATTTGACCTCACACTGAGAGTTTTACTCCGTTTTCCTTTAATTTTGCTTTCAGCTAACTGCTTATATCCCTTGTAGATAGAATATATTGCAAAAAACTGATGCAGTGGGATTCAGTTATTTAAATTCCCTGATTTTAAAGGAAGGTGACCATGTTGTCAGAGGTGGCAAAAAGAACCATGTCATGAGACCCTACAACGTGTGCAAATTACATTAAAAAATATCCTGTCTCAAAGTCCTTTTTTTAACCTAGTTCTGAAAATATTTTCTCATTTAAGCTATGCAAACTTTGCAATCAACTTCAAGTACTAGTTCCCAGTTTAACAATCGGATTGGATAGAAGACTGCATCCATACAATTTTAGGAATTATTGCTAAAGATTCTGCCATGTCCATTTTTAATAAAAAATAAAAATGTTATATTCACACTGCTTACCGTAAGATTACTCTAAAAAGAGACCTAGGTATGAGGAATGATTTATACATTGCAAATAGATAAATATGAAAACCACATCAACAGTTACCTTCTCTTCTAAGTCTTGCAACACTTTTTTGCAGTCCTCCAACTGCGTTTCGATCTCTGCAGGGACTATTGTGTACATTTCAGAATACTTGATCCGGAGTTTCTCCATGATATCCTCCAGGGCTTGACTCTCTCTGCCAATCACACTCTGAAGCTCCTACAAAATTAAGAATAACTTCAGCAGTTTTACCCCATTTTCACTGAGTGCATGTGTGTATATGTACATATATATGTGTACATAGACACATACGTAAGGTGTTTTATACTTCCTACCATGATCATGGTTTGGAAAAATTGTGTTTGGGATATCAAACCTGATTTGATTACCTCTGCAAGCAGATAAACTCTAAGCAATACTGACTCATTTAATCAAATGATGCTTTTCAATCTGTAAGAATTAATTAAACCTGATACTGCTCCACGCTGGGGAAGTGACGCACTGACGTTCATTGACAGCCACAGCACAGGGACTCTCTGAGGAGCTCCTATGATTAAATGTTAACCTTTTGCCAAAAGTGCATTTTTCCCTTTGAAAGATGTTTAATAGCCAGCGTCCATCCCTTCATTATTATAAACAACACAAAGGCCACCAAAAGCAACAGGTTTCAGGCTGAAGTGTCTGCTTTCAGGCAATTATGCAGAGCAGCACAGCAGGCTCCTCTCAAAACAGTAGTTTCCAGTTCTGCACGAAGAATGTAGGTTTTATGAGATAAAAGAAACTTGAACAACGGTCTACAGCCTGTGGCCTAGAAATAAAACCTGAGCTAAGTCCTCCTGCAGAAAGAATGGAGAAATTCATTTGTTTGGAAGGTTTTCTAGAGTTTCAAGTTGGAAGGTTCTGCTTGCTGGCTTTATGGTTCCTTTCTCCAGTGCTCAGCTGTTTGAGAAACTCAAATGTTAACTCAAGCAATTGGGAAAAATTATCCAAACCTCCTACCAGGCAATGAAAGACACTAAAATTAACTGCCTTTGCTTTTTCAATCAGGAGTAATGGTAATCCACTAACTCAGAGTCTTCACTTGGGAATCTTTTCCTTCACACAAAAGCAACACACAGAAGAAATATGTAAGACACTGAGATTAATTTATTGCCTGTCATCCCACAACAGCTGGGTCTGATATTAAAAAAACCCAAACACTCAAAACCATGAACAGCTGTGTGCCTCATTCTCTCAGGGAGAAGGCTGCTGTTGTCAAATGGCCCAGTTAAGACTGTTCCATTATTTATGGGAGTTCACAGATTCCCTGACCTGAACTGGAAAGAATCAGTTACAACTCTCATCCCCAAAACTAAGCATGCCTCTGCAAACTGGTTTCTGTGTATTACTGCATGTTCACACTTCACCGATTGTTTCGCTGAAAAGCAGGTACCTATCAAAACTGTCCCAGTTTTTTTCCTAAGGGACGGGATAATAACACTTCCCCTTTTCATCTGTGTGGGGGAATTTAAAACTGTTGCCACCCAGCTAAATCAGGTTTGTCCTCTCAAAATGAAACAGATGTTTCCACTCAATAGGTGCAGTAGAGTGCTGATAAACGCTATAGATTTCAAAGGAACTAGATTTTCTTTGCAAGTAAGGGATGAAATTGCCCTGCAGATTTTGGCTCACTAGTGTTTGGACTATGTAAAATTAATGAATTCTTCAATCCTTTCAGCTCAATCTTCTCAAAAGGAACAGGCCTGCTGTGACATACTGCTAAAAAGAGATCATTTGATGGGATTGCTGCTAGCACTTGCTTTTGCCGTTGCTGTCAGAAACAGGAACAAGGTCTAAACTCAGTTTTGGGTGAGTTTTATGTGCTCAGAGTAGCAGTTTGGATGTGAGGGAAAAGAGCAGGCATAAAGCACCTACAGTAGTAAAATTTCCTTTTGGATACAAAGAACTCAGTAAGGAAGCAGACACAATTCTAAATTCTAACTCTAAATAATTTTAGAAAACCAGCCCTTTTAGACAAATCCAAGGTCCTACTAGAGCAATGTTGGCTCTTGGGTTTTCAGAACTTTCTAAACACGCAATAAACATTTCTCTCTCATGTAAACCTCCTATCTGCCACCATGGTCTTTGGCTTCTGTATTTTTCCTAGGCCTTTGCAAGGCTGGGGATACCCACTCAGTTTTTATACAAGACTTAGCAAAGACAGCCCAAATTCATACTACACTTTAATAGCCTAAAATAAATAAATGATAAAGTGTTATAATTAAAACATAGTTGGATTAAATGTATTTAAGAAAAGCTTTTTGTTCGAGATTTAAAAAATATGAAAGCAATATAAACAAAGTAAGAATAATTTGAAACAAATATAATTCAAATAATAAATAAATAAGCATTCAGGAAGTGTTAGGAATAAGAGTATTTCATAAAGTCAAAAATGCAGAAATATATAGACTGCTGGCGGCTGTTGGTGGACACTTGTGGTCTTGATCAGAATTTGATTTTTAAAAATCATTTACCAGGTTAACCCTCAACTTGGGACATCAAATCCACAGTATCTGAAGCTGCCTGGGTAGGTATGCAGAGGGGAAGGCATGCAGGGTGTACACTAAGCAGCCCTTCCTAAAGGGAATGCAGCTGGCTGTGAATTTCTCTGCCATCTGGGAATGCTTCTGTGTCTGCTAACAGATCCCCAGAGAGGGAAAGAAACACAAACCAAGGCCATGGCAGGCCCAGTCCTATCTGCTGAGCCACTGTCTTTAAGTCAATGTGCATAAATTTTGCCATTAATTTTATCTGTACCAAGTTCAAGCACCAGCATAAACCAGGAGATATTCTGAATATCACAATAACAGAGCTGTTACCAACCTCCAGCTGTTCTGCCTTTCCATCAGCATCCTGCAATAACACAGATGCAGCATTCTGTAATGCATTTGTCACAGCACTTATTTCTTCAGTGACCTTGTTCCTCTCTTGAATCTCAGCTTTCACAGAATCTTTATGGTCTTGAGTTTTTTTGTACAACCTATGCAAGATTACCAGGAAGAAAGAATACAGTGTTTTAGACTCAGCAATAAGTAGGAGCAAAGAGCATGCTTAATACATGTATGTATACCTACATAATACGGGTATTATGTAGGTATATATCCAGAACCACATTTGTCCACATTTAGGGTGTTTTTCTGTTATTAAATCCATGAGTTTTATGTCAATTATTATCTCAGTTTCTTTAAAGTGGGTCCTCAGACAGTGCTGTTTGGTAGACCAAACCAGAGAGCAGGAATATTTAAACAGCAAAGGTCAGGTTCTCAGTCTGAAGATTCTGGCAGAGGAGATGTTCACAAAGATTACCATGTCCAAAAGCAAACCCAGACAAGGGTGAAGGCAATCATCAGATTTGAAAGAATACTTAGGGAGAATTTTAGACAGTGGCACTTACTAAGATGAAAGTTGCATTGCTGCAAAAAGCACAAGGTCTGATTTTCCTAAAAGCGGAAAATCTTAAAATTCACAAGCATTTGGAACCTCTAAAACTGACTATTGTTCCTTGATTCCTACTGCACTTGAGCACAAACTGCAGCCCACAAATGATAAGGCCAGGTTCAGGCCTTCTCCCTAAATAATATTTCCCAATGTCCAAACAGCTTGGAGACAGCAGATGGGTGAGATGGTGCATTGGTCTGACCCAGGAGAGCATTTACTGTCTTTTCAACTTCATTACAGCTTTTATATATTCCTTGATACCGATTAAAATCCTGTGCTGGTGAATAGTCCTACTTCATATCCTCAACAGAAATTCACACCACTTACTTTTTACAGCGCTCTTGCATTGCCTTTATCTCACACAAGGCAGGAAGGGCAGCTTCTCCCTCAGCATTTTCAGGTGTATTCAGGATGTTTCTTATCCGGTGAAGGAGCAAGAGTAAGAGGAGCTGCTGCTGGTTGATGTTTTCTTCAAATGAGTTCACAAAATCAAGTAACTCCACCAGCTCCTCTCTGGTGGCCTTTTCCTTCTCTTTAAGGCTTTCTGGCTGTTCTTCCTGGAGCTTATCGAGAATTATTGCTTCTCGTTCCAGCTAGGTAAACACCATGGCAAAGCATGAGACCAAGTGCTTTTTTATCCCACCATCTGAAGTTACATTTATTTATTTACTCACACAGGTGACTAAGTACTGGGAATTACACAGTCAGAATGTGAACCTTTGAAGTGTGACAAAACTTCCGAGTTTGCTTTAGCAAAGCTTATAACCCTGTGCAGAGCTGCTCTGGGTTCAGAGGACTGAATAAATATCCCCCCACCATTTCTGACTCTGGGTTCAAGAAAGGGTGGGGGTAACTGAGGAGGGGGTGGGAAATGATGTTCTGCTCTGATCTCAGCCCTTTACAAGCCATTTTACTCACAGTCCCATCTCCACCCTCTAAACTTACAGATGCTGAGCAACTCACCTCTTCATTGATGAATTTCCATTCTTGCTTTAGTTCTTCACAGGTAATTTCCAGCCCTTTGGCTGCCTCAAGCAAACCCAGCCAGTTTTCCCAGAGCACTGTTACAATCCTGCCCAGGGCCCTGTCACTTCCTCTGCATAACCTCATCATCTCTCCAGAGATCTGCCTCAGCTTCACGAGATCCCCTTCAACAGAGTCAATGCTGGAGACTAAAATCTTACAGGAAAAACAAACACATCAATAAATAAAATGGTACAGTCAGGAGTGCTAATGAAGTATTCAGTAACATGATTAGGATTCTCTAGGAAAATGGTAATTACTCCACTGAGCTGGTAAAATATGGTCATAATGAGGGAGTTCTGTTGGTTAAGACTGTGGACAAAGATGGAGTAAATAAAATGTTTCATTTCTACAGCAGTAAGATATGGTCATTTCACATGGTCGATTATACCTCGTCTTTTAACAAGTATATAAATATGTTAATATATTCTGTGGTTTTATAGATAGATAAATACAGGATAAAGAATTCCACTTCTTTCTACTATGATGTCCCTTGGTATGCATAGCTGCATTAGCTTTACATGAGCTTTTCAATTTCTTCAGAGCCTTTCTTACCTTGCTTTCTTCCAAATGCTCCAAAGCTTCTTTATAAGACATTGGAAGCTTAGACAAAGATTGTCTAAGCATCTTTTCCAGTTTCTTAAGATTATCACACACTTTATCTTTGGTTTCTGTGTAGCTTTTGTGTTTTTCAAAATACCTGCATAAACAATGAATGGATCAATTAAAATTTGTTGTTGTTCCTCTCTCCAACCCTAATGCCCAAGAGAATAAAAAAATTTAAAAAGCCTTATGAACTTCTAGTCCTGACTGTTTTGCAAGTTATTGTCAATTAGCATGTGTTAAACACTTCAGGTTTGATACCTGAGGTACTCATCACTGGATCATGATCAAGCAATATAAAAATCCTACTCTCTCTCCCAAATCTTTTCCATACATGTATTTGAAGGCCCTCCAGATTTCTTCTGTTCCTGAAGAAAGGAAACTACAGCCTGTGCCTTGTTTGGGCTTTACTTTCCCAAGCCACCAAAACAGTCTATGGAAGACATGAATTAGGGGCCCTCTGAAAACTACTGTAATCTCCACCAGCACTGAACTAGAGACTAGAAATGTGCTTTCTTCTGATTCTGGCACCCTATGGACCCTCACTCAAGCCCCACATTTTGGAATATACAAGAAATGACTGCACTGTAAATTAGTAGCAATGTGGTTATTGTCTGGCAATTTTCTTTCCTTAACAATCACACCTGAGGACAACAGGAATTGCACTTACACTTCTTTCTGCTAGAATTTCTGAATAGCTGAATTTCTAGCAGAGCAGAAACAACACTGGATTTATTTTCAGTCAAGTTTCTTGCAATAAGGAACAAGATCTATGAAAATCTTTTAAACCCACCTCTGTTCATCAGCTTCCTTTCTTTGAGCCTTCTTCCTTAATGCCGAACTCTTTTCCACCAGTTCTCTTAAAGCATTTTCCAGACACACTTTGTCTTCTGGCTTCACTAGGTTTTTCAGCTTGGAGTGCAGGTTTTCTAGGTCAGCCTTTGCAGAGTTGAACTCTTCCTCTTTCCAGTGTGGAGTCTGACAGATCTCCACTGAGCTACAGGGCTCCGCTGCAGCAGCCTGGGCTGGAGCTTCACAGTCCTCAAGGAACCTGGCAGCCCTCTGAAGAGCCATGGAATAAAGCTCACCAGCCCTACATGCCTCCTCCAAGGCATTCTGAAAGCATTAAAAAGAGAAAGGAACAATAAAATAAGGCTGCTGTACTCCTCTGGATCACCACATGTTCTTAGAATTTCACACTTGGCTTTGAGACCAATGCTCTCAGAACTGGCCTGAGGAAGTGAGGGAGGACATGTGGCAAACACATTTGCTACTTATGTAGTCACAGTGCAGTGCTGTAACCCATGCATTTATTGCCCTCAGGACAGGAATTATGTTCACTATTCCTGATCACATTAGTTTGACCTGTGCTCTGATCTTCTTGATGATTCCCAACTGGTAAAGCTTCTCTTTATAGTAGAAACAAAGTGCTTGGATTTTTTCATCAGTGTCACTATTGAAAATGCTGCCTATAATCACAAGATGACTGCACCCAGTCTTTCTTCAGCTGAATATTTCAACACAGCTTTTTCCTTCCTCCTCTTTACCATTCTCTTCTTGTGCTAATCCCCACTGTTTGATTATAATCAAACTGAACACAACTTTCTTTGTATCCTTAGTTTCTATCATGAGTCCCATCCTATCCACCAATGCAGAGATGATCACAGGCCAATTCAGGTGTTTGAATAAATGAGGATGTGAGTCACAAAAATAAAAAATGCCACAGTCACAGACACCTAATCTAATTATTGGGGAAAGGCCTATGTCAGCACTTTACTTTCATTAAATATACTTACAACACGGGCAGCAATGTCTGCCATCAGTTGTGCTTCATGGCCTTGCAGTGTCTCTAACTTTATCTCTATAGCAGCAGGAGATTTTTCTTCTTGTTTTTCCCTCTCTTTTTCCATTATACATTTAAGAGCAGAAAACTTTCCTTCCATCATATTCTGAATTGCTTCCCATCGCAGCTTTTCATCCTGCATTGTATTGATGTCTATCACAAGTGGCTGCTGGAGTTCTAATTGAATATGCTTCATGATGTGGAATATATTTTCCTCTTCATTTTGGCTACCTTCCTTGTTTACACTCTGTAGCCCAGAGACCAAATTTTGAAGAAACTGCTTTAAGTCCTCAACATTTTTCTCCAAGCTCTTTATTTCTTTCCTCTTAGAGTCTTTGAATGATTTATCAAAGACCTCATTTTTGTTTATTTGATTTGCTGCCTCCTGGGTTAAGTACAAGATTTGTTGAACTGCCTGCAATAGAATCTGTGCAGATATGACATTCTCAGCAGGAGAAGAGCTGGAGCTATCATTTAGGATATTAGCTTCTTTTCTTACAGTGGATGTCACAGTCTGGATTTCATTTAGCAATCCTTGAATCTTATCCCATTCCCTAACAATATTTTCCAAGTGTATTATTTTCCCTTTAATTTTATTTTTAATTTTAGAAAATTTAGTTTGCAATTCATCCAGCTGCAGTGAGTCCCATTTCAGACCTACACACTCAAATATTTCCTTGTACTTCATTATTTGTGACAAACTTGACTGAAAAGCTAACACTTTTTCTTTCAGTGCTCGGCATTTGTCCTTCAATCCCTGCTTGGCACCTACTAATTCATCATCTTTCAGGTTCATTTCACCATCCTGCAGGTCATCAAGATCCTGCTGCAGGGAAGCTATTCCTTCAGCAAACTCTCTAGAGACAGCTATCTTTTGTTCTACTTCATGAAGTTTACTTTGAATTTGCCTCTGTGTCTTCCTTGCTCTACTCCTCAGACTTCTTAACTGATCAATCAAGAACAGTTGTTCAGACAGGCTCAGCTGCCCAGCTGTGACCTGACTCTCTTTACAGTGGGATGAGATAAGCACTTCTATTTCCTGTATGTCCTTTAGCATCTCCTTCAGAATGCCCTGTTGGCTGACCAGCTCTGAGCACGTGCTGGTCTGGTTTGGGTCAGGTCTGGCCATCAGCTCAGCTTTGCAAAGCTGAGAGTGAACTTTGTCTATTTCTGCAGAGAGTCTTTGCCTCTCCTCCAGCTGGAGCTCCAAGTGCTGCAATCTTTGAGCAGATTTTAAAACAAGAGCCTTATATGAATTCTTCAATGTTTGCAAAAGGAAGGTCATATCAGAGACCTCCTCTGGCTCCAAGCTGGGAAGGATGTGCTGGAGCCCATAATCCAGGGATACAATCACAGGTTCTCTGTTTAGGATGTCTGTGTTCATCAGCTGACAATTTCTGATCTGTGATTTGACATCACTGGGGAAAAGTGCTGCTTTCTCATCAAGGTGGGACAGTGAATCTTTGACCCAGGAAATATTTTCTTTCAGCCTCTTCATCATTTCATGCTTCATGAGAGCAGGACCAGTGGTCTGAGTATCCTCTTGAGGAGTTTGTTGTGCTGATAATGCTTCCAATTTGCTCTGCAAATCCTGTATAGAGTTCTCCAAAGCCACCTTCTCCTGATCACTCCAAATTCTTTTCATCTGCAGCTCAATCCTTCTTTTTAATAGAGAAAGACCATGTTTAATGTCCTGTAGCTCTGTGGTCCAAATTAGAGGGTCTTTGGCTTTTCCTGCAGCTGAGGAATGTAACTCTGCTTGCAAATACTGTTCTTGTATCAGCCTCTGAATATCCCGTGCTTTATTCATAAGCAGGTTAAATTCATCGATTTCTGCCACAACCTGATCATGTTTCTTTTGCACTGCTTGTTCCATGTGCTGCCACCACTGCTCCAGCTGCCTCATTTGGCTCTCTGTCAACACTTTATCCATGCATGTCAAATGCTGAGATAAAACTTCTTGCTGACTTTGCAACTGGTTTAAAACATCTCTTTCTTTTCGTAAGGACTCTATGCATGCCTTAATTTTCTCCAGAAGAACTGTGTTGTTCATAGGACCCCTGCCAAAAACATGAGTACTGTTTAAAAATAATGAATTCTCCTTGTACATAGACTTTTAAAAAACAAATTTCACTGTTTAGAGCACAATTAACTAACTGTATTCACTTTATCACATGTATCTCTCAATGTTCTCTTAAGGATTCTCTAACCACCCTTGCAGTGTCATTATTTCTTGCTTATCTGTAGAGCACTCACTATTCCTAGATATCTGTGCAAACAAGGTATGTTCTACTGTATATTCTCTAAAATTGCAGGGTCTACTAATATAGAACATGGCCCCATTTGAAAAATCCGTAACAGTGTTATGCCACCTCTAAGGGAATTAGCAACATTTTATAATAACTTCTGGTTGAAATGAAGATAAAACTTGGTCATAAAAAAACCTGAAAAATTCCCATTCATGTAAGGTAAACTCTTCCAAATGAATCTACTCATCTTTTATTTCCAGGAGTATTTTAAAATGCCCATCTAAAATACATTTAGCAGAGAGATTTTTATTACATTTTTTAAAATCTCTTTGCTGTAAATTAATAATTTTGTAAGTTTTAAATGTTTTCAAATATTTGGTAAATTAACATGACAAACTGGTTCTGTGTTTTGAAGACTAATTCACAAAACATAGTAAATATTTTTTGTGCATTGGTTATCTCTGAATTGGTAATGTAGACTTACTTATTGCCATGGAATTTTTCCTGTCAAGTAAGGGTAGTTTTCAGAATAAAGAGGTATTTCATTAAAAAAAAAAAAAAAACTAGAATTGAGTCCTTAAATGCTAATGCGTATTTCACATCTGCCACATCTTTAAGAAAATATTTTAAGATGGATTTTTATAAGTTTTTAGCCCAGCAACTACTTCTTTGTTTTGCCTGAAGAATAAAGACAGTAGATGTTGTTTAAGGATAGCAGAGAACCACCAGAAATTCTTCTGCTTAACTCAGTTTACAAACTTACAAACCTCTAAGACTTCTCTTGAAGTGGATATAACTCCATATGCTTGCCTGAGCATTACTGAAGCATGTCAGTGCAAAACTGTATTTGTTCTGCAACTTCTTCAACACGCCCCTCCACTATACTTACATTTTTATGTTATCTTTTTCTGTTGACAAATTTTTCATGGAGGACTGTGCAGCAGAAAGATTTTTCTGGTATTCATTAATTAAACAGCACTGTTGTTGCTTCACTGCCTTAACAGCTTCCAGTTCCTGGAGCAGCCTGTCCCAGCAGGGCACTGCAGGCTCCGTGGTTTGCAGCTCTGCTCCGTTTGATCCTATTCCATTGGGAATTGCTTCTTCATTATGGCACAGAGACTTTGCTTTCCAAGTTTCCAGCTCAGTTTTTAAATTCTACAATCAAGCCCACCACAGAGAGAGAGGGGATTAAAGGATGATCCTAAAGACTCTCACATGAAATACGGCTAGACACTGATTCACCTACAAACCTATTCCTGCTCATCCACAAGCAAAGGAGCATACCACAGAAGCAATACTAGGTGTATCTATCACTGCACTCTGGAAGAGCAGTACAAACTATGGGATTTACATGGATATGCAACAAAGCATGGTGTTTGCAGACAAACTGACTAATTGTGCAGTTAAAACTCAGATTAGGTTACGGGCAACAATTTTGGTCTGCCTAAGTGAATCACAATTCTGCAAGTGTATTACTACATTAAAAATGAGGAATGGCTTTGCAGTTTCCATACCTCCAGCTCTTTTAGTTGCTCATTTATAAGCACCATATCCAGTTCAGCCACTTCATTTTTCAGCTCATTGACCTTTTGTTCCTCTTCAAAATATTCACTGTTTACTTGCACTCCAGGAAATAGTTGCTTCTGGACAACCACTTCTGCACCTGTGTCCTACAACATAAAACAAGATTCTTATTTCTGAAGGGTCTAAACCAGCAAGTTTTCTGACTGCAGCACTTTGCTTCATGTGTTTAAGCCATGCTGGGGTTGCTAAATCCTACTGTGGTTTCCCCCACAGCCTCTGGGGATCAACCAGGATCCAGTAACTGGAACCTCCATCACTGTTCCCCAGTCACCCCATCCCTCTCAGCACTGCTCAAATAGCTTTGAAATCTCTGCCCATCATTTCAAGTGAAACTCTGACATCGTCACCTCCAAATATCATCCTCCCTGCAACCACCTCTGCTACTGATAAATTCACAGGTCTGTTGTGTCTTCTCCCTCTTTTCCTTACACATTCTTGGAACTTTATCATCTCCTCACATCCTCATTTCTTCTGCTCAGCACCTGCCCTACACCAGGACACCTCCTCAGCTTTTCTGCACAGGGCAGCTCATGCACGAAGCAGCTTGGCTGTGACACAAAGCCACGGCTGCCACTGCCACAAGTGTTATCCAAACTCTGGGCTAAGGTGAGAGCAGTAGGGACTCATGTCTCAATCAGGGTGGGGAGGGATTAGGAGGCTCCAGAGCCAGTCCCTGGCACTGTCTCTGATTCCCACGACAGAAGGACTTGGGCTGGGGCCAGGTTTAACATCGCCTTCAGCTGTTGCAGACAGCATCATAAATGAAATGTCACAAGCTAGTTGGATCGTGTCACCATCCCTTAAAAATCTTTCTGCATTTCCTTTCTCCTCCTACCTGTCTATATGTGATGATCTGTTCCATGTATAAAATTTATATGAGTGACTGCATAAAAATATAAAGATATTACTGCAGTGTGAGCTTCTCCATGGTACTAACATCTAAAATCACCAACAGCAAAAAAATTCTTGTCTGATAAACTTCATGTATTCCTACTTTAGACACTGTTTTACAAGAAGCAGGCAGCTATCACTTTCCTGCAGCCATATATCACTTGTAAGCTGTTACTGTCATCTGTCCCTTCATGGGTCATGAGCTATGCAAAATATACCTGCTTTCAAGAGTGGGAAACATACAGCACATAATATACATTATGAAAGAAGAATAGTTCTCTTTATTTGACCTCTAGGTTATTTTCATTCAAAACTGAAGAGGCCACTCATGAAGCAGTCAGTTGGAGAACTTTTCAATTTCTCTGTGTATGTATCCATAACAGTTGTCTCAATTCAGACATAAGATTTAATCTCAAGAGACTTTGGAGTGTCATAGAAGTGAAGTAAGCATTAAAACTTAGCTAAGCTATCACACAGTACGGAGGAAATCCACTTCACCAGATTGAAATATCAACACATCAAAAAGACACAGACAAGTGTCCTGACTTTTAGAAAAATCTTGCTGTGTACTTGTTTTCCTTGTTTGTGTGATGTTCTCATTGCACACTGTGGCATTGCCTCCATGGATACAGACAGGGGAGGAGGCTGCACCTCAAATTCTGTGTCCATTTCGGGCCCCTCACTACATGAAAGACCTTGAGGTGCTAGAGTGTGTCCAGAGAAGGGCAACAAAGTTGAGGAAGGGTCTGGAACACAAGCGTGGGGTTGCTCAGCCTGGAGAAAAGGAGGCTCAGAGGAGGCTTATCACTCTTTACAACTCCCTGACAGGAGGCTGTAGCCAGGTGGGATTGGTCTCTCTTCCCAGCTAACAAGTGACAGGAGAGGAGGAAATGGCCTCAGGCTCTGCCAGTGGAGGTTTAGATTGGATTTTAGCAAAGATTCCTTCACTGAAAGGGTGGTCAGGCACTGGAACAAGCTGCCCATGGCAGTGGTGGGTCACCATCCCTGGAGGGATTTAAAAGACATGTACCTGTGGTACTTGGGGATGTGGTCTAGAGGTGAGCTTGGTAGTGCTGGGTCAATGGTTGGACCTGATGGTCTTAGAAGACTTTTTCTACCTCAATGATCCTATGATAATTGCGTTGTTCCTAAATGCTTTTCAGAAGTACCCAGCATGATCTCCACAATTTTTCCAGGATCTGAGGTTAATCTAACAAGTCTGTAGTTTACTGGATCTTCCCTCACATCCTTTTTGTAAATCAAAGTAACACTGCTAGCTTCCAGCCAGCAGGGACTTCTTCAAAGTCCCAAGACCCTAGGGAGATTTTTTTGAGTTTACAGTGAGAGCAGATGTGCAAGTCCCAGGTAAGACCTGCCCATGGACAGGACAGCTGTGGACCTACCTATAGATTCACCATGAAGATTAGATATAGCCCTCACTTCAACTTAAGAATGGGTTGTCCAAGATCAGCAGTCACAGGGCACTTGTTATGTAACTCCTTTACTCTTAAAGAAGAGTAGACTTAGTAAAGTCATTTGGTAATGTAACTTGTCATTAATTCAGCTTGAATCCCTTCTCCTTTCCCTACCTTATTCAGTTATTGTCTTATGCTGGATCACCCTTGCATTTGGCAAAACTATCACAACTGACTGTAATAACATGGAAAGAAGATTGTATTGATAAACAGTTTAAAGAGAAAGTCTAAATATCATAAAGACTGATTATGATGGTTCTAAAAACTAGGTGAACTCTTTTTTGAACAGATCCACTGAAAATTATAACGTGGCAAGGACTTTGGGTGAAGTTCAATACTATCACAGACATAAACAAGAACTATACACAATGGTCTTGATTTTGATGTGAGTAATTGTCTCTTCTTTTAAAACATGAAGGCCCATGTGGAAACAAAAACTGAACAACTGGCACATTTCACTTGAAATAACAGACTGTGGGTTACCTCATGTGCAGGAATTGGGGGATTTGATCCCAGACCATCTTTCTCAGCTGCTGCAGATTCCTGGACTTGACCTTTCTGGCACAGCTTCTGTTGAACCTGCCTCCCATCTTCTCTATATGACTGATTCTCAACATCACTAGGTTCCTCCTTGTGGTGTAAGAAAAAACCAAAGGAACCAGTAATCAAAAAGCTCTAATCAAACCTGTCGAGTAGTAATTACAGTGCTTGAGATGGGAAAGTTATAAAGCCCATAATTATAGGTAGATTAGGAAAACCATAATTACACCTCATAATTTACTGTGAGCAAGGTTATGGCAAAGGAAACCAATTACAAGAAGCAGTGCTGTAATTTTGTTATAAATTTTTAGAATAAATTGCAAGTGTTCTGACCTACGCAGTTCATATTTCATTATTCTAAGCAGAGACCTTGAATTGTGTGCTCCTGGACACAGTCTTGAATCCATTTTTTAAAGGTTTAGCTTTTTCCTGAGGACTTGTACTGTAGACAGAGAGTGTCTGGTTAGACACCCAGGAAGGATAGTCCCGTGGGTAAACTGGAGATGTGCTGGATGTAGGTTTCAGTACCTCACAGAGTTTGCTAAAACTGAAATTCTGAGCAGAGTCTGGCTCTGTAACACCTCCCCTCTTCAGGGAGGGGATGACAGCAACAAGACCCCTGTCAGCCTTTTCATCTCCAACTTGTCCTCTTCCCGCTTGTTATGGCTCCAGCTCCTAAACACTGCTCTGGGTGTCAAAATTCCCCTTGCAAATTCCCCTTGTCCCAGGGTGCACCACACAGGGCACAGCAACACAAATGCAGCCTCACACAAGCAAAGTGAATATGTAAATAAGAGACTATATAAATGAAAGGAAGTCAAGCATACCAACAGTATTCAGGCAAAATGGTCAGATTTCATAACACATGACTTGGAATGCAATATCCTTTGGACTGATCCTCAGCTAACCACTAAAGAAAAAAACCTCCCTCTATATTAATTTTAAATGTACAGGAAAGAATTAAGCAAGTTACCACATAGTAAGTACGACATAAGAAAAAGTAGCTCAGTGTAAACTTGAGGCTTTTCTTACTCATTTCTTAGTAGTATCATCCCCACTGTAACAAAACTGGATACATACACCCTCAAATTTGATCCCTCTGGTGTAATCTCATATCCAGTTACCTGTGCTGGATGGGTTTTTTTCCTAGACTGATCACCTTCCATACCAACACCATCCTGATGCCTTCCCAGTTCTGCTTCACCACCCAGAACTGCACTATCCAGAACATCCTCTTGGATCCTGTCAGGTTTATCCATATCTGGGTTCTCCTTATCAGTCTCTCCCTGATTTGAAAAATGCAAAATGTTTACAATCAGTAAAAGTCATAGTACAAAATTTACTAAGAAACTTCCCACTCTACAATCTGTCTACTCTACCTTCAGTTTAGCTTAATGAATGTAGGAAAAGGCTGAGGTAAACCCAAACCCAGAGAGCTGGAAGCCCCTGCTTAGATCATTTTCCCATATTGGGATCCTACCCACTCTGAAAGAGTTTCAGGACAGGGTAAGTGCTCATATGATTTTTAATATGGTTATAGAAGCTTCTGATTAGATACACATTTGATAACTGATCTTGCACCTTATCCAGAAATCCCAGCATGGACAGTTTCCACTGTGGTATTTTGATGATCACCTCTCCCAGGTACTCTTATTACTCCACGGTCGGGTCAATGAGTGCTCCAAATCATTCCCTGAGCCTTGCACACATTTACATTTACATTTTTACAAGTCATTTACAGCATCAGTGCCCTGAGGTCCCATAAAAATCAGCAGTTCCAGGCTACTGACCTCTCATTACCCACAGTGATGAAACCTGTTGAATTCCCATCCCTGGAATTGCGTAGGGTCAGGCTGGGTGGGGCTCGGGGCAATCTGGTCTAGTGGAAGGTGTTGCTGCCCATGGCAGGGGGTTGGAACTAGATGAACTTTAACATCCTTTCCAACCCAAGCCATTTTGTCATGGATTTTATGAAATCATAGGTAGGTGGTGGATTTTGCGTCATGGACAAAGTGGGTCCAAGCCCTGGGGGCTTGCAGAGACCATCACTTTGATCTCTTGCACTCTTGACATGAGCAAGGCTGAGGGGATGATTTGGAGAAAATATAATTTATCATTTCTTTCAACAGATAATAAAAACATGCCTCTGTAAGACGAGAAATTTTAAGGAATTACATATGGATTTCTAATGAACACAGGCATATACACACACTTGTACACTGACTTATATTAAAATACATTTGTCAGGTACCTGAGCAGCCTGCCCCAATCTGTCCTTGCTGTGATGGATATCCTGTAATGGGCTGTCTGATAATACACTGGTTTCCTCCAAAACTGGAGCAGTCTGCCTCTCTTTCTCAGACATATTTCCATTTACATCTTGACCCTAAAAGAAATGATAGAAAAGAAAACCTGCTTGTGTTACCACAAACATTGTGTTTTAACATCAAATCTCTGAATGGTAAAAATTACTCTCTCTGAAAATAAACAGGACAAATACAGTGCTGCAATTCTAAACAAGTCTCACTGGTTTAAGAGAAGCTCTCAAAACTCTTAGGTGCACCTGCAGTTTTTCCATCTCTACACCTTCTCCCCATGTCCTGACCAAGAATACCTGCTCTAATTAGTGGCAAGAGAAAGTTACATGCATTTAAATGGAATTGTATTTAAATGGAAAACTGCTGTTTTAAATACGTTGTTGGCTTGTTACAGACTTGCTGTAACAAGTTATGAGAGTTCCTTCCACTTCTTTTCTTCCACTTGTATTTACAGGAGGCTTAATTTCAGTGAAATTAAGGATGTGATGCACAGAAGACATTTGAGATGTCTCTTTAGCCAGCCTCCAACTGTTATTACTGTCAATAACTAAACTCACATCACTCATTTCCAAAGACTCCTTCAGCTCCACTGCTGTGGGGGTCTCCTCTGCAGAGATTCGAGTATCAGAAGTGAGCTGTGTCTCTCTCTTCAGCATTTCATCTGCCTTATCTTCCTTTTGTATTTCATTACCAAGCTCATCTTTTAACTCAAGGGCTTCACTGAAAATGTTTTCCTTCTTTTGCTCGACATTTTCAAGTCTTTCTTGCAGACTTTTGTGTTCACTCTGAAGTGTGTCAATCTCATCCTTAATAAACTCCTGCTGTGGCGAAGAGGTGTTTTGTTTAACAGTTTCTGTTAAAGCCAGACTTTTCTTTACACTGTCTTCACATCGGCTAAGAGGTCCCTGTTGTTCCTTTAAACGCGAAGAAAACATTTTATTTGAAAAGTACCTTCACTCAATACACCTAATGTTAAGATCTAAAGTCAACCTCTAAAATCATAAACACTTGTTTTGAACAACAAACTGTGTGGATAGGTACATGCAGACCTATTTGCTGCAGAAAGTCAATTACTAAACCAATAATTTCATCATCCATTTTTACACACAGAGAACACCTGAAGCGAAAAGCATTACGGTGATAAAATAACCCAGGAGCACACTGGGTAGTACATGGTGATCCTTCCAAGTTCTGAACAGGTAATTCCCCCCCTACCCCTTCTCCAATTCCTTTTTCCTTTTTAGAGGCATAGCAAGTTCTGAAGGACAGGAAATTGCAGGGAATCCATATCTGAGCTATGATTTCAGCTTACAGCAGCCCTCTATGCTCACAGCTACAACACAGATTTCCATTCTGCCAAAGAGCAAAGGAACGTCTACTTATGTATGAGACACACTTCTTAAAAATGGGTTTGGCTGACTTTTTAAAAAAAATTCTTCACACTGGCTAAATTAAAGACACTTACTAATACCAAATTTAATAATCTCTTTCCTCATTATGCCCTGAGAGGAAAAAACCAAAAATCCTAACCAACCAAACTGAAGAATCCTAACACGCTTGAGCTAGGACAATTCCTCCTGAACTTTCAATAGTAAAGGTCCCCTAAGCTCATTAAGAGTGGTTTGAGTCCTACAATTATCTCAATAAAGGAACATTACATACTTTTTATTTTAGAAAGGTTTCATAGCTTTTTAGTTTGACACCATAAGCAGTTCTCTCTTACAAACGTGATGGTCTCCATGATGCAGAAAACGCAACATACCTGTGATTTCAACTGATTTTGCTCAGCTGATGGTTGTTCCATTGCTGGAACATCACACTCAGCAAGCTTCTCAGAGACAGTTTTCAGCTCAGTGCTCAGGCCTGTTACCATATCCTGAACCTCCTGGTGCTCTTGAACAGGGCTTTCCAACGTCTGCATGATGGTCTAGAAACCAAGGAATTTCTCGGATTAGTCCACCTTTACCTCAAACAATCATTCACAGACTGTTACAGCTTTTCTGGACCTCATCAGCACAACAAGCTTGCTTGTTTCCAATAAAATATTTTAAATATAATTAATAAAATTTTTAGGACTAGCAGGAAGCAAAAGGGTTGACATTACATAGAAATGTACTTGTTAAAAGGATGTTATTACTTAAAATGCATGAAAACATTAGAGACAGAATGCCACAAAGGGTACAAATGCAATTTGTACTACATAGGTGAAACCAAAAACAAGCAAGATCTTTCAGTTGTTTTCCAAATTCATCCTTCCAAAAGGAAGAAAACCTACTGTGGCTTGAAGAATGTAAGAGCAAATGCTTCATATTATAGCTATCCAAATCTGTTTATACAGTACAAAATGTTCTTCACACTTACTTTGGTCTCATTTGTTTCAGTATTTATGCTTCAGAGAGACAGAGAGGGAGATATTCCCTGCCCTTCCCAGAGGAACTTCTACTCCCAGCTTTACCTACAACCTTCCCACCTGAATGACACCACAGCTGAACAGTGAGAACTGCAACCAACAGGAAAGGACAGAGAGTGAGGTCCCAACCTGGAGCTGGCTGAGCAGATTTTCATGCTGGTGCTTTAATTCTGACCATTCTGCCTCGGTGAAGCAGGGATCAACAGCGTGGCCCTGGAGATGCTCTTTGTGGCTTTTCAATTTGCTAAATTGGGAAGTCAAGGCTTCTGTTTTCTGCAGGAGGTCAGCATAGTTTGCCAGCTGAGCTTGCTTCTCCTCCAAACCAGGCTGAAGGGCAAAAATCTCCTGTTGTTGTTTCTCCAGTTCTATTAGAGCCTGTTTCAGGTCTTCCTTGCTTTGCTCATATTGCTCCCTGTTGCACTGAAGTTGCTCTTGAGGGCTAAGAAAAAAATGCTGTGTTTAACAGTGTTAAGAAAACAAATATATTGAATACCTAGAAAATATCAAAGTGTGAACAAGTCAATCATTAGAATGAACTTGAGTGTACCGAATACTTTTTTCTACAGGTTTTAAATTACTGATCAGACTGGAATTTTCAGGGTGATGAAAAACACTGAAGTTATTGCAGATGAACTTGACTTAAATGCAGGACAAATGACTAACCCACTTAAACCATATAAACCCACAGTTTCTAGCATCTGAGATGTGATGCTCTGTAGTCTTCTGCTTTTCATTGCAGCAGAAATTCTGTTAAAAAAACCTAAAATATGACTTATGAGTCTGCTTTCCTTGACTTCCCATGATAGCCTCCTGAAAGTGAATGTTCAGTAGAAGACACACATCACATTCAGTTGGGCAGGGGAGTGTTTTAGAGATTCAGACAACAAAAGCAGCATTTACAATATAGTGTATGTTAGTACAATCCAGTGATTACTTTCCTGCCCTTTACAGTGGATTTCTCTTTGTGTGCTTTATAAGCACACATGCTGATCTGCTGCAGGTGAACAGGTTGCATTTGTCCACAGGAAGTATGCAATGAGACAGAAGTAACATTTGTATGTTCACATTTAGTGATGGAGCTCAGATATCTTCCAGATGGAACTTAAATGCCAACATTTGAAAATATGATCCCACACAAACAAATCCAAATAAACAGTCTGGATATAATTCTGTAAAGTACAGCAGGATAATCGAGGACAAAAGCAAAGCTTCACTGTTTTGGGTTCTGCCCCTCAAGATTCTTACTTTTTGGCAAATGAACAAAGCACACCCTCACATATGTGAACTGCTCTTGCATCAAGTTCCCTGTTCCAGCTTCTCACTGCTGCTGTTCCTGTAGTGCATCTGCTGCTCACAAGTCTGATCCTGCAAGGTCCTGAGCATCTCTTCAGACATGCAGAGCACCTCCTCTCCTGTCTTTAACAGTGTGAAGAGGATGCTCTGCATTCTGCTCTGCTGGATCCAACACAGCCAACACTCCATCTTCCTGAGCACCTCTTGTGCTGTTTTTATTGAGAGCTCAAAAATATTAATAGGAGGAAACAGAAGATTCACTGGCTATTCATGACCACACTAGAAAGTATCTCTGGCTATTCCCCACCTGACCATTCAGGCCAAACTGTGGCCTGCCCCTCCACAACTCTGCAGAAATACAACTATTTCTATGGGTACCTTGTTCTGCTCCCAAACAATAAAAAATTAATGGAATAGATGCAGGAAGAAGAGAAAAAAGTCAACAGACAGTAAGTGATCTCCACTGTCTCTTGGCAAACTCCACATTACCTGGTACATTCAGTGGCCAGCTGACAGATATTTTCCCACTTTTTCTGGAGCTCAGAAATAGTCTGCTGAACCTCTGGCTTCTTAATTTTCTCATTTCTCAATATAGTTTCTCCTAGAGCCACCATGCTCTCTATTTTGGCCTCACCTTCATCTCTGAGACTTGTGATTTCCTGTATTAAACAAGAAGCAGGAGCAGTGCATATGCAATTATTTTTGGTCACAAAATAAAATGTATTACAATTTTTTTTTTCATACTTTTCACACTGCTGTTCAAGACAACAGAAGTCTTCTTCTAATATATTACATATATAAACAGATAGATCATCTAATTTTCAAAGTCTGGGACAATTCAGCTGATTTATTAATTATTCTCTACAAAGAAGACCCACATTGTGGAGACAAAAAAGTGCTCAAATGACCAAACTACAGGCTATGAGCAGTGACAGTATCTTTCAGGAGGTACTGACTCATCAAGCATTAGCTTGAGGTGGAAGGTGAGAAAGGAATATATTTAAAACAATACCTTTATCTGATTAATCCTTTCCTCTGATGGCAGCCCACTTCCTTGTGAACTCATTTTATTAAGAGCCTCCTCAAGCTTTTTGATCCAGCAAGAAACATCCTGGGCAAGGTCTTCAAAATTTTGTCCTTCTGCTGGAAGTCTCTCAGTATTCCCTGCCATTTCACTGACACGTGTTATCAGTGCATGGTACCTGCTAATAAGGTTACTGGCTTCTGAAAGGGTTTCATATTCTGTCAGCCCAGCCTCCCTCAAAGAATTTGATAGCTGAGCCAGGGAGTCAAATGGTTTCCTGAAAAAGAAAAAAAGAAAACACCAATTAATTAACATCTATTTGTTGTAACACCATGGAACAATCTTGTTTAGAAGACAGTTCTTAGAAAGATACCAAAAAACCCAATACCTCTGCATTAATAGTGTTTTATAGACATTTTCAAGTTCTGCGTCATCTTTATTGATCTCTTTTACTTTTTCCTCCTGAGCAGACAGCCATTCCTCCAAGGCCATGCTGCTTTCTTCAAGGCTAAAGGAGGAATAAATAGAGATTCAGGTCAAAATAAGAGGCATCACATGGCTAAAACCTGTTGGCAGCAGTGTTTTGCTGAAAAAATAACATAAATATAGTGTTTGATCAAGCAAAATTTTAAACATAAGCCTAATTTTACCTATCTCTGTTCATGTCATTGAAATGGTCCATAGTTTCCATATAGGTCTGCTATGAAATTGAAAAAACAACCCACATGGAACATACAACAAAACATTTGATTAAAACACCATCTTCTGTAAAAAGAAGGGTCGCTTGCCATTCCCTATGGCTGTTTAATAATGAATCATTTGATACCATTTAAATGATTAAAATGTCAGACACAAGATTAGCTCCCTACCTACTGAGCTGCTGGAGAGAGGCACCAAGCTCCTTTTCCCGTTTCTGACATTTGGAGATCAACCTTTGCAGTTCTGCCTCTTGATCTCTCACACGACTGTTGAGGTGGTTAACACTTGCTTTGGGCAAGTAAGGCTTCACTTTATTCAGTAAAGCTTTAACCTCTTGGATGTCTCTATCTCTGCCTTCAGATGTTAAGAAGTGCTGAAAAAGGACACAAGCACAAGATGCATTTGTCAAATTTGCTGTAGTGTAACAGATATTTATGTTACAAGAGCTTTTCAGCTCCTGTTATCTCCACCAGTACTTTTTTCCAGCTATTTCACTTCCTGAAAAGGAATTTATGTTAATTCACAGTTTGCAAACTGTTGCACATATAAATGGAAAAGTTGCTGTTTGTAAAATAAGGAGAAAGTGGAATTGATGACTCATTTTCTCTTCTCTACAGTACTGGTACACACAGAAACAGGCAAGCAGCACCCAAATCTAGCACTGACATCACTCTATCTCCTTCTACTGCTTAACTGTGATTGCTTCTTGCAGATGTTGTGGCTTTTCCATCAGTTTTCTGTTCATTCTGTCTGATTTAGAGAAAAAATCTTGCTACATCAAATTAAATGCAAATTTTTTCAAATTTGAATCTTCTGGGGGTCAGGATTTCATGCTACTCTCTACATATTTGACTTTCTGCAGCCTGGCACACTGAAGTACTTGGTCAAGGTCCACTGATTTTCTTTAACTACTGTCCTGTCTCTCACTTCCCCAAGTTGTCTGAATCTGAACACTGACACTACTTTCAACTAGGTTTTATTTTCATTGCCCTTTTTTTCCTAATGCTTTAAGTTATACAAGATGTTCTTTCAGTCTCCAGTTAAAAAAACACTGCAGTTGAACTCAGTCCCAAGAAGAGTCTCATGTGTAAAAAGAGCAACACTTCAAGAACAATCAGCTTTAGAAATTACAGTATTTTAATACTTTACCTTTAGCCTCTGTAGTCTTTCTTCCAGTATGGGTTTTGTTTCTGAGGGCTCAAAGCAGTCCTTCAGAGACAGCTGAGTGCTGCTGAACCAGTCATTAAAATTCTTGCACTGACCTGAAAAAAAAGTTATATTCCAATTTTTTTCATTAATTGCATTCTGTAAAAAAAATCCCGTTTAACATGAAGATTTCAGACAATTTACAATTTCATTTATCAGTGCTACTGTCAAAGGTCGCTTTTTACCACAGTACGTGCGACTGAAAATGCTGCAGCTCTTATTTTTTTCAGCTGTCATTAACTGACAATCAACACACCTGTTCCCCAGGAACAGACAAGTCTGCTATACACAGCAGTTTGGGTAAACAAGACTTGGAATAGCCTGGTGGAAACTTTTCTCATTTTCACACAGATTAATACTATTTAAAAAACATTTGAAGACATGAGACTATCTTTGGGCCAAATTTCCCACCTGCATAATCCTGTGTCTCCTTAAAGCAAAGAATAATAACACAATTTATTCATGTAACTAATTTTAAATAAAAAATCACTGGAAAAAATTAAAATACTGGATTTCTGTATTTTTAAATTAAATACTCTGACATCTGTTCCTGAATTATGCTTTACACTTCTTTTATCTAATTTTTTTAAACACAGAAGTAAGGAACTAAATGCTTTGATTCAGATCATATGGTTTGTTGGGATCAAAATCCATTGATCTGCAAATCTTTATCTTGTCCACAACCCTGAGGCAGTTTGGGATATCAAAGCAGTTTCAGACACCTAACCAATTAATTGCACAACCTTTAAGTCATCGTGGTGGTCAATGCAAACCTGTAAATGTAAATAATTTAAAAGTGTTCACTTACGATTTAAAACACCCATAAAGTGATCTTGAAGCACATGTTTCTTGTTATTAAATAAATCAGTGACACATTTAAGCTGCTTATTTAATTCATCCACATCAGGACAATCTGTCTCTTCCTGGAGTAATGCCACAAGGTGTTCCTGTTGCAGAATTTTCTGGTGTATCTCCTAAGGTTAAAAAAAAAAAGAAAAACCATAGCAGGAAGAGTTTTCAAAAGTAAGTTTTGAAGGTCAAGCAGAAGTTCACTTTACTGAGCTGCTTTAGTACAAACTAGAATTTTGCAAAAGGGTTCAGCCCTGGCTGTGTGTCAAAATAATTTCTTAAATTATGCTGGCATTAGCAAGGCCATCAGTAGGTAGGTATAAGCACTAAGCTCTCCTTGAGCAGTGTGCATACACCTGTGTGCACACATAACCCCAGAGAATAGATATGTGAATAGTGCTATTCTATGTTCCAGAGCATATAATACTTACCAACTATAAAGCCTGAGCTGCCATCGACATTATTCCACCCCCTAAATTCCTTATTCTGTGTGTCAAGACCCCGTAGGCTGAAAGGTAGCTTAGTTGGAGATAGAGAATTAATTAAAAACTCTTATCTTTCCTCCAGTGGCTGTGATTTCACTGCCCCAAATACTAGAGGTCTTGACACCCACAATGCAAACAACCCACTCACTGCTCCACAGGAGGTTTAAATCTTGCCAGCCTAAGCCTCCAAGTTCAAGTTTCAGCAAATATTTAGCTGAAATTGTCTGCTGGGAGCTCTCCTTGCAGTCAGGCTCTGGTGGCACAAAGGCACCCTCTGTGTATTAACCAGCTTTGGAAAACACACAACCCAAACACACACTACTGCTTGGATATATCCTGGGTGGCAATATTGCTCTTGTGCCTAGGATTAACCATTTCCAACAGCTGCAAGGGTTAAATATATCTGATAATTCCCATAAAAAGAGGCTTTTCTTCCATGTTTCTGGCAGCTTAGGGAAATATTCAAGCCAGCCTCTTCACTTGAATTATTCCAGCAGTCTACAATTTACACAGGATGAACACTTATGAACACTTGACGAAGAGAAAAATTATGAACAAATGTATAAAATATACACAATCTGTAACATGCTACCTCTAGTTTAGTAAAGATCTCTAAGGTGTCTGAAGGAGATAAAGCTTTGAGAAGTGATTCAGTCATTCCAATCTGTGTCTTGGCCAGATCAAGGTCTCCTTTCAGCTCCGCCGTATTCACGGTGAGTTCACTGGTCCCTCGCTTGGCTGACAAGAGCTCTTTTATTAGCTCCATTTTTTGCACAACAGATGATCTGATGACCTTAAAATTGGAAATAAACATACATCAATTATACTGGACTGATTTCCCAGAATGTCACAGAAATCCATGATAGACATAAAAAGAAATTAAGTGATCTGAAGTCCAGACATTTCAATTACAGTTTGTTTCGATTTGTTTCCCTCCCACTCCAGAAATGGAAAAACATTTTAGTTCTGCTTTTCTGAGGAGGAGTGATCTCAGTTCATCTTTATTAGCATTTTTACTGGTGCTGTTTTATTTGTCAATCTCTCCAGTGCCTACTCTGAGCTGGAAAAAGGCCTTACAGGAGCTTTGGCTGCCATGAAAAAGAGGGCAGCAGCTCTCTCTGTAACACACTCCCCTGCAGTGATTCCACGGGGGGAAATTCCCCACAATGACTCAAAGAAAGGCCAGCAGAGAGGTTGGGAGCTCTGGCTCAAGCCTATTCACTAAGGAGCAACATGTTCTGAACGTCATCCTTGGCTTGCCTGAGGCAGCAGCCAGGTGGGATCACATGGTGGAATACCACCCCAGGGACTCAGGGTGCTCTCGAGGAGCACAGCACACACAGCACAAGGTTGCTGAGTCCTCCCCTAAGCTCCTTAGATCACTTTACCCAGTGAAACTCCTCCAAGGTCACTGCCTGCTGAGGATAAACACAGAAATAGCTAAACAGGGTCAAGCTCAAGGTGCATCTGACACACTGTGAGAGGGTGATTACAGAACTGCTGCAGGAGCAAGGGAAGCTAACATGGTCTAAACAAGAATTTGTTCTTTGCTGTGTGAAGCTAACACAGAAAGATGAAGATTTCCTTGTGGTACCCCAAAGTAAAACACCACAGCAAACATCACTCTGTGCAAGAAACTCCACACTACCAAGCTACATTAAGCCACGTCCAGGCAAAAGTAGAGTTTAAAATCGACAATCAGTAAAGCTGAGTTCCTGGGATCCCCAAAGGGGTGATGAGGTCCATTGTGCCCTATTGTTGACCAACAGCCAAACACCAGATATCACTGACATCAGCCTCTTTGGGCAGGCCCAAGGGCCAAAAGCCACAGAAGTGAGAAAGACCTTTATGTTTAAAATGACAGGTTTGGTTCTAACAACCTCTAACAGCCTGAGAGATACAACAAAGGAAATACCACTGCCCACTGGCAACAAAATGCCTCCAACTCTCCCTGAGTAGATACTAAAACCAGTAACTACTTGTGGGAAAAGCAATACTAGAAGCAGGGCTGAAGTAAGGAGTACTGGTGTATCTGCTGTAAAAGCTTCTCTGTACCTGTAGCTCCAATGGAGCTTCATTACTATTCAGAAGTTCTTCTATCTCAGCCACCGTGTTGTCGAATTGTTGGAGTTTCTGCTCTTGGACTCGTAAGCATGCCTAAAGGTGGAAAAAACACATTGGTAACTGTGCTTCCCTCCAAATTAAATCTCCATGTCTATGTTAGAAAATTATATTAAAGCATTCTGATTATGCATTTTGGCATATAGAGGTGTCACAATTGGTTCATTTCCTGATTTTCATTTTAGCAATTAAGCATTTTTTGTATTCGAGTCAGAAACACCCTGTTTTTCAGGCAAACCAGCTGAAAATGCAAATCTAGCATATATTTAAGAATCTTAATTATTTTGCTTGAAGTAAATTTGCAGAAAAATAATTTTAATTTTGCATTTATGTGTTGCTGCTTCTACTAAAAGGGATATTCTCAGATGTCACAGACTTTAAGTCAAGAATTGGCACGTGCTTTGGTATGGAAGTGATAAAATACAACACAGGCTGTATGACATTTACTTTTTAAATGTAAAGCCTTTGCCTATGAAAAGACCTCCACGCATTTGAATGTATTTTGGAACAAGTCAGTAATGTTAAGGTAAAATGCCAGCTTCAACTTATGATAATGACATTGTTTCATATTCCCAAATCGATATTCCAAGTTCCCTGAAGGCAAAGCCTTCCTTTTGTAGTCTCTGTAAAAGCAATCATCAAAACCCATTCATGTGCTGCAGCCCTTAAATGAGTTTGCATTTGCATACATGCTACAGGGGAAAGCAGAACTTCTCTCACATTATTTATACTGAAATTATCCTTAAATACACAGTCCAATAATTCACTGCTCTGTTCTTTCGTGACAGGCTCCCTGCAAACACATGCACCAGCGCTCTGCTGGGAGCTCACAAAGGACCCTGGGTTTCTACCCTGTGTAATGTGATACATATTGCAACGGTTGGGGGTCTTTTTAGAATTAACATAAGTGCAGAGATGTTTCAGGATCAACAACAAAAGAGCAAAAATCGAGTGATAAATGAACCTGGTGCCCTTGGAATTGCACATGGAATTGTTTTACAAAAATTCAAAAGCATTGGGTTCAGTTTTCTCTCCTTCTATTCTGCTTTATAATAGTTGCTCATGGGAACATGGTTTTTGTGTCTCTTGCCTTCTTCTCCCTCCTCTTTTGAGACTTATCTCTCACAAGGAAGCAGCAGAATAACCTTAGTGTAGCCACCTCCAGCACAGCCCTTCCTAAGGAGGAGCAGAGTCACGCAGGGGGCACAGTCACATCAGGCCAGACTTGAGCAGTTACCAGGTAACAAAATGGCCCTCAAGATGCATTTTCCAGCTGGTGCATTTTTACTGGGCACTCCAGGGACCCAAACTACTCCAGGAAAATTCTGACAATGCAGTGGTAGAGACAACAATGATGTGACAAAATATCCACTGCTGCACAGTGAATATGCCACTGTTTCCTAGTGAAGATCCATACACAAAGGGCACCTTGGTTTTTTACTGCTCTGCAAATTAGAACAAATGAGCAGTGCTAACAGTAGGAGGAAAGCTGCAAACAACCATAATAAAAACCAGGCCACTTGTAGCTTGCAAACACTGAGGAAAAACTGCCTGCAAATTTTCAAACAAGAGGATATGCGATGTATTTATGTCTCAATCACTCTCAAGCAGGAAATTATTTTTGCTTAGTAGACGCTGGTTATGACCACAACAAAGCAGCACAGCTGGTCCATTGTGGCCCTAAAGTTAGAAATCAAAATATTCACCCCCGTACATGAAGCTTTCAATGCCACAGACCTGCTGCATGTGTTTTTACACCCAGCTGCACCCTGATACTGAGAATTAATGTTATAATCTTTGCCAAAGGGGCACAGGCAGCCCAGGCTCTGCTGCTGCCTGCTCATGGGCAGTCCCTGGAGATGCTCAGCACCCACTCTCTGTTGAAGCTGAAAAAATTACAATAAGGAACACACCGGGACAGGGGGGAAATAAACCACCTGTGAAACCTCTCCTTGAGCTGTGCCTTGTTCAGCTGTCCCAGCACCTTCACTGACAGGCCACTTCTACCTGGAAAACTAATCATTAGCCCATACATACTCTTTTCTTTCTTCTCTGTGCACTGCTGTATTCCAGGCTACAGCCTTACAGGCCTTCTCTTTGCTCCATGTTTGTACAGCACAACACAGCATTTGCAGTGTTGCATTGATTGAAAACCATTTACTACACATATAGACTATCTGTGCATTAGATTCCAAGATCTGCATCCCCAAATAAAGGCAACATCTTTAGCGAAACCACCCGTGTAGATACAACTGCAAATGTTACAACTTCCTCTGCTGGTATTTCTATGCAATGTGCATGTTTATAACCCAAAGCCCTAATCTCTATAGTATAAAGGAAAAGTAAAAAAATTTCCATTTTAAATTACCTTCAACTGAGTGAGGTCCTCCTCAGTCAGGCAATGATCTTCTGCGTTCTTGAGCTCTGCGTTTGCCCAATCGTCGATTGTGCCAGATAAGGCCAGGAGTTTGTCCCACAAAGCCTGCGCTCTTCCCAAATTATCACAGTAGTTTTCGGTCTTTTCGTTGATCTACCATTAGATTGATAGACAGAAGACACACACAGATTTCAAAAAATGCTGAGTTATATTCCAAAAGCAAAAGAAACACAACAAAATGAGCGAGATGAAACCACCCACAAAAACAAGAGCGGCCAAGGGGAAAAAAAAAAATCTCGTGTCTTCACAGTATACTGGTCATGGAGAAGATATTTAAATCCCTGCCACACATGTCACCAAACATACCAATCACAACAGCAGCTTGCCAGTTTTAAGGCAGGTTTAGGAAGGAGCCTTGCTCATTAATGTTTATCTACTCCCAGTAAATACCATTTAATCTCAGTATTGATGCACTGCTTAGATCAACAGAGGCAAACATTTCTCACCAAAAGCACCAGCACTGTAATTTTCCAGATTGTCTCCGAAGTCTAAATCCATAGAAGTTGTTATGGAAGCTTACAGATTCATACAGAAAGCACAAATATTGCCTTTATCTGCATTTTCTAGAATTATTTACTGCCAAGGAGTACTGACAATATAAACTACCTGAGAGATCAGAAACGTTACATCCACAGATACTGTGCAAGCTTTGCTTGGGTAAACACTTGGCTTTATCCCTTAAGAATCTCTGCCATATTGCACTTAATTTATTCAAAATATTACACCCGCGTCAGAATCAATTACTATAATGCATAACAGATAAGACCACCCTGATAATTTACTTTTTACATACATCCAGCCATCTGTCCACAATAATGTTAGCCTCATTCTCGAATGGAGGCTCCTCAAAGCTTCTCATTTTATTCAGCTGGAATTGCAGGTTTTTGCAGATCTGGTTTATTTTGTCTACATCTTCAGAGTGATCATTAAATTCCTCTTTTGCCTCTTCAAGCTGCGAAAAAGACCAAATGGATACTTGTGAGCATATTTGCTTATGAATGTTTATTCAGCAAAATATTTTTAACTGTTTTGCTGGCTTTTTTTTTTTTTCTTAGAGAAACAACAGCATTACATAAAATAATCTGTTTTATACAATATGATGAGACTAGGCATGCATCCTGTGTTGTTATATCCCTGCTATGTTGACAGGAATATTTCCCTGTTAGAAATCCATATCATTCTGTTATTGGCTACAGAATAGCTGAGTGGGAATATGGGAAATTTATTTCTAAGGGAGCCAAAACCACAGTTTGCTTTTAAAGTCTTAAGTGCCAGATCCAAGGGGACCATACATCCACACACAGAACCTTGATTAGAGATAAACAATGCACAGTGTGACAATCAGCTGAGATACTATTACAACTCCAAAATATAACCTGCATTTGATCCCCAGGTTTTGAACTATTTACAAAAAAAACTTAGATCCTACTTAAACACAGACACTGTCAAATATGTCACTGCCAGAAACCAAAACATCTCTTTCTCCTACTTTCTATTTAAACACCAAGCTGCTTCTTTGTGTTTAATTGGAATGTCAGTGTTTACAAACAACATGGAAGCTTCCTGGAAAAAAGAAACACTGACCTCTAGTGCTAGGCACTTTGATGTTAACAGCTCCCTCTTTATTTCCCACAGACATTCTGAGAAATTGCATCTTCCCACACTGATCCTGCCGGGCAGTGAGCTCGGGGGAGGGATGGCAGAGCTGCTCTCACAAACCAGAACAAAGCAGAGGACCTTCCCTGCTATTATTTTGTACAATTCTATATAACAAATCATCAGCACTCAAGGATATGCCTGCACTGTGCCACAGCAATTTCAGACCACAGCTCTGGGTGTGGGAATTGCACAGCTCAGAGTGAGGAGGGAGGGTTGTTCCCAGAGGGGTCTCCATACAAGCAGGGGCTGGGATATGCAGGCAATGCCCCCCTTGCAGCAGGAGCCCAGGTGAGGCAAGGTGCCCCAAGTCTCACTGGTGGAACCAAGAGGAGACCCTGCCTCAGCTAAAGGGGGCTGGCACAAGCAGACACCATGCCACTGCCTCAGAAAAACACCACTTACATTCCTTTTTAAATGTAACCAGCCTAGGCATTGCCTGAGAGCAAACATTCCTGGATGCTATGGGTGATGCTTCATCAGAAAACCTAAAAATAGGATCTGAGAGACCAGTTACATAACCCAGGATATGTGAAACCTGAGCAGTAAAATGGTCACGATGGACATACTGCTGCTCACTAATCTGTTAACCATGGACAACTATACTCAGTAGCTGTATTCATTTATCCAAGAAGCTGGCTGTCACATTTCTGACTTAAAAGGTGGGGAAAACTTTAAACTAAATGAAGGTGTGTCCAGCAGTACCTGCTCATTCAATATGAGTAGCTTGTCAAGTAATGTAAAAGCTACTGCAAATGTTTAACTGTTGTCACAGACAGCTTGGAGCAAAAGGACAGGGCTTAATCTCATCTTCAGAGTAGACCCTAGTTCTTCCAAGGGTTTGGTTTTGTTTTTTTAATCCTTCTCCATTAACAAGACTTTGATTCACTATGAAAAAAACAGTCTTAAATCTACTTAAAACAAAAATATGGAGTCTCTAAATGTATTTTGGAAGCCAAAGTGAAAGCAAGGCCTTAATATCTGCCTTGAAGGCTGATGGTACATGGGCAACCCTGCATCTGAATGCTCCCAGGAAAGGCTTCTTTCCTTTCCACTAAGTTCTTGTTACTCACCTTTGCTATTAGTCTGTTCAAATTCTCTTTCCCCATGTAAGAAGTTTGCTGGGAAAGCACAATCTCCTGTTTCTGGATGATGCTGGTTAGACTTGTTTTGCAGCTTTGGTACTGCTTCAGGAGCTCCAGAACCCTTGCACACTGCTCCTGGCTATTAAAAAGAGATGTATTATTTATGGCCTAAGCATAAACCTGCAGCCTCAACCTCCTGTCTGCTTTTTTCTCCTGTATTCACACATGTGGGAAGTTTGACATCTGTATTTGGATGAGAGAAAACTGTACCAGTCTTAAATCTTGCAATAATGTGTGATACCTGTGTGGTATTCACACCGTTTTTGGAATCAGACATGCCCTTCACCATCATATGTCTCTGATCCACATTTAACTGTGATAAGCAATTGTGCTCATATGATCCTCTCCACCAGAAAGGTGAGCTCAGTCACCAGTAAACTGCAATACCACATGCAGCAGATCTCACAGCAGCTTGGATGGTGGACATCAGCCCATCCTTCAGTGGGGTATGAAAACAGGTTACTCCCACCTGTGCAAGCCATGACAATTAACCAGAACTGTGCCAGTCCATGCAAAGCCTCTGGGCATCTTCAATAACCCTATCTGGAGCACACATGCCCTGAGCAATCAACCATAGCCTTTCCCAGTCCCACTCTCACAGAGTTATCAAACCAAGCCCCCTTTATTTTGCTGCGTAAGAGACTCTTTTCCCAGCTGTCCTTTTCCATTTGTTTCAGTTTGTCTTTTCTTTTTCCCTGTGCAGGCAGGAAATTCACAGCAAATATAGAAGACACAGCACTCCCAGCAACAGCCAGGTTTTTCTTCTGGATGCCAATTAAGTCCAACACATCACTGCATAATTGCTAAATGATGGGACTGTGATGTTTTAAAAATATGCAAAATTCATGAGCTTTGGCTGCAAATTTCCATGTGCAATTCTTGGTTTAATGACAGTTTATGTCATCACAATGCTAACATCTGCCACTGCACCTTTAAGGTGTGGTGTAGGGCTTTTTTTCTGTTTGATTTCACAAGCAAACATCTTACTTGAACAACACTACTTTAAAATGCAACTTTCCTCCTTACCATTCAGCAAGCAAGAGCTTTGTATCCTCCCATAACCTCTCTGTAACTCTGCACTGCTCATTTGCTTCCTCTGCTTTCTCCTCATTGATCTGCGGGAGCTTATTAGCAATTTCTTGCATAGGTTTCATTTCAGCAGCAGCACGATCCAATTCCTTTTCCAATTCTGTTAATGATTTTATCCTTCATTAGAAAAAAATGAAATACAGCCTTATATTAAAGTAAGCCTTTGATTTGGTTCACAATGTAATTATAAAGTTCCCCAGAAATTCATCCTGAGCTCCACATACTGTATTAAATGACATCATAAAAAGTTTAATTTGATCTTCTATTCCTGTAATCTGACACAGGCCTTCAGATGAGTTATGCTGACTGTAAGAAAATAATCCAAATTCTGAAGGGGAGTTCGCTCTGTATGAACACAGTGAAATTAATCTGTATTAAAAGGTAAGTGCAGTCTGCCCGTCTTACACTGCAGAGTTTCAGATCAGGTGCATCAGTCCCCAACAAGGTGACCCATCTCCCTGTTTGACAGTTTTCTTACTGAAAACTAAGATCACAATAATCAATCTCCTATATTTTCTTCCTCAATGCTGCCTAAAACACACACGCATATATATGAGTTTGAAAGAAAAAAAAATGGAGAAGGCTTCCTTGTTTAGGGTGTGATGGAACAAATAAAACAAACTTGCTGTCAATGTTCCACAGGTACTTCAAATTTCAGTGCTCTCCTGCAGAGGGGACCCAAGCTGACTCCACTGAAATGATGAAATTCAAAGAGCTTTAAAAAATAATTCACCTTTTTTGAATAGCTGGAACTGTTGGATCCTTCAAGCCTATTTTGTCAATTCTGTCACGTAGATCCTGAATGTTTTTAAGGAGTTCACTGTTTTTTCTGGAAAAAGTCTTGTATAAGTCTTTTTCTTCTGTAAGCACCTGCCCACTTGAGGGATCATTAATTGCATGTAGCTCTTTGCATAAAGTCCAAACAAGTTTGCCACAGCAAGTCTTTCTCCCAGATTCAGCATCTTCCAAACAGATCTTAACACTCTTCAGGCGCTCATCCAAACGTTTAGCCTCTTCTTCCATAGGAGCAATTTCTTGTGCAGGCTCTCTCAAAGCTCTTCCCTGTATTTCAGGTTGGTCTGGGGGACACTTGATGGAAGACTGGATCTTCCTCAGGGAGGCCATAAAAGCTTCCACATCTTTAACAACTGTCTCACGGATCTGCATTTTGTGTCTCCTTTCTTCAAGCTGGTTTTGACAGTAAATCATAATTTTGCTTACAGCCTGCATATCTATTGGATTTAATTCATCCCTTGCTGAAATGTCTAGGTGTTCCAATTGTTTGCACTCTTCAATCTGACTTAATATGGATCTCTGCAGTGCCTGAAATTTAGGGAATAACCAGAAGTGTTAGCAAGTGAAAGAAAACATATATGCTGCATTCAAGCTGAACCTATGACTGAAAACCAAATTATAATAGCAGAAAAAAGTATGCTAAACAGGGTGGTTAAGATAGAAAATCTATTCTGGATGTCAGTGGAGGAAAGAAAAAGAACAAAATCAAATAAAATGGTATTCCACACACAGGGAATTTGATCAGTACTACAGAAAGCTCAAGACTCCTTCCAGCAATCAGACAAGAAGGAGAGAAAGATGATGATAGTCCTGGGACTGAAAGCAGCAGGCTCTCACAGCAGGACATAAGTCAGAGCACAGGCAGGCACAGAGGTATTTATTACTCTGCCATCTTTCCAGTTCTTTATGCTATACTTCTGGAGCAGACTTCCATGCATATAAAAATCTCCTGGTGCAGCCTGCAGGCTTTCTGGTTACAGCCCTCAAAGAGCAGCGTGTCCAGGTTGTGAAAGACCAGCTGTGCAGAGAGCTGGGCAACAATTCTGGGTCCTTGCAGCCAAAACTGGTCACACAGAGCACACATGCTCTCTGCCCTACAGCTTGAGAGACATAAACCCTACTTCACTGGAGAGCCAAGCCCAGACAAACGCAAACTTTCAGTTCTGTGGAACTGTCAGTGTGCTCAGCCTGGAGGGCAAGCCAAGAATGAAACAGAATTCACCCTGCCCAGTGGACCAGGGCCTGGGCATCAGATATTGATAGCAGGTGAACAATTACTGCACCCACACTGAGCTTCCAAACCCATCCTGAGCTGTGCTCAGATACTGCAGCAGATGTGACACAGGGTAGCCTGGCTGAGCTCAGAAATTAATGGTACATTATGTGCATGACTCCACAAAGTGATATAAGACCAGGTGGAAACATCACAAATCTGCATCAGAAGAAGTTCATAACCTACAATGAAATGTTCACAACAATGGCTTTTACAGCAAAACCTACTGAGGGCCCCTGGCTGGCTCTACAGGACCAATGATGTTTAAAACACAGGGACTAAAATGCTGTTACAGATTTTAGAAGGTTTGGCAAGTCTTCTCAGCAGCCCCAACCTCCTGAGTGAAAATCCCATCAAGTTCTCTACTTCCCAGATATTAAAACCTATCCTTGCTAGGGTGTGGTCTCTGCATCTTCCCTTACCATCAGTTCAGTATAAGCAAGGTCAGGGTTCATCAGATTAACCTGGTGGATGTACTTTCGCTTCAGCCAGTCATCTACTATTTGACAGAGATTGATGGATTGATTTTCTATTGGAGAAACAATTTCTACAGCAGCCGTTATAGACTTCGTTCTGCAAGAAAAGTTACAAAACATGAACTGGGAAAGCAAGCAAGAAGAGACACTCAATAGTTTTAAGCACAAAAAGCCACAAAAATAATGTAACTGTCTAACAGATCTAATCCTCCCCCTCCTGAGGTCAGATGAGTTTTTCTCTGATTAAAGAGAAAAACAATGTGAATCACTGAATTTAATCAAAACATGAAAGGAAATAACAGCAATATATGGCAATATTGCACAGCTATGTTACAAAGATCTGTTTCTGTTCTTCTTGGGGAGACTCACACTATCTTCCATGTGTATATGAATAAAGAAATAATTAAGACCAGCTTAATTTTTTGTAATGAAGAAGAGGTTAAAAATGTGCAGCTATTTTCTGCAACACACACTATTCCCTTCACAACACACACAATTAGTTACAATTCCTTAGCTAATACCATAAAGTGTTATTTTATACCTGGTACTTATCATATCCTGAAGTTCTTTCCATTCACCTCGTAGCTTGTTTCTTGCCTCAGAGAGAGCAGCCTGCTGCGCTTCAGTCACCAGCTTTTCTAAGGAAGATGAGGTGTTTTCCAACTGTGTCCAAGCAGAACTGATTTCATTGTCTATTAATACCTAGAAGACAAGCAGTTCTAATGCATTAATATGATCTTGTATTTCTCAGTGCACAGTTCCTAAAACCAGAGTCGTAAGAGTCTCTACAAAAACAGTGAAAACTTCATCTGAAACTAAGAGCATCTACGGCCTTATTTCCCTTTCAAGACCCAATTTTTAGCTGCACGCAAACCTCCAGCAACTTTTTATGGTGACAATTTCCACATGAGATATATATACCTTGGCTATATTTTATAAAAGGTTCAATAAATAATGGGCCAGGCATTCTTGCTACAAGAATGAAACTATCTCCACCTAGCTATGTTCAGAAGAAAAACAAATGTCAAACTGAACCAAGTTCTGAGATTCTTGATAAAGCTTTGCAGTCCTTCCAAGAAGGGCCATGAAAAATTGCAGTAATAAACTTTTCAACATCAACTCTGTGCCTTTTGTTGATGCCTTAAGGATCTCACAAACCTAAACAAGTTATGTGTCCTGGAACAGTTCCATTCTGCACAAACACCACTTGGTGGTTCAGCTTTGGTAACTCCTGCAGCCCTGGCCATCTCTGCTGACAAAAAAAAAGCTCCTTTCTGCAGTTTTTTCCCCATTACACCCATTTCAGCCTGCAGATAACATACCCAGAATAACCAATTTCTTCTTTCAGCAACACCTGCAAAACTCCACTGCTAGGCAGCAATGCAGTTCTGCTGAATCCTAAATCCTTGATTTCCCTTCTTGCAATATCTGGTTGCAAGGATGCTGCTTTTCCCTTTGCAATATATGGAACAGAGAAATGAGCACCCTACATGAGAAAATAACAATTTAGGCACCAGGTACGTTTTTAAAAGATGAATACTTGCCTCTAGTTCAACCAGCTTACTCAGAAGGCATGAAGTGCCTTTTAATTCATCATTAACACCAGATGCTGCTTTATCTCTGCTGAGTTGTAGAAGTTTCTCCAGGTTACTTCTTTGTGTGTTAAAGCTAAGGAAAGATGCAAACACTTTCAGAGAGAATATTACTCTTAATTGACTGGAACATCTCAGGGTATGGGACTCACTGACCAATAGAGCACCATAAAAAATAAGCACAATCTATTGTAAATACATATTTTATTTAAGTCCAACATGAATGAATAATGCAGAAATGAGCAACATATTAAAAGTATTGCTCATATGGCTGATTTTCAAGTCTAAATGCCAGCCTGCATTCTCTGAATTCAGTTTTACAAATGTACAAACATCAGTTCTCTATAACACTTGAAATATTTCTTTATTTTGCAATATTTGAAGTTATTGGTAAGGCAGATGCAGACTTTTCTAGCCCAAGAAAGGAAGTAAAACATTCATAGCTGAAAGTGTTCCTGCTATAAAATCCTAATGTTCAAAGCATTTAGTTAATGTAGTGCTTCCTTATCAATTACAGATCAATATTCATTAAATTGTAGCAGAAAAAAGAACAGAGTTCTGCATAGAAAAAGTGCACCTTAAGTTTGGTAAATTCAATTAATTTGTGAGTTAGTTTGTCTAGCATAACATCATATCTTAACAACCATGCATTTTTGCCTTTAGAAATTACCTCTCTAACAAAGTTGTTACGGCCGAATCACCGTCTTCCTCAAACTTGTTGGCACAGCTTTCTCCATTGTGATGCTTCACATCTGCCTCCAAAACTGGATCTGCAGCAGGTCTTGAGGTCTGAGAAAAAATGAAAAGGGTGACAGTGACCTCCACCCCATTCTGTGTAATACACAGCAAAGCCTAACAGACATCTGTGAGCTCCTGAAGGAAGGAACTGCTTGATGTGTCCCAAAGGACGTGAGAGATGCCATTCATGAATACAAAATGTGTTGAAACTCAAGAGCCCAAAGAGCAAATTTTGGAATACTTGCAGCCAGCTCATTCCTTCTTTTCACAGATACAGATAAATGCCTCCCAACTCCTCACTATTCTTGCTCTCTCTGTCCTCTGAAAATTGTTCATATAACTGGGATACTATGGGGGATTTTCACTTGAACACAGCTTCCCACATGACCTTTCCATCTGAAAATAACTTTTTTGCAAAATATAATTCCAGGCTGGAGGCTCACATCTTTCAGGATGCCCAGCGCTGCTGCTTGCATGTTATTTTTAATATTTACTTAGTCTACATTCACAAGCACAATGGGCTTTTGATTTCTGACCAGAGGCCCAAGGTCTCACCACAATAAAAACAGTAAGAGAAATAAACACATTTTCCTCTTGGCAATGACCTCCCTTTGGCAGAACACTGTTTTCCAGCAGTAAGTCTGGGCTTCTTACCTCCTGTACCATAAGGCTGTCAATTTGTTGAGAAGAACCAGACTCTTCTCCATTCTCAGAAGCCATAATGGAGTTCCTACAAGAACAAAACATGAAATACAAAGGGAAAAAAGAAATCCTGGCTCAAGGTTTAGAACAGTGCAGCTGTGATGAAGGGTAATTAGACACTGTAATTGCCAGTTTATGAAACTTAATACTAAGTGTTTAAATGTACAACTGGCCACAGTAATGCATAGTATTATAGTACTTTGGTAGTACCTATGTACTATATATAGTACATAGGTACTACCAAAATACATTGGAGTATCCCAAAATTTATGTGTAAAAATGATTTCTATAAAGCTACAACACACCATGACTCAGCCACCCACCCTTTCTGAGGGGACTCTGCTTTTCCAACACGAGCCAGCACTGCTGTGTAAGTGTCTGCCACCATCTGCTGAACCTTTTCTAGCCTTTTCTCACAGTCTGCAGTGAGTGTCTGTATCCCTGGGACAGTTTCTTCTGAGAGTCTTGCCAATGTTTTAAGGTCTTCCAGAGACTTTTTAAGTTCCTTCATGCTGCCTTCATGTGAAAAAAAGGCCTAAACAGAGAAAAAACAATACAATAAGTCCATGTTAAGACATGAGGTTAAGCAATTATTCTCATATTTTTTTTTATATTTCCATTATCTTCTTGGTTGAGTGCTCTTAAAAGTCGAAGCTGTCAAACCAAGAAACACACACTTATTTTTTTCTTGGATATTTCTAAAATAGAGCCAGAAAGTATATTAGGATTTCTGGCAACATGTTCCCAACTATATTCACAAGACTACACTGACTCTTGCTTGATTTTGAAATTCATTATGTTCTCCAATTATTAATTTTGGTCCCAAGTCTTCTTCACCCTGACATCACACAGAAGTGCCTTACTGACTACAGAAAAAGTAGAATATTTTAAAAATATTCCTTGTCAATTATTATACTTTCTAGGGTGAACTCAAGACATACTAAAAATCTGGGAAAAAATCGAAAAAGGATACCACCTACTTAACAAGAGTTAATTCTAAAAGTCTGCAAGAACACTAATATCTGCAGTCAAAAAAGGTAAAGAAATAATTTTAGCGGCCCACACAAGGGCCCTGTTCCACAGATAATGAACCCAAAAAGGAGCAAGAAGGACAGCAAAGCATTCACAAAGAGAGACAGAAAGTGAGTGTGTCAGGTACCTCATGTTCCTTGATGAGCCCTTTGGTTTTATCCATATTCAGGAGTTTCTTCTCTTTACCTAACTGCTTATTGATTTTTTTTAAAGTTGCATTAAATTTCTTTTTTTCCCTTTCTACTATGAGCTGGACATAGGATATAATTTCCTGACGAACTGCCTGCAAAATACAAACCATGTTGCTCCCATGAGATGGTGAGATAGTGTTACACAGCAAATAAAAACATCAGAACATACTGCGACAAGAAAAAATTGGTTTTCAAAGATGCCAGGCCTAATGAGACCAGACAGTGGATTCTCATTCCAGCATTATCTCACCTCCCATCTCCTACGAACATCATCTTCCACCACCAGCTTCTCGTGATCAGAGGAAATATTTTTCAGCTGTTCAGCTGCTTTCAAAAATTTGTTAAGGACTTTATTGTCCAGAGCATTAAAGGCTTCCTGAGGGGGAAAAAAAAAAAAAATAGAAGACATCATAATGAAAACCAAACAGAACTGAATGTAACTTGTTTAACTAACAAAATGACATCAGTACTTGTGAATAAATCTGTGTATATATTACATGCATGGGGTGTGTGGTTCTGGTGTGGGTGGGTACAGGGGCATTCTCCACCCCTGTTTATCAGCAGAAGGTTGCACAATCAGTGAATGCTTTATGGAGAAAAGCAGGTGCTGTTCTTGTAACAGCTTTTAGGGGAAAATTTGGTACCAGAGACAAAAGATTAAGGTCGCTGAACTCTGCCTCTTCCCTAGGGAATACACAGTCCCATGGCTGTCAGCAGGTGGGTGAAAGGTCTCCATCAGCACCATGGGATGCTCCAGCATGGCCTGAGGATGGAAGGGGGCTCTGTGCCCCTCCTGCTCACCCAGTTCTCTCTCTGCCAGACCAAGCAACACAGATTTTGGGCACTTCCATTTCCAACACACCTTTAAGAGATCCATGTTTTGAGACAGGACATTTGATTTACCAACTAGCCTCCGGGAAAAAGAGGAGATTCAGTATTTGTAATAACCTGCCCAAGAATTCAGGCATGTCATTCTTGATGGGAAGCTTAATTATTGATCAGGTAAAAAAAAATAAAAGGCTGTAGTTCTGCAAATTATAAGTTCTGATGGAGTAATTTAGTACAGGGCACTGAATAAACTGCCACATAGATTTATGTGTCTTCATTCAAGTCTGACAAGTTAATAAAGTCCTAAATCAGAAAACTGAGCAAAGCATTAATAGCTACCAAAAAAAAGAGGTCAGTATTTTTCTTACTTCAGACTTTTAGAGACCACATAGCCCTCAGAAGTACTCAAATTCAGCTGGTTCAGAACACAAACCCACCTCATATCTTGAAAGACATTCTTCAGGACTTAGTTTTTGACTGACAAGTTGCACAGCCTTAGAAATGGAGGCTTCAAGTTCTTTCTGGGATTCTTCAAAATTGAGCAAAGCCTCCTTCTCTGAGGGTCTCTTCTCAGATTTGGATGAGATGTTGTTCAGGTCAGCCATGACAGCCTTGGAAGAGAGAGACTTTTGAGAACACACCTGAGTGTCAGTAATTAGATTAAGTTACTGCTTCATAACATCACTCAAGTTTTTCAAGTTGAGACACTGATCTTGGAAATATTCTAGATTTTGCCCTGACAAGAGTCTGGGAGACTGATTCCAATAGTATAGAACCTTTTCTGTTTTACATGACTGACAAGAAGTCTTCCTTATTCCATAATGGTAAAAGAAGAGATATCTGTGTGTTTATAAACAAGTACCTCTACTTTGTCTCTGGCTTCTTTAATTCGTGCCTCCAGCCCAGTGGTGTGAGAATGCTGCTGAAACACTTGACTTGAAACGTTCTGCATCAGGGACTGGAATATCTCTTCTGCTGCCACAACTTGGTCTCGACATGAGGATAGTCTTGCAGCCAAACTCTGGTTAAACAGAAAGCATTAGAAGCCTTTACCAGTGTTTATTTGTCTTTTTGTTTAAACAAACTGAGTGTAAAAGCCAGCCTTGATCACGGATGGTCGACACTAGGTAAAGGACAGCTTTATATTCCAGTTGTGGTCAGTGTACTGCACTGTAAAATTTCTGTGTGGAGAGAAAGAAATTTGCTGCCATCCACAGGGGATTCTGTTTGCTGAAGCAATTTCTTTCTGTCAGTGCAATACCTCCTGTGTCCTTGCCACAGTGCCAATTAGATGTGTTTTTAAAGCATGCTCTCCCATCCAAGCAGCTTCCCAAATGAAACCACACATTTGGATATGCATCATCTGATCATGAAGTCATCCAAAAGCCAGCACATCCCAAGGCTCAGATTTTCTTACTGAATACTGAGGTATTCATCAGTACTGCAAGGCAGGAAAGCAGCTGAGTGTTCTGCATGCAGGAGTAATGTGCCATGGTTGAATATTTATCACGAGAAGTCGTTATTAGAGCTGTTTCAATCTATGAATATTCAGCACATTTCTCCTGTTTGGAGTTGTCAATTAGCATTCTCCTAATCATAACCAGAGATTTATTCTGGATCTTGACCTATTGTACTGCAGGTAACGTGTGACCTGATCTCTCCTGCTCCCAGAAAAGGAGATACAATGTCAGTCACATGTTTGGAGGCTGTATTTCAGGGTGTTCTTTGTTAATTCATATTTTTTAACAAACTAGAGTCACACTGCCAAAAAGGGCTTGCTTTATAAACATATGCCCATGATTACAAAAAGATGAAAAGATCCTTTTTGTCTCTCACACTCCCAAATCTGTCAGCTAAATGTTGTAGTGAAAACAGACGGGACTTTTGATTCTTCATGCAGAAAAGCTGAATTTTTATTGCATAGTTCATATTCTGATAGGAAAATCAGAAGGCACTGTGTTAGATCTCATTGGTTAACAATACCCTGATACACTCAGTTTACTGGTTGGTAAATGGCTAGGGTGTATGTTTATTAAACCTATTTTTGGTTAGTTTACATATTTTCCTCACGGATTCTCATGGGATAGAGTCTTTGTTTTTGTAGGTGTGAATGGTTCTCTTACCAGAATAGATTGTTGTGTTAACTGATTCTCATTTTCATGATTTTTTCACATGGGAACTTACAAGCTAGCTGCTAGATAAGCTAGAGTAGTAGGGCTTAAACTATATTTTTACAATACTTTTCTTTGGTAAGGTATTACCTACATGCAACAGCTAAACACTGTGCAAGAAGGCACAAAGCAACAGGAAACTAACACTGATTCTGGTGCAGTTATTGTATGTAGATTAAATAAAATAAAGAGTATTTCTGTTTATTTACAGCATTTATACAAAGGAGTTTCAATGAAACCTCCTGGTGGTCACCTTCACACCATTAGGTTATACAGGCTCTGTTGCAGAAGTAGTAAAGGCAACACAAGACAGTGCTTCAACTTTTTCAGTGCAAAGCTTGGCACCTTTGTTCTGTCTCACCTTCACTGACAGGTGAGGAAAATAAATCAGACTTTGTATTGAAGCTGCTGAGTTATATACACAGAATTTCACCTGCCATCTGCTGGGAGTTGGGGGTAATCCCAGACAGAAGGACATGAGTAACAATAGTGACTAGTGGAATTTCTTGTCAGAAATTAATTTGTGCTCTCTGTGGATATTTAGAACAACTGCCTGTAAGATGAGATTCCCAAATTACCCCACATGCTGCTGAAAATACTTCAAGCATCCCAGTTTTTCATAGGTAAGCCTTGAATACAGCCAAGGTGTCCCAAACCTCCTCCCTACACTGCAGGGTAGATGAGAAAAGTCCTGTATGACCAGGGGAACTTCTCAAATTGCCAACTTGCAGAGTTCTAGTCTGCTCCAAGTGTTGTGCTGGACAGGAGTAATTAAAGCACTCAAGAACAAGCTGCTGATCAGTGGCACCAACAGCATTTCATTGGCACCTGTTTGTCAACTGGACACACTGATGGTGGAAGATTCACTCACAGCTCATCTGGGAGTGATCCTGAGAAATAACAAGAAGGCACAAGCACTGTCTTGATTTTTTACAAGTATCACAGCACAAAATCTACATTAAGTTCTGCTTCACTGATGATGCCTCATTTTACCCCAGCCACAAATCTGCACGGCAAGATGAGAAACTTGAGGAACAAGTATTTTAAGCAGCATTTTCACCTGCAAATGCTCCTCTGTCTCAGGTTCCACAGGCTCCTTGTGACTGATGTTGCTAAGCAGATGTCCCATCTCTGCTGCCCAGCTGTCCACCTTTCCAAGGAGCTCTTCAATCTTCTCCAGGCTCCCTGGAAGCTCTGTGCTCTCTGTGGTCTTTTCAGCAGCATTTGTGCTCTCTTCTCCAAGCTATCAACAAAGAGCAGGGTAAGATGTTCATTCCCACCATCTTCCCACTGCCCTCCTCCAACACAATCACCACTTGGGTCACTTCCCAGCTTCAGCACTCAACAGGGATCAAAGGAGAAATAAATGCCAAACATATTGGTAAATAAACCATGTGAGGCTCAGTTCCTCAGCCCTCAGGGCAGGTGGGACAGCACAACCTGTGCCCATGGACTGTCCCCTCATCCCCTACCCTATAAGCAGCCAGACTGCCATGGAGAAAAACTCCTGGGCTGCAGCATCCCCCAGCCCACACCAGAAAATTATCCAAGGGAACAGCAGCTGATGTTGGTCAAATCAAGATCAGGAAGTGTACTGACAATTTAATGGTACTGGCACTCACAGGCCAGAGCTCATGCATTTGATCTTGCATATATATATGATAGTCATAATGTCCAAAGCAATGCCACAAAAATAACTCAGGAAGTCCTTAAGACCTTAGATAGGCTTCTTGCACCTTACTTCTCTGACTCCTCAACATATTTCCTTGAAGCATCTCTTATTAAGGGTTTTTCTAGCAAACTCTGGATTTCCCTCACCCTTTGATTGCTTCCTTTGATTTTATTGCATTCTCACTTAGCTCATTTCCTACAAAAATGTAGTAGTAATTTTTTGCCACCATTTACTGTCACAGCAGTACCTTTAATAAATGTCAGTGAAAGGCTCAACTCAGAAAATTAAGAGTTCTAATATTCCCAGGCAGAGTGAAAATGTCATTCTTGTGAAACCATTCTAGGAAATGTAATATGTATAACATTAGGCAGGTTGTATAGGGATTTACAGCAGCCTAAAAACCTGTCAAGTGAGCTGGTGTAAAGTTGCACAACCTTAGAAATATCTATGCAGCAATAATTACTTTCTACTAGCTAAGACAGAGACTATAAAATTTACCACAGGCTAAATTGATTATTTCCACCCCTAGCACTGAATTAAGAGCTTCATTCTTCTTTTTATAAGTGGTTTTGAAATTTCAATTTAAAAATTGAAACACTGAAAAATTGAGTATTTCCATCCTGTTATAATGAGAATTTAACTGAGTCACAGTCTAAAGAATGGGATGCTGCTGTGTATTCTCTGTTCCTCAAGCTTTAAAACTGGCAACCTTGAGTTGACTGAAAGATAGATCAATCTCTGATTAGCAAGCTGGTAAGTCTAGAAAAGATGACACTGAAGGCTGCATGGCGTAGAGTAATAGTAACTTGTCACTCACAAAGTGGGTCCTCTTGATGAACTTTGCCCATCTCCTGTTCAGTTTCTTCAGCTCTTTGGCAATATTTGATCCAACTTGCTCTTTGCTGACTTCAATGAGATGGTTTCCAGCTTCATTTAAGGAACCGTGAATTGAATTCCTCTTTGCCAGGATCTCAGCAGGGATCTAGACAGAGGCATTGAAATCATTTAAAGCAGAACCCTGTCAAATGTTTATTTCCAAAATGAGAAGCAGAAAAGCAACAACAGCAGCCACTGTGAGATTTAATGTTTTTCTTCCAGGAGGCTTCAAAGTATCTCTGTCTGTCAAACAAAGAGAAATCCAACCATGTACCTCTTTTGGATCCTCATTTCTGTTTTCTTCCAGCCACGTCTTTAGTAAGTGGATGTTTTCTGTGTAATTACTCCAGGAGGACAAGACTTTCTGTAGGGTGGTGTTTACATTGGAAATATACTCTTTGCATGTAGAAATCTTTGACTCCACTGTCTTCAAAAGTTTGCTGATTTCCTGAGGATCTCCAGCTAGGACGTAGAATAGGGATTATTATATATTTGGAAACAGAGAGGTTAATTAAACAGAAGATTATTTACATGGAACAATAGATGGAATTTAAAACTGGTGGCAGCACATTAGTTCAAAATAGAGATCTTCATATTAACTTATGTGCATGAGCTTACCCAAAACAGGACCACTTAGGTTTTTCAAGTCTTCACAGATGTGAGTAGCAGTGTCTAGTTGTGTTTCAAGTTTCTTTTCTTCAATGAAATTCTGCCCAAAGTGAAAAGTAATTGATATGGGTAACATTGAACAAAGCAAAACTGGGTAAGAAATACAGCTTGGGACTTTTTTTTAAAAAAAATATGAGCCTACAGGCTAAATGCAAACCAAGCAAAGCCCACCTAGCAACTCAGCTGCAGCCTGTAGTCAGAAACAAACTTGTTCTTTTACTCTGCTTCTGCAAAGAGTAAAGTAAATAGAAATATGAATACCTGAATGCCACTGCCTGAGCCACAACCCTGCATGAGTCAGGACTGCTTGTTTCAAAAAGTTACAGCCCCAGGGCAATACTGAGAAATGGCATCTAGAACAAGTCATGCAGAATTTAGTCACGTAAGTCAAGAAAGTGATGAAAGCAAAAGGTGGGTTTCCCTGCATGCACAGAAATATTGATGTGCCTTGATTCTGATACAGATCAAGACAAACTGGGGATGGAGAGGGTGAAAGAGGAAGAAATGAGAGCAGAGGAGACTTGTGTGTTCACAGGGAATGAGGTTCGATCCTCAGCCCCTCTCTGTCAGCTGATCTCACTCCAGCACTCCCCAGTCCTACAGATGTCCTACCTAGCCAGCAGGGTACAAAACAACATCCCCTGTGACTGTGACACACCTGGGCCACCACAACATCACTCAGCCAGGACTTCACGTCATTGGACCAGAAAGTAAGGCAGCAACAAGCCCTAAACTCCCTGGGAAAGCTCTGCATTCTATCAGCTTGAGCAAGACCATGAAGCACAACTGTAGAAAAAAGATGGTAATAAGTATTTATGAAACCAACTGAACCAACAAACTCAGCACAGATTGACTGCACAACCATCTCACTAGAGGGTAATGTTGGCACTGCCCAGGGAAACTGCTGTTTTATACAACCTATTGTTGCCTCCTTCCACAGTAGTGAGGCTGGTGAAATTCCCACTTATTTAACTATGGATTTGCCAGTCTGAGAATCTTCTGAGAAAGTCCACTAAGATGGAATTCACAAGGAATCTCATTAACTCGAGATGGGGAAAAACTGGAAGCACTTTCAGCTCTGTCTCTACTCCTGATGCAGTATCCTTTGTCAGTACCTGGGGTTGGACAATCCATCCTCTCCTAAAAGCCTACCTGTGGCATTGGTTTCAGAACTTGAGTCCAGAAACTGAGCTAAGCATAAGATGTAATAGAACAAGAGAATTCATGTTCACCACGAAGCATAAGGAGGTAAAGAAGCTGGGAAGAGGCAGCAGTGTGAATAATGGCTGGTTTTGAAGCAAGCAACTACTGAACTACCCCAGAGAGGGTTCTGTGGATTGGAGCTAGAGAAGGGCTGCTACAGCTGGCTCTGTAGTCTAGAAAGAAAGAAATATTCACAATAAAGTATAAAAATAGGCAGAGAGAAAATCAGAGTCATGGCTTGCATTACTTCTCCAAACTGAAGAAAGAACTCTCACTCATAGCAAAATGGAAGATGCTGGGGGCAAGGAAAGCTTCTAGGGAAGTCTACCTGCCCTTCTTTGAATAAATATGAGATTTCACCAGTCCACCATGCTTCTACCAACTATAATATCCTCAGATGACAAAGACATAAGATTGAATCAAAGAGAGCTGAGAAAGAATTACCATCAGGATGTGATACATATATCTGAAACTTACATTCCAATTTTCCAGCAGTGATTCCACAGACTCTTTTGCCCCATATTTCACGTCCCAGATATTTAGTTTTAATTTCACCTCATTGGCAATGGCTGAGCACAGTCCATAGTGGTATTCAAGAAAAGTGCTGAGGTTTGTGGAACGAATATTGCTAAATCTGCAAACAGAAAATAGTTCCAAAAGTTTATTCAAAACCATTGGGTATACAGGGCATTAATGTATCAGGATTTTATCCTAAAAAATCAAAATTATATATATGTAAACTTTTTTTTTTTGTTATGACAGGAACTAAGTTCTAAGATAGCAACAGTTCACATTTTTTAAGCAGCAACAATTGAGCAGTCAATGTTGTCTGCTCAATGTATGAAAAGCTTTAAATGCCAAAAAAAGTCATCTGCCATCTGTATGTGAAAGCATCTCAGGTTATGGATTCATAGGTTATTTCTTAGAAAATCTGCCAACAGATTTTTGGGGTCGTACAAGCTATAGATCGCAGTAATTTTTAATGGTGGAAATAAAAGTTTAGAGAATCCCCACCTCCAGGGAAATTTTTACACTGAAAAGATTCAAGTTTCCTATCCCTAGTGGTTGTTTCCTATCCCCACTAGCAAAGGGCTCCTAAAAGGTCCTGTTAATGAGCTCCACTCTGTACACATAATTAAACATTCACTGGACCAATGAGAGATCCCTGCCTCAAGATCCTCTTGACAGCCTGTGTTTAGGTCAGAAATGCTCGTTTTTTGCAAGGCATGGATAACTTATGTGCTTTGCTCAGAATAGCAGAGCAAGTCAATAGCAGAGCTAGAATACAATGTGAAGTAGAGGGAATTTGAGCATCACAACCTTCTTTTCATTTCCTCTAATTTTTCAGGCAAAACTAGTGGCATATTCTTCTCATCTTCATTCTTAAATGACTGAAGGGTGTCCAAGTGAGAATCAAAACAATCCATCAAGCCCTGGGGAGAACAAGACACAGTAAGCCATTCATTTTGATCTAGAGTATTTCATCTGGGAATTTCCAACTCACCTGCCGTTAGGGAAAGAGCATTTAAGAACTAGTCAGCACAAGACAATCTCCCAGTGTCTTTACTCATTAATGTACAATAAAAATATTTACCTTAACACCTTCTAAAGTACATATTTAGTGCAATACTACCTGATTTCTCTTATCACTGTGCATCTATTAAAATAAGGACCACAGACCATACACTGCTCCTGCTATCAGTTTTTTCTGCACTTTCACTATCATCTTTAGGATAAAAAGCATCATTTTAACAGCTTCAGGGTATTAAGCTGTTTTTTGCTATCCCTTAGAAAAGACTGTCACAAAACCTGTTGAATAAATCTCTTATGTCACCTGCTCCACAGTTCAATTGACTGGTCAACAAATTTGTGTCTAACACCAGGTTGACAGGGTATGAAACTAACCATTCAATGACCAGTGTCCCATGATTGGGGAATATTTTACAGGCATGTGTCTCAGCACCAAATTCCCCACATGAAAATAAAACACAAAATGTATTGCACAGAAGATAAGCCTAATTCTCTGTGGCATATATATAAAAAAGCTACAAGTTCATTTCTACGTTATAAAATCTGCCACAAAGCATGCTAATGGAAATGGCTAAATCCTGGGACAGCCCTCAACCACCAAAATAGTGCAGATCTTGTAATCTTAACACTGTATAAGTCAGGCAGTTATGAGCCTTGGTGGATAATTTCCTAGATCTTAAGTAAAATTTGCATTATAAGGTGCCACCTTGCCAATATGATCCCTACACACAACATATTAAAAGGGGGAAAAATTCTCAGCAGGATATCTTCCCATCAAGAAAAGTGGATTTGGCAGAAATTAGGCATCAATGTGTTTCCTCTTCTGAAGGAATGCAATGATTTTACCTCTATGTTTAATGGAAAAAAAGAAATACCTCAAGAAATGACATCAACACATATACTCCTTTCAGAACTTTCAAACTCAAAAGGCTGTTTAAACTATTATCTGTGCAAATATTTGAAGATCAGAATAAATAACTTGCATGGTATGAAGGTATCAAAATATCCTTGCCTTGAATGGAACTACAGTGTTTCAGCAAATATTTAACTTTAAACACACAAACTTCTTGAACTATTTAACTTTAAACACACAAACTTCTTGAACTCCCTGGAACGTAACCTTAAGCTCAAGTGCTTTTCTGAATAGGTATGCATTAAGCATAGATTTAAAGATAAAGATGCAATTATCCTGTGTTATTACTTAACAAATAAACAAGTTGCAGGAACCACATAAAAAAGAATAGCATAATTTACTAATTCAGGCAGTACTCAAATCTAATCTCACCCCAGTGAAATCTGAAACCTGCCTTATGGACCCATGCAGTTATTTAATTAAACTCATAATTCTTCAAAGGTATGTTCAGAAGACCTTTTCATCTTCAGAAGACAAACATATGCACACCACTTCCCAAAATGTCAAACAGCAATTCCACAACAAGTGCTTTGCCGGGTCAAACTGAAGCAGAATTTCCTTTGTGATCAGCATACCTTAAATATTACAATTATTTCTCTGAAGACAGACAGTGCTTTGAACGGGTCCTGCAAATCAGGCAAATCTTCTGCCTGCAGACGTTCCACCTCCTGGAGCCAAGCCTCAGTGCTATCCAGAGGGGAGGGCAACATCTGGTCCAGCCTCGCTTTCCACTCGTTAATCTTTAAAAGGAAAACAAGTGGATTAAATCTCTCACTATTATTTTCTTCCCCATCTCCAAGATGCTGATACAAGCTGCATAAGCTGGTGCTCAAGACATCCCAGGAGCCCACTCACTGTTCAAAATAAAGAGGTTCCAGTGAAGTCAGCTAAAATGAGCCTTGTTTACCTCAAACCCAGGTTTGCTCCCAGCCTGTAACCTCTGCAACACCACAGAGAATTTGGCATTCCTACCCTTTGCTGGTGACCATCCCAAGGCCCAGCAACAGCAAAATTTATAGTGAACTAACTAGTTGCAAAAATAGAGGGGGGAACAGATGAACAGCTTTCTGTCATGAGGCTGACAGGGGCACAACTCTTCCAAAACCAGCAACTCCCAGCATGACCCCACATATCCAAATCTGAGCCAACACAGCCAACCTCTCTGCAAAGCACTGACCAACCAGGCCTCAGTAGATCAGTATCTGTGCTCTGAGCTGTAACTATGTCCCAAAATAACCTTTTAAGCATAAACAGGCCAAAAACTTTGATCAGAAGAGTGCTCCAAGATAACCAGATGCAGGGAATTTTCCAGGGATGCTTCAGTCTTGAGGCTCAGGAGGCAGAAGGGTAACACACAGTCACCTTCTGCCTCCTCTTGGGCGCTGAATGCCACTCAGACTGTCTGGACTTCAGGCTCAGGGTCAAACCTCTTTTATCATTCCAAATAAATCATCACCTCCCCACTTTTCCCAGTGTGAGTTCCTGGGGTAGACATAGGCTTCTTCATCCATCCCCCATGCTCATGCTGGTAATGGGGTGAATGAGAAATGCCTCTGACCTGAGAGATCACTTTATCCCACTCTTCCCTCATCTGCTGCTGGCCTTCACTCAGCTCAGCTTCACCTCTTTTTGATGACAACACAGGCAGAAAGGGGATTTTCTCTTGGTTAAATGTTTCCATGAATGACATCATTTCCTAGGGATAAAACAGAAGAGTAATTCACAGAAGATGAGAGATGGAAGCTCACGGAGCCAGGTCCTGCCTTTGAACACACTGGTATAAGTTCCTTTAACTTCAAAGGGTGTGATGCATGCAAAGACAAAACAGCAAGAGGCATTCCTGTCTCCAGGCAGTATTTGGGTCTGAAATTATAGATGCCATTCCTTAAGTCTGTATTTAACATAATGCCAGTGCAGTCAGAACACAGGTCTCCCCTCCCAGCAGGAGAAAGGGAAAATTCCTCCTCTCACAGTTCCCCATGGGCCACTTTATTACAAAATCTGGCTACAATATAAGCCAAAGGAAATTTTACTTAAGCACAACCCACAGCCAGCAATTCAACTGCTCCTCTACAACATTAGCTGGTTAAAACCTACTGTTGTAATTAGCACAGAAATAGCAAAAGTAACTCTGTGAAGGGCCTACGTGCTTGAATCTTGTCCAAGTCTTCAACTACGTCAATTAATTAAGACACTTCTTTACTCTTTCCAAAAACTCTGCTCAAAAACGAAATAGCATCCCTTTTTCATAACAGAGAGAATTTTAGCCTCCCTTTCCTTCAATCATATAAGGGCATTTAACAATTTCATCATCAGATTTCCAAGTTTTCTTTAAAAGCTTATTTAACACTTCAGTTTAGTTAATGAAGATGAAAAATATTAAAAACATTCACAGAAACAGATTCTTTTCACAGAAGCTTCTAAACATGAAATGCAACTTACTTTGTACTTCTGGTAATATGTTTCATTCTCTGTTTCCACCAGCAGCTTTGCTAACTTCTTCTCCTGTGCAGCCAACCAGCCCATGGCCTCTCTTACTTTCTCCTGGTAATTAGAGCAGAAAATTTCATTTTTCCATTTTGCAAGCATTGTTTTGAATTTACATTGTGCCATAAAACAACACTCATTGAGCATATGATAAAGTCCATTCAAAGCTGTTGAAAAACAAATAATTTCTAGCGACCCTGATGAATTTTGAGTCAGGCTCTATTACATTGCAGGGATGAAGTTTTAAACCTGGTACCTGGATATATGAAGACATCAAAAAAAGACTTGACTGCAGCTCTACTGAAAGGTGATTATCAGTATGGAGATTTGTGAATAACAAATTAAACTCTCATAAGAGAATATAGAGAATAGAAAATGTGGGTTTCTGGTCAGTGCTATCTGTCACAGGCAAATTCTGTCCACTTTACGAGTCAGCTACTAAATTTAAAGCATCTGCAAATCCATCTGCCTCTCCTCCAACATTTACACAGACTTCAGAGCACACATGAAGACACCAAAGCTTGAAAATGTCCTCTGTAATAGTTAAATGAAAACTAAACAACCTGCACAGCAATTCCATCTGTATGATCAATCACAAATCTGTGATATGGAGTTTTCTCTACCACACAGGAGCATCAGAAGGCTCAAGCCAATTCAGTCCTGTCAGCAGCAGCATCAGAGAATCTACTGTGTTACTGACCCTGATATAAACTGGGCAAAGAAAGCACATTCATTTGCAAATGCCACAGTGATAAGCCACACAACATACCTGCATGTCTTCTTCAGACTCAGGCAAATTCTTGGAGTATTGCAAAAACTGAGCCACGTAAGTCATGATTGATTTTTCATCCGGATTCACAACGTCAACATCTACGAGAGCCAATACATCATTTACATAATTATGCAGCCTTCTAGGCCTGATCACATAATTAAACACTATGCTGCAGCTATTAAAACACATTACCAGAAACATGTTTATTTTGCAACAGCTCACTTAACATGCCACTGACAGAAATTAATATGTAGTTAACATTTTTTTCCCTTGGGAATATTTTAATAGAACGTGATTAAGTAACGAAAAAGTTTCTCCCATGAACAGGAAAGTTTCATACCCTTTCTTCTGCATATTGCTCCTGCAATTGCTGCCAGTTCAAAAATCCTATAGTCCCTAAATACAGCTGATTTTATAAAATACAGAACCTCGGGTTTGAGCATTACAGCAAACATCAATGTTCCATTTCAAACTTAAGCACAGTCTTACAGATCACATGAATCTCACTCCTAATAACAAAGATTTTTAAAAAGCTGATCATTCACCTTCAGGCTCCAGAAGCCGTGGGATATTCAGCTCCAGTTCTGCAATTCTGAAAGCCTCTTTCAGGTTTTCTTTATTGCTTCTGGCTTTTGCCTTCTCCAGATCAACCAGACCTGGCCTCAAGGTTTGGATGATGGCTAAAAAAGCCAGTCCACTTCGCCAGCTGGACTTGAAATCAGTGACACTGACAGAGCCATGCCTATCCCAGAAATGAGTGGAAACAAAATGTTAAGACGTATGAAGAAACAGGATTTAAGTACAAATTTAGAATATAAATTCAGTAAAATGAAGTATGAACCAAATCCAAAAGCACCTTGCCACTGAACTTCTGCACAAATCAGACAACAACACAGCCAGTACTACCAAGTGCAACAATTACTTATTTTTACACTATTTTTACAAGACGACTATTTCTTTTTGTCTTCTACTGCATTCTGAAGATAAAGCCTTGCCGATCCAAATCCTTTCCAAGTATCACCTTTGCGCTCAACAATTATGCATTCTATGGGGCAGAAAAGCAACAAGAAAAGCACTGCAGGACATGTATTTGTCTGTAAGGACACTACGAACTGGCATTTTAGAAAATCTGAATCTTACAAATCTTAAATCCTGTATCAGTGCAGGAAAAAGTATTTACTTTTCTCTTAATTAGCTTACTGTCTTTAAATCGTCTTTTATTAATGTTCACAGCTTGAACAGTGCTGTGAGGTGCTTTCAGTGAATTCTGGGACAACTTTCCAAAACCAGCCTGTATGTTATGAGTATGTTACAGCATGGAAAAGATGTGGGGTTTCAGACAATCACATTTAGTCACAAAAAAATGGGCCAAATCTTACAAGATTTGTTTCTTTACCAAAAACTACAGGATTCATTGGCAACAAAATATTTCAACATAATGGCAATTCAGAGATGATACTGCAAACCAGACAGCAATATTGCTGGAAAACAGGCAAAAGACAGAGGAAGATTACATAGACAAGGAGCTGGTTTTGATGTGCCAATTAATCTTCTGATAAAATACAGCTAGAAGGCAAACCTCAGTGCCATTCTACTGGCAGAAAGTGTCTGATGTGCTGATGAAGGCCTTTATCTCCCACTAATAACATGGAATATTAGTAGGATTTTATTAAAACATAAAACAACCCAAAGAGCTGTGGAGAAAGAGCTGACATTACTGTAAAGCATATTTGAAAGATCCTGGAGCGAAGCAGCTGAAGAAAATGTAAATATCTTTATCTGCTCTAGACTGTGTGCTGTGAACACCCCCCCTGAAAGCAGCAGTGCTAGTTGTACATCAAGCATAAGAAAACATCTTGTTAGAAATAGGGACTAGGACCACCAGGATTAGCATCCTTCTTTGGGATAATGCAGTGTCTTGACAGAAAATCATGAGTTGTAGGAATCATGGAAATCCTACATTTTCTATTAAAAAATATTTTAAAATCCTTTAAACTCTGTGAATCCGTGCCAACCATGAGGATTAAAACAAGTAAATCATGTAAACATTCCACTAGACTTATGACACGGGAGTCCTTAGAAAAGAAAAGCCAAACAACTCAGATTACACTGTTGTGTTTAATTAGCAAGATGAGCTTCACTTTATTATATTTAAAGGGCTCATGTCAAAACATTTGGGGCCTGATTGATGCTAAAAGTACTGGTAACCACAAGTGACAGTTCAAGGATTTTCTGCTAAGTTGTCACTAAGTAATCTTAAAAAACAGGGGGAAATAGCACCACGTTTAGAGGGAAGCAGTAATACAGAGTGTAGCATGCTAATTTTAAGTCTGGGATGGAACTTACAGTGAACACTGTTCTTTTGCCCACAACAAAAGAGCCTTTGTAGCAGACATCTTCCACCGTTCCTTAATTTTAGCACTTTTTTTAGCTGATCTGCTTGCCTTTGGAGAAGAGTCAATGGCACTTGAGCAAGCAGGTGAAGGTTGATTGTAGGTACAGGCAAGTGTCCTGGCCAGTTCTTCAATCTGTCAGAGAAGATGAGAGAATTCATGAGGTTTCAGTGAAAGATTACCAAGGAATCAATGGGAGAACACCACAGAGAATTAGACCGAACTCAGTTACAGCTGTAACAGTGGCTTCCCTGTCCCCAAAATCAAACCAGGCTTTTTAACCTGCACAATCTGAACTATTTCAAGGTGAATTCCCATCTTTAGGCAACTTTTTGGCAGGATATATTCACCCAAAGGCTTCTGTGTTATGCTGTGGGTACCAGTAATGACATCAAGGGACCTACTCACTGAATTTCTACTCTAACCAGTGACAGCAGCCCATGGCAGTTGTGTTTTCTGCTGTCAAGAGTGACATGTACTAGGCATAGTCAGAGTTTGCCTGCTCATGCAGAGTGCAGGAACACCTGCTTGATAGACCTCAAAGATCTCTATTTAGTTAGAGAAACTTGGTTTAGGTAAAAAGGTCACAAGCAGCACAAGAATCTTTGGCATCAAAGTACCTCTACCATGAAAAATATGGGCTAAATACTGCTAGAAAACATTGCTTTTTAGAGTTCTCCTGAGCCCCAGTCACCAGTTAGTGGACCTACATTACTTCACTGCTGGGTTCTCCCTAGAGGCCAGCTTGGCTCCAGCATCCTCTGCAACTCTACACAAGGTTTAAATCAAGGCCCTGTGCTTTCACACCTCCCCATAACCTCATGCCATGCAAAATGCACACTCTTATTGTGTAAGAAACATGACTATGACAGCCTTTGTGTTACTTCAGGTGCTGGTACTAAAAAAAAATATAATACAAGACTCGTACATTGTAAGCACAGTCAGGAGGAGGAGTGGGGCTGCCTCTGAGAGGGATGGATGAGCCACTTCACACTATCTGCTCTTTTTGGAGCTTCATCATTACAGACCTTAGACAAGCAAAGTTTAGCCTATTTTTAAACTGGTTACTTCAAAATATCTCAGTATCTTTCCTTCCTACCATTTGCAGCTAGATACTGTTCATCACTGCCACCCCTGCATTGGTGCATCTCCTGGAGCTGTCACCTCCACATGTCAGAAAATATTCTTTTGTTTACTATTAATTCATCTTATTTAGCAATCTCTAAGTCAACACATTTTTGTGCTTTTCCCCTCTACTAAACTCTCTTACATTGCTGAAATACTTACATGAAAATGAAATATAATGGTCCAGATTAGGCCAAGCACAATGGAAGGTTTTCCTTCAATAATGTCAGCTACATGAATATTTATGAGCTTCAGCTAAGAAGGAAAAAAAGGGATCATTGTTAACAAAGAAAATGTTCCACCAGCTAAACGGGCTTTAGTTGTGAATTTTGAAGTTAATACTCACTGATCTGCTCTTTAAAAATGTCAAAGCATTTTCTATATTACTTCTACATTGGAAGGTATTAAATCCTTTTTCCCGTGGCTGCAAAGCAAAAAAAAATAGGTTATATCTTCAGCTGTAAAAATTAATTTTATTCTATATTTTGATAAGGGAAGTCCCGCAAAGATTCATAAATCACTTTGGATCAACTTACTTCAGCGTGTTTCAGAGTCAATGGTATAAAAATAAGTTACTTGAAACTAACTCTGTGACTCCAGAGGGATGATTCATATGGTTGCACTTAAGCATATCCAGAAATCTTTGCTGGACTTGACAAAGGATTGAGGTAATACTTTTATTACTCTGTCTTACCAGATGTTGACCTGAAAGCACTTCCAAGAGATCCAGAAGCAAATGTCCTTGCTGTATGTCTGTATACAGGTCTGACACAACATAAGGAGGGGTATGCTGCAAGATAAATGTCAATCTTTTGTCATTTTGAATTCAACATACTACAAAACATCACAGATTACTCTGTTGTTAAATAATGTCTAGCATTCTTTAATTTTGTCATTAAACTGCAATAGAAATCCTGCATCTAAACAGCCACATCCTGCTTCTTCTAACCCATTATTATGTTTGTGTCTTATTCCCTCCTCCTTGTCCTGCCTCTGTGCTTTATAAGGATCATTTTAGGCCTCACTTTCAAGCGCTCACATTTTTCAAAGAGGTGTGGGGCAAAAGAAAAAAAAATCTTGAGAAAGAAAAAGCTAAACCAGGCAGTTAATTCGTATTTTGAGATCTTAATCAGTATTAAGAACAAATTTGAGTACAGAGCTGCATAACTAAACCCCTTTTCACCCACACAACACAAATCTAACATAAGCTCAGCGGCTTCTGCTCAAGGAAGGACCAAAACAATTTCTTTTTTTNAGTCAGAGCCCCAGCACATGCTGCAGGAGCTGTTTTCTGAGAGCTTAAAGAGCACCTCCACTAATATGTGGTTTGTCTTAATACTTACCAGTCACTCAGGTCATCTCATTAAACTCATGTTCTTGGATTGCATAATAGAGTAACACATACCTAATCCCAGTAAAACCAGCTGTAAACTCAGAAACTCATAAAACCCTGGGACATGTGCCTCAATCCACCACAAGTTTTACCACATGAGTAAGGAAGAGTGACATCCACACACAAACCACCTCATACCAATGTCCTTGGACGTGCCCCAGTACAGTGTTGCTGCACTTACTAAGCAAATGCTTCTCGGGGCTACTTTTCCCATCCAGTGCCTAAAAAAACTTGTGCTAATTTTGTTTGCTCCTAAAAAATTTAATCTCTAACCAGCATATCTGAATCAAAAAGGCAAAAGGCATGTCTTTGCTAAAGAACCCCCATTTACCTTTGCCAATATTGAATTTATCCAACTAGTGAAGGTTTTCTTCTGTGTGAACTCTCGCTGGACTGGGAAATAAAAACAAAGAGGAAAACAAAGTTAATGGAAAAAATGACTAGGTTTTATTCCTCTTTTTCAAAAAAGACACATGGCATCCACATCAAACCTAAGGGCTGTTCTTCTAGATATTAAGTTACTACTTAATATCAGTTTTTCTCAACTCTTGCTTTATAGCTGATATTTTCTTACTTGCTGAGTAGGTACTGCAATGATCTCTACAACCATCAAGCATAACCTACAGGATGCAGAGAATAACTAATGAAGGTTTCCTCAGAACATCAGCAAATAGAAAGAGCAGTGTGAACACATAATTCTACAGAGAAATATGACTGCAATAGCTCTGTCCGCTCCTAAACGTTCCCTCAAGGACTCAGGACAATCAACAGTACAGAATACATCTTGGAATTTGGGAAAAGCCAAAATCCATCAAGTTGGAGGCAGGCTGGAGTTAGGTATCAATGCACACCTGAGGTGAAGCCTCACAATGAGAAATCTTTGATAACTGAAAGGCTGGAGCGAGTTATGAGGCTGTCATGTGGAAATACAGCTTCTACCAGCATCCTTTCCACTGCTGGGCCCTCCCTGGGGCATACAAATTATTAATCCAGACAAAAAGGAGCACATGGGGTGTTAATACAGGCAAGGGGAAGACAGAAGTGCTTGAACTTAAGCTGCAGCAAAAACCAGTGAAGTGGGACTCAAAGCATGACCCAGTGACAGAGATGCAGCTCTGCACCCAGGGCCCCCAGGCTGCCACACAGTGAGCAACTTCCAACCAGCAGCTGTGCAGGGAGACAGGGAGCCGCTTAAGCCCATGTTTCAAAAACCAGAGTATTTGAACAGTTTCTCACACCTGTCTGTGGGCAGCAATGATGGAGAGAAGTCCAGTTCCCCCAGAAGGTGAAGCAGAGAGTGAGAGCAGCTCCCCAGACCCAGCCCTGTCAGGGCAGTGTATTACCTGACTTCCCAGCCCATGCTCCCTCCCAAAAACCCACTCCATTTCCAAGACACACCCCAAACCCCACACATCCCTAGGGGCTGGAAGACTGAACACAAGTCTCAGGTGACAAACAGAGGTGCTGGCCCCTGAGATGATGGAATCACATCTGCCACCAGCAGCCATCCCAAAGGCTCGTGAGAGCCAGCCTGAACACAAACTCCTTTTTATCTCCTTTTCCATAGCAGCCTTGACTCCAAGCATTGGGGCTGGCTTCTCAGAAAAGGCTTGCATGGAGAAACAAATCTGGGAGACAGGATGGGAACAAATCATGTCTTCTGCCTCTGAAAATGTGTTCTTGCTCAAAAGATTAATTGAAGGCAAGCTTGACACTGTAAGGCAGGTGCAAGACTTCTCAGCAATAGATAAATATGTTTTGGTAGGCTGGAAAGGATGAAGGATACCAAAAATATCAAGCCCATAGTGGAAAAAAAAGTTGACTGTTCTGCCCAAGGAAGTGAAAATGCCACTCACAGGAAAATGTCCCACACTTTCCTACACTCTGGGAATTTGCAACCACAAACCCCAGTGGTGGGGTCTTTTCATGATCCAAGACAGACCAAAGGAGTTTCTTCATCAGCTCATGAAACACAGAAACACTTGAGGATAACCCAGGCTCCTGCTCCTCACCCCACAGGCTGCCCTCTGACTCGCTGGGCGGGTGAGCAGCGACAAAAACATGCATGTTACCTGCACTGAGCCCTGCTTTGCATCCTGTAGCAAAGGCGTCTTTCAACAGCCCTCCACTAATCTGCATCACCACCATCCTGTCAGAGCATGAAGCAGAGGTTTCCCCTGCATGCTGGATTGTTTTAGGATTCTTTCTAAGCATCACAAAGACTGCCCTCAAATGGTAGGATAAGGGCAATCTTAATGGACAAAAACGACATGAAAAAACTGGGTTTTGTTTGGAAAAGAGAAAATTAAGTGCACACATGGCACACAGACCAAACAATGCTGCAAGGCTCACAGGGAGGACAAAAATAGCATGGAGATACTGGCTTCATGTTAGCACAGGAGCCAACCACACCCTTCGGCTGAACACCACATGGGAGCAATTCCAATTACCCAACGAGCAATTATTGAGTCGCTGCACTCAATTTTATCAGGGAAGCAAGGCTGGCATTACTAGCATCTGAAAAGGGATAGAGAGCAAATATTGACTGCTCTGCCTGACGCCAGTGACTCCTGCAGCTGCAGCTCTTGCCAAACACACACTACTGCTGCTGATGTGAAGAACTTGCATTTGGGGTTGGTTACAGATGGTTAGGATGAGACATTTGGCCTTGTTTTGGTTGACATCCCTAATAAAATGCTTCATTATGCAACAGGGGCCAGATATTTCAAGTGTTGATTCACGTGGGCAGCTCTCAGGCACATGTCTCACCTGGTGAAAGTACAAGGTGGTTATTCCACTACACACATATAAGAGCACCTTAAATCCTCCACAAGCTACCTAACACAACCCACCAGGCTGCCTTCCAAGCAGCTGCTGCCTCCACTGCAATGTGCCCTTTTTTCCTACCCAAACAAATGGTAATAATAGAATCTCCTCCTGAATTAACAGCAGAACTCCACGCTTGCCAGTATTCCCCCAGCTGGTAGTGCAGCAGTCAGGGTTTCCACGCCACACACACTCAGTGCAGATGTGCTCCCGGCATCATGGCAGGCAGTTGTATTGCAATTTTCAGGCTGAGTGTGTTTTCCCTCCCAGGGAACCCTCCAATGCTGCTGCTCAGAGGCACTGATGATTTAATCAAGCTCTCCAACTCTTATCTCTACCACGTGCTTAATTAATACAGATTTTTATTTTCATGAGGGTGAATGGATTCTTTGTTAGGTCTTTTTGTAGGACTCTAACTGACTTTGGCTTTCTCTTGCCCTAGTTTTCAAAATGTCACTGACCTAGAATAAAAAAGCTATAAAAAAGCCCCAAACCCTGATCATTCCCTTTACTTTGGGTCAAAACTCACCAAACGAAACAAGTGGATCTGAGAGAACAGAGTAAGAACCTGGTAATCTGAAAATACCCTAAATCTATCACAATTCACCCTGTGTTAACAACTCTTTAGGGAGGAATAACACATACAAGCAATGTGTCACACAAGATAGCCAAAAATCAATACACACTGCTGGACAATGACTGTTTTATTCAGTAATGAACCACCAACAAGTGCTACAAACCAGGCTGATCATTAGGAGCACAGGGACATGGCAGGGACCACGTGAGTGCTGAACTCTCCCAGCAGGGAGAGGAGAGCAGCAGCACTGCCAGCCACTGTTTTACTCTCAGCCTTCCTTAAACCGTGATGCAGAAAAAACAAGGCTGAAAATTAGTCTACTCTCCTCTTCTGCCTTTCATGCCTCCCCTCCCGAGGTGGAGGAATGGCAGCTCCAAGGAAAGCACCATCTCCTCCTTTAGCAGGGAGCTGGGGGAAGCAAATTATGGCAGAACAGATGTAGCCTGTCCATCTACACTCATCAAACACTATCACCAAACAGCAAAGAGGCTTTCTTCTATCACGACTTGTGTATACTGCCAGTGAACAATTTACAACTGTATGGCTTCTTTAAAAAAAAAAAAAAAGCAATCACTTTAATGAGCACAAGCCTGTCATCTTCTCATCTCTGTTTCACCAGGAGGAATTACCTCTTGTGTATGATATTTTTATACCTTCCTTTCACCACTGAGGTCAGCTGAGGCTACATCTACAGCAGTGTGCAGGAAGCTCATCAGGAACAGATCAAGAGAGCTGCAGTTCACAACACAGTGCATCCACCATGTGTGCAGGGACAAAGGTTGTGTTGGGCCAACTCCAGCCCCAATGCCCACAGAGAGCCACAGCACCTTCCTTATTTCAGTTTCATTCAAAATAACCATTTCCACGCTCCCTCACAGTGCAGCAAAATGAACCAAAGGATGGGAAGCAGAGACAGCCAGAAGAGCTCCTTCCAGACAGCACTGCTGGTATGAACTAATACACCAAGTAAGTACATTCTTTACATGACTGGAACCACCAGAAGAACAATTAAGTACTTGCCAATCCAGGGAGAGAGTGAGCAATTAACCCCCAAGCCCTTTGTACAGTCCCTTCCCTTCCACCCAGAAACAGTTTCATGTTCTGCAGACAGGAAAGCAGGGAAAGGAGTTATTTCCAGCATTTATGTTCAGCAACGTGGCGTTAAGCAATTAAAAACAAACACAGAATTTTTTGTCAAGATTGAGAAGCTTACCCAAAACCCAATGAAGATGAGGAAAATACCTCTACAGATAGGAATAGGTTTTTTCAAATCCAAGTATTAAATAATTATTAACTAAATCACTACTACCACATCAGTGAAGCAAGTGGAAACTTTCCGCACTACTCCCTTCAACCTCCTTTTCCTTTTGAAAGCCAATTGTCCAGTTTACCAGAAGTGCTGCTAACTCAGGAAGTGTGTTCACACCAAGCTTTGCCCTCCTGGCTTTCTCAAAGCCTTTTGCTGTTCTCGTTGTCAGGATGCTGGAGCGGCCCTGCTCTGAATCACCACTGTCTTTACTGCCACCACAAAGTGATGTTTAGTACTCAGAGGAATAGGCAGGTTGAGAACTAACTCTTAGAAGGTACCAAGTCACATCATTTAGATATCAACATACTTTTAAAGATGAACGTTCAAACATTTTAAAGAAAATGAACAGTGAAGCAGGGATCTGACTATGGTGGCCTCACAGGTGACTCAGGAGCCATCCCCTCCCTTGGAATTTTAATTCCAGTCTTTAACCAGTTATGCACCAGATAATACCTTGAAAAATTTTAAATTCACCTAGCAGGGAACACTTCTATGCAACTATACAATCTATTTTTTTATGTCAGGCGTGTGAAGCAGACAAAAATACCCATGGCTGGATTTTTTCAAGGCAGTGTCATGTGTCAGTCGCCTCTCCAGTGCCATCAGCCCTGTCACATGCCACAGTTATGGGAACTGCGGAGCAGCTCCTCACCCAGGCAGCATAAACCAGGAATAAATTTCTGTGCAGCTCCTATGGGAGCTTTTTGTAAAAGTCACCCTTGTAAAATTGTAACAAACATTTAATTGACTTTTTAAATCGTTCTGGTTAAAGGAAAAAAAGTGTAGCTGCCATAAGCAAGTGGCCCCAACAGATGAGACATACAGTTAAAACAAACAAACAAAAAAAGATAAGTATTATTTATTTACCTGACCTTTGGATGAATTAAGAGGGTCCCAAAAAGAAAAACCCCTTTACACAGAGATGAGTACAATCTACTACAATGTGCACTATCCATACATATCCCCATATTTGCAATTTCACTCGAAGAGAAATCATTCATAAAGGATTAGACATAGCTGCATGATGGTATTATTTTTATCACTAAACTCTCTTCAAAAACGGTTCCCTTCAAAAACTCACTTCAGCTTTAGCAACGAGATTCCTATATTATCATCCTTTGGGTTGCAGAAATAAACAGTAACACACACACATATTAATAAGTGGAGCCAAAAATTAGGACCCCTGCAGTTAATTAACCAGTGAAAGAGTAAGTACATGTCCCAAACTCCAAGAGCTAAAGCACACTCTCTTGTGTTTGAATTAGCTCAGCAAGCATGAAAAGAAAAGGGACAACAGAGTTCTGTACAGGCTTGGTGGGAAGCACCACACACAGCATCTGTTTGCTAGCCCAGGGAAGACAGGGGAAGGATTTGTGCATGGGACAGAAAATCGAGGCTGAATCCTTGCACAGGTAAAGAGATTTATGTTCCAAGAGCAAAAAATAATCCAGAGTGCCACAAACCCTGCAGAGTTCCTGCTGCAGCCACCCATCCACGAGCAGCCGCGCATTCCCCTTGCTGCAATCCCACATTCCTGCTCAGCAGCAAAGCATGGCTCCATCTCCAACAGCTCCCAAAGCACTCCAAGAAGCCCTTCTCTTACCAAGCAGGTGACATGCCTCACCTCAAGTACCCAAAGGCAAATCTGGATGTTGACTGTGCCTCTTCAATTCACAGAAGGACAAGCAGCAAGCTGGACCCCTCTCTGGGGCCACCCCATGATGCCGTGATGGGAGGGAAACATAGGAGGAGGAGACAGAGGGCAAAGATTCTGCTTCATTCCTCCCATGCTCTTTGCCAGCCAGGCCCTGAGCTCCTGCCTGCCCCATCTACACCAAAAGGGACTTTAGGTTTCAGTGATGGCCCATGGTGCAATGAACCATCTCCCTGTCAAGCATCCTCTGTTCACCAAAATGTTTGCAGATTGCCTGGCAGCAGAAACCCTTCCCTTAAGTATTCCCCCACTTGATACAGCTATAATAGGTCCAGCTCCAGGCTTTACACCTGCACTTCTCCATGGCTGTGCAAGGACACAAAGCAATCCTGCAGCTGCTGTAACTTGTGCTGCATCAGAAAACTGCAAAGAAGCAGAGAAGTGCTGAAGGAAAGGGCCCAGATAATGCTGACCTTAATCTGATTAAATTTTATTATAACATCTGGGACAGAGGGAAGGGAAAAAAGAAAATAGAAGAAGCCTGCCAGTTCCTGACATCATGCATTTTCATAGTAATTTCCATTTTCTTGGCAGGGAGGGAAGGGGTAACTATTACTCTCATCTGGATATCAGGTTGAAAACTGGTAAAGGTTAAAGAGCAATACATAAATCTGAAAAGATCCATATATAAGGGTTTATATTCTTGCAGCTTTTTACTTCAGCCTCATGAATTTGTGACTACCTTTACCATTTGAAAATGCCTGGAGATGGAGGCATTAGAAAACATACTGCTTTCATGCCTTCACCTATTTTCTTCATGTTTTTCAAGCTTCATTAAGTCTCCTTTAAGTAATTAGCTGACAAGAAAGATGAGAACAAAGTTACATTATTACCTATTTTCCAGTGAATTTCTTTATGGCATCTTCTAGGCCAAACGCTATTAAGGAAAGTTAATGTTCACCCTTGAACACTCTTCTACCTAAAACCCACTAGCAAGCTTTTACACTATTAACCAACTAGCCAACTAATAGGAATTATATAATAATTAGAACTACTAAATAGTAAACTCTCCACTAATTAATTAAAGGAGATTGTTCTTTCCCTCTTTTCCTTCCTTTTCTTCCCAAAAGGGCTGCCCTTGCAGAAGACTGTAGTTTAAATAGCAGTCAAACATACCTAAATTAACATACCTACACATGGTAGGGAAGGAAAAAAATAAAGCTAATGATTTTGTTACATTTTTTAGGCATAAACTTCACAAAGTTATATGACCAAACCAACTGACACATTAAGTTGATCTTGCCCTAATTAACCAGACTCGTGCTCTATCCCCATAGGATGCCTTTCAGGAATAATGGAAGGCTGGACCACAAAGAATTAAAAAGTAGATTAAAATATATCTAGAATACACCCAGACTAGACCTCACTCCTGCTTTTCTCCTTTATGCACGTCTCCTGTTATGTCGTGTATTACACTATGCTGGACATATTCTTTGAAGCTATATCCCAGCAATGTGAAAAAGGAGACCATAACTAGTTTTACATCCATCTGCAGTCACACAAAATGTAAGCTGCTTTTCTGATAGTTATAAGCAGCTACTCCTTGAATCTGAAATTTCTCTAACACTTCCCCAGGTGGACCTGAAGATTTAAAGCAATCAATGTTGCCGGCTGCTTCAGAAATCTCATCTCAAGATTCCTATTAATGGAAAAACCTGTTTCCTTGAGTGACCCTATTCTTCTTATTTGACCTTTGCTACCACAGATCTGTGAGCAGAGCTGCTAATGGTCCCTATATGTCATGTCAGGGAGCGTGTCTTTGGTGCTTCCTCACAGCTGTATTGCCATTTGCTTGTTTGACCCTGAGCAGATGCTGCAGCACCACAGCTCCATACACAAAATGTGTCAGTACCATTTGCTGTGTCTTCAATCATTACAAAAAATTGCTCATGTCACTTCTAAGGGATGTCTCTGGATGTTTTACAACAGCCAGGCACAGGCGGCTTAGGCACAAGATTTGCAGTGTGTTCATTTCAGCATAATTTAAGAGTCCATTTCTTATAGCAGAGAAATACATTTCAATTTTGCTAAGCAGGGCTCCTTCAATGAGATATTGACCAAAAAACTTAATTGTTATTCAACACAAACATGAACCTGACTTTTCAGGAAAAAAAGATAAAATTTGAAAGTAAAACCCTGTCCTAAAAATGGCATCTAACTTTGAAGCTAGAGAGGGTTTTCCAAATCTGTTTCACAACAGCAGCCATCTCAGCCTTTCTACCCAAGGCTGAGTTTGACTGGCACAACAAATGTGTGTCTGACAAGCTGTGCTTGGTGCAAAAGTCAGACTAGCTCCTGTCTGCTACAAGCTTTTGCTTGTTCTCCTGAAAATGCAATACTGAAGCAAAACGGAAGAAAATTCCCCATTAAAGACACTTGGCTTTAGACCACTATTAACACTCACTCGTCAAAACACATGGCTTCAACGACAGCATTAGTGCAAATATGGATCACAGAAGTGACTTGACAGAATATTCTTTTTGCACCATCTGTTTTCAACATATTTGCTCTCAACCAAGCACCATAGAAATTTCATTGCAAGGAAGTTAAAAGGAAACAGCCCTGTGGAAACAGGAGTTAGCCCATCCGTTCTAGGATAACCAGGCTCTAAACACATCAAAGCCAAGCTTTTCAGCAGGGCTAGTCCTGCTGCCTGGACTAGTCTCCTTGATAGGCCTCCATGAATATGTTCACAGCAAAGTCAACCTTCACAGAAAATTCTTATAGAAGGAAATTCAACATGTGAGTAAGGAAAACCCCAAAGTTCTGAGAGGCCAGGTTGGATGCACTCATCATCATTTAACTGTCCAGGTAGCTGCCATTAAACTGAAATAATTAAAAATCACCACTCAGTGCTTCCTTAACAAGTTATAACATATGACAAGTAAGAACAAAAGACGTGACCCATAAGAAATTTGTTTAGAAGCCACAAAAATTATCTCCACTTGCAGGGGATATAGTAGTTAAAAACAAATAAAATGAAATAATAGTGTAGTCAATAGCTTCATTAAGATAGCTCAATGCAACTACCAAATTGTCAGCAAATTGAAAACAGGGAAACTAATGAACTGGCCTGTTTTCTACTGCTGGTTCTTTTGAAAACAGTTTATACCAACATGTATTCTGAATAACAAAGCATAAGAACCAGTGAGCACATCAGTACCAAAAAAGGCAACTGATCTGAAAATACCACAAGAAAGTACTACAAGAGCTTATCTGTCATTTCCCTGCTGAAGCCTCTCTCCTGAAACACAGAAACATCTGCAAAGCACAGACATGAACTAACTACACTCATCATAACCCCAGTTTAAACAGGTTTCTCAGAATTCCTTCAACTTGTACACACAGCCACAGATTTTTGACAGAAATCTAAATTAAAAAGGCAGAGAAAAATTTCAGTGACTTACCTTGCAGCGTTAGATGGAGATCATCTATTTCAGAGGAAGCCTGCTCCTCTGTTGATGCAGATGACTGCTGTGATGCCATACTGAATTCTATGGAGATTCTTTAATCAATTTCCAAACTGAAATTATACCAAAAAAAAAAAAAAAAAAAAAAAAAAAAAAAAAAAAAAAAAGAAAGAATAAAATCAGTACAGTTTTCCATAAGAATTGAAGACACTCGATGATGATGTGGCACGAAGATAGGCATTTTGTTTCGGGGGTTTTTCCCTTGGTCAGCTGTTTCCTTTGTTTATACAGAATAAAGTGACTGTTCCTACTGCAGGAACCCCAGCTTTCAACCTTTGACTCTTTTTTAACAGTGACCAGCAACATCCCACAATACAAACCAGGATCCCAGTGGGTCTTGCCATGAAAACTAAAGCACCAGGATTAGGAAAATTCAAACACTGTTGCTTTCTTTGAGAAAGCCAAGGTGACAAAAGCTCACAGTGCCTTCTGCAGACCCGTAGGTGCTAAACCTCATTTTTTTTAATCCTTGTACCTTTCAGATCTCCCATCCTGCCTAGATAATTGTTGCAGAATGGAAACAATTCAGGCAGAATCTAAAAAGATTAAGGTGAAATGAAAAAGTAGCAGTTATCATAGGAGAATCAACACAACTGTTGTCTCTGTCTGGTACCTTTGTTACTCCTCAACCCCCATGAAGAAGTTTCTTTTTCCAGTTCCTCCATTTTCCTCTCCCTGGATACCTTCCCTACCTCTAATGCAACTTTAGAAAAAATATGTTCTACCTTCTTTAAAAAACTACAAATGTTCCTCATTCTGCAGTATTGTTCAATTTGCCACTGTAGGAAGGACTGGATGCTTAAGATAGAGATTTATTTTTATCAAGAGCCCAGAAGTTAAACAAATTCAAAAAGAAATTAAGCTGCAAGTTAAATTAGGGCTCACTCTTAAACAAGTTTGTTACCTACACAACTCTAACCTTTTCACCAGAAACACAAGGATTTCCACACCATGTATTAACAACTCATCCACCAAGTATATGTCAAAATAAAGGGTGTGAGTAGATGAGTCAGGAAATACAACATTAAGGAATGCCAGATAAATTCTTACATCCATTCCCTTGTGCACATGAATCATGAGGCAGCCTTTGTTTACTCCACTCTATACTATTTTTCCTCACTCTGCCTCCTTCACTGAGCAGAAAGGAGAACATGCATTCCACGAGGAGCTCTTCAATATTTTTACTTTCCTCACCCTGAACAATGTGTGTCCTTCTGCTTCATCCAAGAGCTGCTCTGATGCAGGATTATTGAGTCCCTCACAAGATTTTCTGTGGCACTCACCACCCCTGCATCTGAATACTTCACAAACTTCAATCAAATCACATTTACAGCGCCTACGTGAGACCAGGGATTATTGCCCACATTTAGGATCACAGCATGCTCTGGGCTGCAAGGGACCATCAGTCCAATCCCCCTGCCATGGGACATCACTTTACTGATGACAAGCAAAGGCCAGACTGAGGGAAAAAAACTCAACAAAACAAGCCTCTGGATTTCCAGAGAAATAGATATTAATTCATATGGCTGAAGCACTGATCCCAACCCTTGCAGTGACCATGCAGCACTCCTGCAAGTCACCAACCACTTAGAGCTGCAGCTCAAGGCACCAGATTTGAGCAAGGGAAGTTCTAGCTGGGGCAGGTGAATGTCAGACCTATCTGGACAATCAAAAACCCCCCATATTTTGCAAGAGTTTGGCTTGCTTAGCAAGCAAAAATAGGAGGAAAAGGACTAATATGATCTTCAGCTGGCACAAGAACATGATGATAAACATCATCATGTTTATGTTAGGATGGAAATCATAAGGTATGTAAATTAGCCAAGAAAGCCAACAAAACATCGGGCAGCACAAACAAGGCACCAGCAGATATAGAGAAGTCATTATCCCATTCTGCTCAGCACTTGTCAGGACACCTGGAATAGTGGGTGCAGTTTGGGACCATGCTGTACAAAATATTATGTGGATAGGATGGAGAGAGAAGAGCACAACGATGACCAAAACACTGGGAGGCCTGTGTGGGGAAATGGCTGAGAAAATTGGGTTTGGTGAGCCTTGAGAAAAGAAGGCTGAGGGAGACCTTATTACCACGTTCCAGTATTTGAAGGGTACCCCCAGAGAGGATGGAAATTCACTTTTTACAAGTAGTCACATGGAAAACACAAGGGGCAGTGGGCACAAGTTACTGCTAGGGAGATTTTGATTAAACACAAGAGGAAAATTTTTCCTAGAAGAATCACTCCTTGGATTAATCTCCCCAGGGAAGTGGTGGATTCCATACACTGGCACTGTTATGATTTGACAGGGCAGGATGCTATGCCCTTTTCTCTGGACCATGCTTTTAGCACAAAATATTAGACAAGATAGTCCTTGAGGTCTCTTCCAACTTGGAATTCTATAATAAACACTGGGCTCTTACAGGAACTGAGGATGGGCAATGGCTGAGCAAGAATCCAGCATAGCTCACAGCTATGCTGCCTATGCCCAAGGTAGGGCAATCTTTCCTGGGAAACTCCCTTTTTTCTCTCAGGGTTAAACAATACAAACCCAAAGTCTGAAAATGCAAAATTTCAGGCAGTCTTAATATTTTTTGAGTATGACAAAGTCTTGAATTTGGTTTTTTGATCACCACCTTGAAGATGATGACAAATGGCCCAAGTGGGGAGCATGCAAACAACCTCTCAAACAGTGGAAACTTACATATCTTTTCAATTTCAAAGCATCCACATTTGACATGATGACACGGGCAGAGCCAAGTTATGTTCAACTAACTTGCATGATTCTACAGTCACTGGGACCACAGTCCAGAGAAAGGGAGCAGGATTTGGCATTAAAATTCCATTATAGTAACAGGAAAGTATGCAAGAGCCATGAGCAACTGTGATGGACATTTCATAAGCAACACAAAATATATTTTTAACCTTTCTGTGACTGTCCCTCCTCTGTCCCCAACCTCTGGAGCTACAGCAACAACACAGCAGTGTCTCCTTTTATGTGTTTGTACTGCACTTCATGTGATGGGATCCCAATCTCAGTTCAGCTCTCCAACCAGTAAAGTAGTTAAAACTAATAAAACTTCCAGGATTTCAAAGCGGAAAGTATTTTAAGGTCTGAAGCAGGAATAAACTTTGTTACTTAATTTATTAATTAATTAACTTAAATCACAGCACATGATCACAGAACACGTATAAGTCAAGAAAAGCATATGCTCTTACATTCTTTTAAAGTCAACTTATGGCCTCCTTCCCAAAAGGATAGGAAATTTTAAACTTTTTTCTTTAAAAAACAGACACCCACTCAACGAATCCACAGTGCAAGTTATGAAGACACACAGCTAATACCAAGTAAATTTATGCTAAAGCTTTTATGTCCCTCAAACCCTCAGTTCACCATCCAACACAGCAGATGAATTTTGCCCTGCCCCAACAGAAGACACCACAGCTGCTTTGAAGGGGACACACAAACACAGTCCCGGAGGACACACCTGCAAGGATTAGTCTTCTTTAAAATGTACAAGGTACAGATTGTCTGAGCAGAGATTATACAGGGACAATATGCCTGCTTTGTCCTCTTCCCTACCCCAAATTTCATTCAAATACAGCATTATCAACTGTAACTATATCATTACAGCCTCTGAAGAGTCTAAAACAATCAAGTTCTGAAGAGTCTAAAACCACCAACCAGCAATGGTTTTCATTGGTAGTAGGAAGGATCATCTTTTCTACTTCACATTTAAGTCAGTTATTTTGTTTCATAACAACTCAATGAACCACAGAGCTAAACCAATCCCTTCCCCTCCAAGAAATGCTGGACAACTAGGAAATATATATCCATGGTGTTTAAAAATAAATCAAATGCTTTCAAACCACACTTTGTCAGTGGAGATAAAAACAAAGGAGAAGGGAATGACCTTGTCTTTCCCTCTCTCTGGAGAGTCCTATTAATGTAGGAAAGCATTAACTGCTTACACCTTGGGAGAGCCTGTGAAGTACACAGAGTCAAAGAGACAGTTCCAGGCACCCTGGGATATTACTTCCAATGGATTCATTTCCTGTGGATTAATTTATGTGAATTGTACCAGAGCTGTTCTGCAAGCTCATATTTTCCTCAACAAAGGGTAAGTCATACAAGAAAGGTACCAATAGCAATGTCCTCCTGGAAAAGAAAGTTTTCCATGGTGTTTAACAAAGGGGCAAATTCTTGCCTCAATCCACAGCTCAAATGGTTAAACCATCAACAAAAGCTTTCCCTGTGATGAGGGCACTCCTAAGACTCAAACCCTTCTTCCCGTAGCTCTCCAGCTATTTCCACAACAGGCACCTAAAAACATTGGTGGAAATTATATCATCACAGTTGTATTACATTATTTCTACTGGTATTTCCCTTCCTCTACCAAATTCAGCTGATATTAGCCAGCAGATTGCAGAAAATCCTGGGCATTAACACACACACATAGGCACACTGATAAGAGAGAAACCTACGAGCAAGTAGCAGGCTGCAAATCTCAAGGAACTAACCTGAAAATAATCATACCCAGGCTTTACATTCCATTATCATAAGAATAGACAACACTGATTTAAATCCCTTGTCTCCAGTGAGGCTTAAGTCCTAATGAGACCTATGAGATACTCTTCTTAAGCAGGGTCTTTATAAGGACATTCTTGTCTCAGAAGAAAGGGTGAAAAAAGTTTCAGATGGATTTAGAGGATTCATTAGAAAGGATTTCACAGCCTTAACATTAGTTCAGATCAGGGTGGTTTGCAAACCTTGGCTTTCAGCTCTTCCAGAGAGTAAAATTCCATCACATGGAAAACCCAGCAGAGTTACACACCACGGTCCTTAGGGTTAAGCCACTGCCATCTTCAAAAACAATGCATGTAACTACAGCTAAAACAGCAAATGGGTATTCCATCAGTTAATTTAAAGCTGCCTCTACAAAGCAGCTGTGCACAGGATTCAGGAAGCAAGGTAAACTAGTTGGTGTGATTTCCACATTGTCCCAGGTAGGAGCGTTTTCAGTCCCAGAGTTCACAGCCAACTTGTGCGTGTCCCTGCACAGATGTACCCTCACAGCCTGCCCCAGAAGCCCATCTTGAAAACTCATATGCCATGAAATTAGCTCAGTTTCGCACTCCTCAAAGCTAAAAGCAGCAGATACCTTGCAAACAAGCCCAGCTAGAGGTAGCTGAATATTATAACCCACTGTTAGTAAATCCCTGCTTCACTGGTTTTGCCTTTGGAGACCCATGCCCCATACTTTCCCAATTATATTGGCTACATGCTTTCCCCTGGTGTTGCAAAAGAAATTACAGACATCTTTTCATGGCATCTCCAACGGCTTGTTTTTACTTTTCCTGCTTTGAAGTGCCACTGATTATTTATGACCCACTCAGGGACTCAAAGACCTGCCCTCCACAGAGGCCTCTCCATGTAAACTGAAGTCTGTTCCTAGCAACAGATTATTATTACTCATGCACTGAGCCAAGCCAACATCATGAACAGAAACAGCAGATTTTTATCTCTGGTGAACAAATCCAAAGGAAGTAGAGCTCCACAATGCTGACCAACTGAAGACTCTTTCCTTTTTGGCTATTAACAAAGACCTCTGTTTATTTTAGATTCAGAAAGAAGAAGCAACGTTTGGAGGTGCGAGTCTTGAGCCTTGCAAAGTGCTTCTGAGCCACCTTTTTTTCATAAACTATTTTTCTGTAAGTTTGACAGAGCCTCCCTAAAGGCAAATTGTTGGCATCTAAGTCATGACTCCATGATGTAAATAATTGTCACCAGAAACCCCACATCAAGTTGGTTTGGTTTTCACCCTTTTATAATATTTTCTTTTCCCATCACTTCTGATGTACTCACACCTCTGTTAAGCCTGAGAACTTCACACAGCACTTCAGTTTGATGGTCCCGCTTTCTCCTCAAGACTTCACTTTCAATGGCTTCACCATGTTTTCACTCAGTGGTGGGGACAAAAGGTCTGTTTAAAGCACACATTTTCTATCATCTTTGCATTTAAACACTTTCTTTTTTTAAGATCCTACTCCAAACCAAAGTTCATCCCTTCCACCCTTAAAGCGCTTGCCAACATCACTCTTCTGGGCCATCTCAGATTGTATCATACTCCCAGCTGGAATGTGATCACACACAAAACAGGCTGATCCTTCTCCCTTCAAAGCCAGATCCTCAGGAAGCAAAACTCAGGACAACATCATTGACACATCTACCTTGATTTGCCCTCTTGAGGAACTGACAACTCCTCATGTCTGGCAGAAAAAAAATTGTCATCATCCAGTATGCAATAATGACATATTCTCTGTGCTTCCCTGGAGAAAGAAAAGTGCTTCCATTAGGTTTCCATCCCTTTGAAGGTGATACAGAAAAGAGGCTATAGCCTCCTGATCCTACATAACACCCAACAGCAGTCAGATAGGTATCAGCCAGTCTTTTAATAAGTGGTATTAGTGCACATGGCATCAGACAGACTCTGCACTGCCTGGGATGAAGTTAAAATAAGCCTGGCCTTGGGTCCTCCTATGCTATCAGCAGCTGGAGATGAAGGAATCAAAATGAGAAAAGCTTGGAAAAGACTGAACAACTCTGCTCAGGTAGAACCAAGCCAAGACAGCATTAGACAGATCTGCAAGACGTCAAGTCTAGAGAACAGAAGATGTTCAGGAGATTCAGAGCTGGACATGAAGCTGCACCCCACTGCCACAGAAATTATCTTGTCTCGTGTGACCTGATGCTCTGGAACCAAACGGAAAAGTAAGGACTCCTCCAAAGAAGAAGAGCTGCAAGACTAAGGCAGCTCTTATAAGTTTATTTATGACAAGCAGCAGCACTACATTTTTGTTATCCAGGGACTTCCCAGGGATCTATTTATAGTTTTTGAAAACCAGCCAGGAGAAGCATATGAGTATACAAAAGCCACACCATTTTGAAGGCCAGCAAATGTTGCTGGTTTGTCTTTGATTTACACATCAGTAACACTTCCTGTTACAGAAGCACAATGGATCTTCTCATTCTGTTAATCAATTTTAAAACACTGTTAGCTAAGTGTCTTTCTTGACCTTTTCTCTTTTTGGGGGGTGGTAATATATCAGTCATCCTGGTACAATTACACAGTTTGAAAACCGCACTAACTCCATGCTGATGTTAACACACAGAGAAATGCTTTTATTAAAAGAGCTAAGCCTTGTTCACACAGTCAAAAGGTTGACCCATAGAGGTGCACAATACAATTACTTGCCCTCAGGATACAAGCCTATCTCACATTTATCTGCTCCCAAGTGGGAAGGCAGTACCAAAGCACACTGACTAAAACTGCAGAAACAATTCAGTTTTCAACTGATTTTCCATATTGTTAATAAACACGAGAACTGCTCAGAACTTAAAATCACAGTTGTTAAGGTAAAAAAGAGGAGTGTTGAATGCCTGGAGGCTCAGGAGCCTGAAGCCATACACCTCGATCACCCCAAGGTCTGCTGCTATGCAAGAAGCCAAAAACACCATGGTGACTTCATGCCTCCATGAACGTCAAGGGCTTGGGCGACAAATCACCAAAACACAAACCCCATGAGCACACCTCAGCCCAAAATTACCTGCGCAATGCCCAGAAGCCTCCAATTACACCCAAAAAGCCATGTCTTTGGAACGGTGCGTTGATGTGAGGCCAGAATGGAAAGGCTTTTCCAGAACCTGCACTCCCCCACCAGCCAGAGCAGCCCCAAGGCCGCTTCCCGCAGATAACGGGGCTGCAGGGAAGGGTTATCACAAAAACAACACGAGAAACACGGGCCAGCTCCAGATCCACGCTGTACCTGGGAATTGCATCCAGCGCACAAACACAACCTCCTCCTCCTACACGCCGCGTTAACCAGGAAAGCAGGCAGCAAGGATCGCCGTCATTTCACTCCCACAAGCCTTCCTCCCTTTTCCCACGGCACACAGCCCTACCTGGCCGCCTGCCCCGGCGAGCCGGGCTCAGGCTCAGGCTGGAGCCAGGCACAGCACACGGTAGCCACGCTGAGCCCGGCCTCCCCCGGGAAGGGGAAAGGGCGCAGCGTGGCCGGGCAGTGCCGGCGCCGCAGACGGACCTCTGACCTTTGGCCGTGCTGTTCCCAGCGCCAGAGCCGCTGTGACACAGCTCCGCTCGGGCTTCCCGGCCCCGAGTCACACTGTACAGTAGGGATGGGAATGGCCTGCAGACAGAGGGAGCTTCAGCCCTCGTGCCTGACCAGAACAAACTGGGCAATACTGCCTACGCTAACCAAGCAAGAAGCATTGCAACAAGCTGTTCTTATTTACAAGCGTTTCTCTCCCTCCCTTGGACTGCAACTGAAAGTCAGTGTTTTACTCCAGACCCACAGGCACACCGGAACTACTTTGCATGGTAAAGGTATTTAAAATAGCAATTTATAACAATTACACCTGCTTGGCATTAATGGCATGATATTCACGAGGAACAGGCTCCTAGTAATATTCTGCCTTTGAAGGAATACAGATGTTTCCTTCCCACTGCCTTCCCAATTCCCTTTTTCCCCAAATTAAGGAAACAGTCAGATGGTTAACAAACACATTATTCTGTTGAGAGAAGGTCTCCTAAGCAATACAAGGCCTGGAGTCTCAAAATTAAATCATAACACTGTTCAGAAAGACCTTTCTGAGGAGCAGTAATCTGGTCTTTCAGGAAGTTAGGAAAAGAGAAAGCCACTAGGGATAGTGGCAATCTGAACACAGGGGTTTCCACTAAAGCAGGGACTTGTTCTGACTGAGCAGAATCCCTGGAAGCAGCAGAGCAATGTTTGCACAACAGACCTCGCAGACAGAGCCATTGACGGCGCCGGGAAAGAGGAGGAAAGTGAACTGCACAGTGGATTTGGGAGCCAAAAGAGAAAGGGCATGTCTCAAGCTAAACTCATCTGCTTTGGCAATATTCCTGCAAGGATCACAAACTTGTTGTGACCACTAAATATAGCAGAGAAAATCTACTGCAAGTAGCTCTCCAGCAGTGCTCACTGTTTTACACGGGTAGAAGGAAAACACAAAAGAGAGATTTGTCAAGCAAATGGCAAGCGAAGCTTGCCAAATTTGAAGGGCAAATTACAATTTAAATGATAGGTCCTAGCCTGGCAGCTGTGAACTCATCAGCTTCTCTCTCAAGCATGTCCAATCAAGGCTACAGCAACACAAGCTACTATGCTTCCCCAGCACTCCTCTCCTCTGACTTGCAGGGGCTGCCTGTCCAAAGAATGAGTTTTTCATGTCCCTATAATTCTTCCAGCTGAAAATTCCTTTCAAAGTGCTAGTTCAGGGCCTTGTTTATCTGTTTTATGCCTTCTGTCCCACGTACTTCAAGGTCTGTGGGCAGAGCAGCCTTTCTACAAGCACAGTCTGCACGTTCGCATGCCTGTGTTGGCTCTGCACACATGAAAGGGGCCCCTCGATGGTGGCATCTCCCACACCGACAGTGCAGGACCTTCTCCACTAAGAAAAGCACTTTCCTTTACCACTTAAGACAAACAAAATATCTTTGTCTTTGCTTTTAAAGAATTAGCTGCTTTAGGGGAAAATAAAAATCCTCCAAACCTAAATCCTGATTTATAGCATTGTTTCAAGCTTGTAGAGCAACTTTTGGTGCGCAGTGAAAACCTGGCCCAACACTGTTACTCCTGACAGTGCTGATGCCAGAGAAAACCAAAAAGCCAAAGGGCTCATAGACAACCCAAGAGGAAGAATTTGGTTTTGCACTGCTAGAATAAACTGTTCTTGCTACATAAAACAAAAAAAAAAATAAAATACAAGTGCAATTGCAAAGCCAAGTACTCCAAATTAGAAACAGCCCAGATTAAAGAATGCCTTACTTCTATCATGCATTCCATTTCTGCACACTCCGGGTGACAACAGTCTTCCTGTCCAAGTCTGAATCCTGGGGTGTGCAGGCTGCTTTCTTTGAGAATCAGGATTTCTCACAACGCAGACAAACCAGGACAGATGCCCGTGAGCCCCATTGCATCTCCCCGGCCGAAAGGCACCAGCATTACCGACACAAAAGTTACTTACAGACAAGCCCGGTCAAGCACCAGAGGCTGGGTTGTGTAAGCAGAGCTGCTGCACCATCCTGTCCCAGGCCAGGCAGCACGGCCAGGGCCAAGCAGGTGAGGTAAGACATGAGCCAACCCCAGCCCGAGCCAATTCCAGCCCACCGAGGCGTGTCTCTGTACAGTTTTTAGGGACACACCTCTCGGAGCCACCATTCAGAATGAAACGCCAGCAGGGAGATGGCGTGTGATCACCAACACAAACCCTTGGAACAGGATATGCTTCAATTTCCTCACAATCCACACACTTGGCTTTCAGTACAGTGAACTCCTGGACTGGCTTCTCGCAGAATTTTTGCAAGAAGAAACATGCTCAGAGCCACCTCTGAGCTTTGCAAAGGTGATGCCCTCACTCACCAACAATATCTGCAAAGCCATTCCAAGGCTATGTACAGAACCAGGAAGGCACAATTGCTCTGCAGGAACACTGTCTGCACACCCTAAATTGCACAGATACCCACTTCCAGCCCCTTGGTAACTCCTGAGGTGACCTGGATATGTAATGGGGAAGAAAATCCAGACTTTTCACTTCTCCAAAAATGAAGCCAGTGCCCCTCTTGATTCCCTCTTACAATAACAAGCTCTGCTTTCTCCATCCCAGGGGTATTTCGTCACCGGCATTCCACCCAGTTTTGCATAAGAAACAACACTGCAAACAGTTTATCTTACACTTTTTATCTTTAAAAAANTGTCAGCCTTCAAACTGTGAAACCACTTGTTACAGTCTGAGCAGCTGAAGAAGCAGGATGACAATGTCAGGAAATACCTGGAATTGATCTTTAAAGTTTATTTTTGGAGACTGGCTTTTCTCCCAGCTCTTATTTAATAATTTGCGCTTTCCCTCTTCTCCCCAGTTGTTCTCTCTGGGGTCAAATTGCAATCTGTTTCACCTCCTGGAGTTCACCCACAGACCCCCTAAGAAGAACTTCAGGAATCAAATTCTGGCTCAGACAACACATTCTTTCTATTTCATGGCTATCATATTCTTTCTCATGTATCAAGAAAGATAGAATAGTCTGGTATTTGTCTAGAATCAGACGTGCACAGGATCCATTTAACACTCAGTACCTGCCTGTGCTTCATATCCCTGCTACACAAGCAAATTTCTTCAGCACAGCCTCTCCCTCGACATTTAGCTCATTTAGCAAAAGAAGTCTTTCTTCTGTGCACCAGTTCTCCACACAGGAGGAATTTCATCCTTAGCCTACCTGGTTTACCAGCACAGATCAGCTTTTGCTACAAGAGCTGGTGATTTCTTTTCCAGACTGCTAAATAATACAATGCTAAATAACACAATGCAACACCTCAGAAGTGACCAGGGTGTGGCTCCCTGGATGGCTCCCTGGGGTTTACATTTAGATATATCTATTGCACAATGTGGATGTGTCTGTTCAAAGTTTCCACACATCACCCAACCACCAGGGAACAGCCACACCTGCTGTCCTGGGCCACAGTAAGACTGAATTGTTGGACATTTACCCCAAGGTTTTGGTACTTGTGACTGAGAGCACACACACACAGTCACCCTCAGCAGCCGCATGGGTGCAAAATATGTCAGCATTATGCCTGAACTATGGATTTTTGCGATGTTGTATCGTGGGGTGTGTATATGAAGCAAAGCCTAGGCCCCAATAAACCTCTCAGGTGAGAGAGGCTGCTTGGAAGCTCAGGCAAGGCAGGGCTCACACATCCACGTGGCCAGCTCAGCAAAGAGAGGAGGAAGGCTCTGGCAGCCCAGATCAGTTCCAGCCAGGTTTATTGCAGATGCTGAAGTCTCCAGTGCCAAGAGGAAGACACCCCCTTGGTTTTGGGGTTAAGCAGAGGTTTCAACAGCCAATGACCTTGGGGCATGGGGGTGGAACAAGGGGCAGGTAAGGTCAGTGACCTATGGGGAAAACAGGGCCAGCCACTGGGGACCTGAGACAAATGGAAGACACCACAGGGCCATGGCATTTAGGGGAGGGGAGAATTGGGGCAAACCATTGCGTACAGAGCACCATTGGGAGGAGGCTGGGCAGGTGACTATAGTCTGTCTTGCCAAGGCCAAGATACAGGTGTTATGTCAAGGAGCTGCAGTGATTCCACATTGCGAGAGAAAGGACAGGGAAAGGAGGATGAGCCTCTGTAATTTTGCAAAAGGCTTCCAGCCAAATGAAGTGAGTACCTACCAGGAGTTGTCCACCACCAAGAGCCAGTGCAGCCTTGCCCCCAGGAGTGCAGCAGATTGCAAGGCAGCTGTGAGGAGCTCAGGCAGGGGAAGGAGCACACCCCTGGGAGCACACAGTGCCCTCACTGCTTCCACGTCTGCCACTAACCTGATGTGTGACCTTGAAAACGCCACTCTGCAAATCCCCTCTGGCCTCTTATTTACAGCAGATTGCCAGTTCCAGCCTGAAGCTTGTCTGAGTCCAGGAACTGACCAGGGGTGAAGGGTGGATTTAAACTGGACATTGCTGTCTGCTCCGCAGTCTCAGGTACAGCCAAATACCTTACACTGCACAACCAACACTGAGTCTGGTGGAAATGAGGACACTCAGAGCCCTCCTAAATGCTCTGCTGGGACATGAGACACTTTGGCTGAGATTCAGCTCTCCTGACACTGAACAGCCACGGGAGCAATACCTCTGTAAGTGCTCATTGTTTGAGCTCAGCAGAAACAATGGAGAGGAACAGGCACTTTTAGGGCAGTTTGTCCGATGTATTTTTAGATACCCAACTCAGTGTGGATGAATCATGGCTCAGAAGCGTGTGCTCCTCTCCAGTGACTATGAAAGGAGTCTGGAGAACTGTCTCTCACACAGATAGTTATGTTATATAGTTCGGCAAGATGAACTGTGGCCTTTTAAGATGGGGGAAAGGAAGGAAACAAAGCAGCACCCCTCGGGTTACACTGAAGCGAGAACACCCTCCAAGTGCTCTGCGCTGCCCACCCCCAGAAACACCTTGTAAATAGACGATACACAACCACCTTGGACTTGGCTTTGCTAGAAGAATTTAATTCAGTTATTGAACTTGAATATTTCACCAAATATTCCTGCAAGCGGAGCTGCACATTGCTCACGATTCAAGAGCCTCCAAGAAGCTGGACATGCTTCTTGTGAGTCAGCTTTCATTCCCTTCCCTGCATCATTTAGGTGGTTATTAACAACACAAAAACCCACACAATACAAAGGTCTGTAAAGGAAATTGAACAGAACCCATTTCTCAAGTGTCTCTACAACCACTTCATGGATGAATGTCCACAGGCTGTGTATCACAGACCAAGGGGTGTCCAGTGTATTCCTTCCCCTCTCTCCTTAACCCTTTTACTGCACCATTCACCAACTCCTGGTCTTTCACCTGGCAACCAACAGGCCAGAAGATTCAAAAAGAAGAACTTTCTCCCACAAATCCCATATTTCTGCCTCCTCCCTACACTTCCACAAAAGTAATTACAAGTGCTTTGTTTTCCATCTTAATTGTCATTTCCTTTGATAGAACTTGCAGCCCAAGTCTTAACGCTCAGATAACTAATGCCATTCTTTTCTCTTCTTCCTCATCCCTGGTCACAAGACAGTATTGCTTGTACCAGGGTCAGCAATTCCTTAGAAACCTCTCAAGCCAATCTGTGCAGCTGCATTGTGCAGGGAGTTATCAGCAGGCTGCAGGAAGGTTAGAAAGCAAACATGCCTCTCTACGAGACCAAAGTTATGCCTGGAGTCAAAGCTCCGGCCAGTTTCCCCTCCATGGGAAGATAACAGCCTGTTCTACACCAGCTCTTTCCCTCACACAGCTTTCTGCTGTGCACACAACCTAGGCTAAACAGAAGTTTTAGCCCCACTCCCTCTTCTGTCCCTGTCCTGGTCCCTCTGCATCTCCACAGCAGCAGATTGTTCCATCTCCTGCTGTGAGTACTGCCATTTAGGTGATTTACAGCAGTTGTCTTCTTTGTACCCTCACCAACACCAGGAGTTGTGTGTGATCCATGAAGCTGGCCAGTCTCAGACACTGTATTTAGTCTTCCCATCTCCATGCTGCAATCGTTTTGCAAAGAAAATACTCCAAACATGAGGGGTCTCTCCCTTCTCAGCATTATCCCAATCCAAAATACATTCATCCTTCACAGTGACTACTTGTTACTGGCACCCTTCATGCTCTGCAGGATGCAAGTCAGTCTGAGAAGGGTAAGGCAGTCAAATTCATGTCCTATGGGATAACACAAGCTGTATTTTATGATTCACAGTCCAGTAGCTATAGGTTCTACTGCAGGTATAAACTGCTCCTCCTGCAGGAACTGCATGCTGGCACAAAGAGAGTGGGCTGAACACTGCCTGTCCCTTAACATGGATAACACTTGTACTCCCATACATTTACATTCCTGACCAATTCATCCCCACCAACTGAAGTAAAAATTTCCCTCTGACCCAAGTCTTGATCCCTCCTCTAGAGAGCAAAAATAGCAAAATCAGATCAGCCTGCTTTGCCAGTGTCTACATGGCCACCTCTGCCTCAGTTACAGGAGTCCCCCACCCAAACCGTCCAGGGATGAAATCCAAGCAAGGAAAGATTAGGTGAGAGGTGTATGAAATGTCACCTTCCCTTTAATCACAGCTTATGGATCCATCCCAAAGCGTTACTCATGCAGTGCTCCACACTCCACATTGCGTATAATCCCACTGCCTAATCCAGCTACTTGTTCAAACAGGCACGTTGCTAGGAGTGGGGCCTGGCCATCACTGGGAGCATTCCTTCAAGACCACGTCCTCTCCCACATCTAGAAGTACCATGACAGCTCAGAAAAACCTGCAGGAAAGTAGAGCAGGCGTGGTGCACACACAGCTCATCCCTTCAACAGGACACAGCCCATGGCCATCCTCTCCCACACTGCCAATCGTGTTGGGGAAACACTTCAGTTGTGGTAAGCAACAGATAAGCATCTCTGCACTGACACAGAAAAAGCACCTCAGCTGGTAGACTTAGAACCGGTATTTATTGTGCCTCAGGGAAGAAAATAAATTGGCTAAATGGGCTGAAAGGCACAGCTTCACTAGGAAGAGCTTGGATTGTCTCTTCGCATCTTTCGGCACAAACCCGGCCATTGAGAGCCAGGATCTAAAACAGAGCCGCAGTTGCTACGAAAACAGCGCTGCAAACAGATGTCAGGAGATGATTCATGGAGTAAGGGCATATCCCTGTACTACAGATAAGCCAAAATGAATGAGGCTCTTTATACCTGATCTCCCAAGCTGGACTTCTTCATACCCGCTTTGGGACTTTTTCTTTAGTTCCTTTCTATATTCAGATGTTGAGGAAACTGAGCAGAGCTGAACTCACTGTTTATGGAATAATTACTAGTAAAGGGGTTTTACAACGTGCATAATGAATTCAATAAATGGGCTAAACTGTGGCCCATTTTCCCCTGAAACAATGCCATTTTCTCCCAAAGCATGCAAGCAATCTTTCCCAAAAATACATCACAAGGAGTAACATAAAACACACAGATAAAAACTGCAAAGGAAGAAACAATAACTGGTTGGGGACTTTTTTCTTACTTTCTCTTTCACCATAAAACTTACAATTAGCAGCTAGGGAGATAAAGCATTTTCAAGTTATTAGATCATTAGCCAGCAATGCACGCCGCTCCTTGAATCACTCCTTTGTGTCTGTGCTTAAAATCTCTGCCTGACAAAAAAAAAAAAAAAAANAAAAAATAGCTGGCACACTACAGGACCGGTCAAGTGCTACTGACACCAACAAAATTCTCAGTTACTTTACTGAATCTAGTCAGATTTAAGAGGAGAAAGATCAGGTCATTTCTTAGAATCTCCAGAATCATATAACATCCTGAGTTGGAAGGAACCCCCAAGGAGCATCAAAGTACAGTTCCTTTGCCCCTCTTAAACCACCATACTCAAATCTTAGCACTGTATGGTATCAGCAGCACTTAAAATAGAATTTCCTGACGGTATTTGTAAGGAATTGTGTAAATAAATGAACTTTAATACATGTTTCTATAGAAAACTCAGGTAAAAAGGTAATTATCATTCATTACCATTCATTTGGAAGAAGGGAAGAATGAACATTATGTTATATACACTTCTGTATAGGTATTTGTACATAATCTCACATTAAGGAGGGCCCAAACATTGACACTGCACATATCAGTATATGGTAACATGTTATTGTAGCCACTGCTGGTGTTTCACCTCCAAATTCCAGCATCACCACCCATCCCTCTCCCCACCGCCACCGCCTCCAGATGCCGGGGCTTCCTCTCCCCTGCCACCTCCTGCTCACTCCACACCACCCCATCCTCTCTTGCTCTGACATGCTGCCTTCTGCCTCGGAAATCAATTATTTAGGCTGCCCTGATTTCAGCGTGAGGCGGCTGTGCGTGCGGATACCCTTGTTGTGAGCAGAGTTAACAGCTGCCACCGCGCTCCTTCTCAGAGCTGTAAAGCCACCCCAGCAGTGGCTGAAGACCATGACACAGCTAACCAGGTGCCAGCAGCCATGCATGTTCCTTCTGCAGGAATTGCGTTTCACACAGAGATGTAAACAGACGTGCCCGCCAAGCTCCGGCTCTGTTCATTCGGCCAGCAGTCAAAATAACGAGCCAGGACCTGCACGTGGCACTTACGTCTTTGTCTGTCTGTCCTGCAAGGACAGATCACCATGGGAGCTGAGAGGGAGGAACACTCAGGAACAACAAAAAGAGGGGGAGAGGACAGGCAGGACAACAGGGAAAGAGCAAAGCAGAGGCATGAGGAGCACACAGTCACAGACACGACAAAGGCTGCGACGAACTCTAAAACTTGCTCAAAGTTTTCTCTCTGTAGATTCTGAGTAACTTGAGGAGGGTGCACCTGCTCTACTTCCTGATGCCTCCAGCAGCTCTCAGGAGAAATAGAGAAGAACGATTCAGTTTTGGAACGACAGGAATAGGTCTGAGCCCAGGTTTAGTTCTGAAGATGAAAGGAGGACAAAGAGCCTTCTCTTAAATCCAGAAACACACACGCAGAGCACCTGACACTAAGTCAGCACCAAGTTACAGACAGGGAGCCCCACGTGCGGCATCCCATGGGCTGGAATAACACAGATCTGTAACTGCTCCGAGAGGAAGCAGGCGGCTACCAGGAGCCCTGGAAAGATGAGGAAGGCCGGGAAGGCGGGAAAGAGAAAGGAGCCCATGTGCAGCGGGAAGGACAGAGCGCGCGAGTCCTCAGCGGGCAGCGCTTCACCCAGGGCAGCAGCACCGCAAAAAAACACAGCGCAGGGAGGATGCCGGTGCCTCCTGCGGCCCTCCCAGAAAAGCAGTCGCTCCCTTATCCCGAGAACTTTGCCGGAGTAAGTTCGCACCACCAGTTCCCAAACATACAACACAAGAGATACCGACGTTCCCAGAGATAACCACGGCTCTCCGGGGAAGAGCTGGTCACCTGCCCGCACCCCCTGCGCGCTCCCCCGCCCCGGGACAAGCCGGCTCCGGGACAAGCCGGCTCCGGCCGGAGCTCCTCCGGCAGCGCGGCCCCCGCTCGGGGAGGGCAGGGCAGGACCGCGGGGGCGGGAGTTCGCTCCAAGCTCCCTCCAAGCTCGCTCCGAGCCCGCTCCCGCCACCGAGCGAG
>VYXD01008713.1:321904-355609 GCA_013397195.1 Hylia prasina
CCGCCCCCCCCACCCCCCCGCCCCTGCCCCGCCGCGGTGCTTTCCCCTTTTCCCTGGCTTTCGCAGCGCTGGGAGATGGGGGGACGCGCTCCGGGAACAAGGTCTCTCCATCCGCGCCCCTCGCGCAGCGATGTCCCGCGGGGGGCGCGGGCGGTGCCGAAGGTGCAGCCGGCACCGAGGGAACAAAGGCGGCGGCGGGGAACAAAGAGCGGCAGGTACCGACGCGGCGGANCGGGAGCGCCCCCGGCACGGCCGCGGGTCCCCCGTGGGGTGCCCGGCCAGACGAGGGGACTGTCCTTACCAGCCTGGGCTTTGGCGTGCGGGCTTTCCCGGTGTTTTCCCTCCCGGCGCTTACCGGGACGGCGCTGTTCATCCCGCCCCTCGTGAGCAGCCAGGCAGGGCCACAGGCGCTCTGTGTCCATGTGCTTTACAGGAAGGACTTGTGCTGGAAGTAAGAAAGCCCGTGTGTCGTAGGAGCCGTTTTCTGCTCTGGGAACGTTTGGGGTTACTGGTTACTGACAAAAATAAAATACTTCCAAGATGTGCAGCACTCCCGAATTAAATCATTGAAGATCATTGGAGACCTCTCTAGTTTCTGCACAATCTCCACAGCCCTCCCCAAGCTGAGCTCCCCTCACCTCAGGCACAGACCCCAGGTATGACCCATCTTGCCCTCTCTTCCAGATTCAGGCTTTCCTCAAGTTTAGGGACAGCAGCATCTGGCCATGCACAGCCAGAACTCTGGAAGGCAGCTGCGGGTCAGTTATGTAAACAGAAATTGAGGGTCTTTTTTTAGAACTTAGAGGAGAGTTTTTGGAGGAGGAAGAGGAAGGAATTCCTTAGATTTGTTGCATTTGATACTGGATATCTTTTGGCCGTGGACTTCACAAAGTGAGAAGATACAAATATTGGGATTGAGTTTTGCTTTACACACCCAGAGGTCAGCCCGCTATTCAAAGGAAATGTAACTTTCCAAAAGCCACTTCCTGCCAGTGGCCGTACATTGGGCTTCTCAATCAGTGCTGGTAAAACATCAACCACCTTAAAAGAGGGAAGCGAGTGAGGTCTTGTATTTGAAAGCTACAAAACCAAATGTACCTTCTTACTCAAGCTTCTCTTTATACCCACAGATCTACTTAAAGAAGTTCTGCAAGATTTAGAGCCCTGATTTTCTGCAAGGAAATTTTTCTTTTCTAGGCAAGTGAATCCTGCACCTTTTTCAGTGTCATTTCAGCTGGAGCCTGAGAACACAGTGACTTGCAGATGCAACAATCAAAGCTGGCTACAACCTGACTGCCCTGCCTTGGCAAACACCTGGTCCAATTCATGCTTTGTTGCCATCCTGGCAACAAACCAACCTGGTTCTTTGTGTACTATTTTTACTTGTTTTATTGAGGATTAATTAGTGTTTGTATAATGACACAGCTGTCTGGTGCTCCATGGACACAGCTGAGGGCAAAGGCCTTCAGGCTGTGCTGTGGTTTCCTAATTCCTGTGTTATGGCTACTGTAATGCATATCCTCGAAGTGAAACAAACATTTCTGACTGATTTATGAGTTTTGACTGCCAGTTTTCAGTCTTGTGCTAGAGGAAGGAGAAAAGAAGATGCAATATCAAAACCAAGCTCCATTACTTGAAGAGTTATTTCAAGTCCGCTGTTGATCACCTGAGGCTCTTGCACACGCTCTGAAATTCACCAGAAGAAGTCTCATGGAGCCTTGATCTTTTATACCTTGGAGACCACCATCCCACATGATCTCTCCACGTTTTTCTCACTGACTTTACCCTGCCATGAATGCTGGGAGCCACAGGGCTCCTTATCCCCACATACAAAGCACTGCAGGCATGCCAGGCTGTGTCAAACACAACACAGGTCCCAGTCAAAGGTGCTTGTTTTCACTCAAATTACACATTTCATAACTCGCTTGTAAAGCACTTTGAAGATATGACAATAAGTGTTGCTGCCACTAAATGGTATTGTTGGACAGGTTTAACATGAGCAATTAAATAGTAATTCCATAAAAAAGGAGAGAGACACTAAGGTAGAATTAAGTCATATATGCCTACTTTGTATCCAAATCTTCAGGCTGTTGATTACTTAGACTGACACTGAAAATAAGCTTTCATCTCTTTTTCCACACAGCCTTCCAGCTAGGAACTGCTAAGGCCCTGTGCTCAGACTAACTGCTTTGACAGGTATATGGGTGCTGCCAGCGAGGATAGCAAGTGGCTGACATGGATCTGACTTTGTGGAGGGTGGGGATCTGGAAGCTGTGTGAGCAGGGCTCTTGCCTGCTGTCTATGACTGTACAAAATGAGCTGCCTGGAAGGATGCACAGAGTCCTGGGGAAAAGCCCTACAGAGCAGCACTGTCAGGCAGTGATGAATATAACTGCAGTGGGGATGAGAAGCCCTTACAATTCCCATGAAATTTCCTCCTGAAAGAGGGTCTGATCAGTTCATGGTGATTCTTGCATCACCAGCTTCCCACACCACCCAGAATGTCAAAGTCACAGAGCTGAATGTTTCTTGTACAAGGCATCCAGGTAGGGATTATCCCCCTGAGCTGGGCACTGGTGAGGCCACACCTCAGATCCTGGGTTCAGTTTTGGCCACTCACAACACTGAGGTGCTGGAGCATGTCCAGAGAAAGGCAACAGAGCTGGGGAAGGGCCTGGAGCACAAGCCTAATGAGGACCAGCTGAGGGACCTGGGGGTGTTTAGCCTGAAGAAAAGCAGACTCTGGAGACCTTATCACTCTCTACAACTCCCTGACAGGAGGGAGGAGCTAGGTGGGGATCAGACTCTACTCCCAGGTAACAAGCGACAGGATGAGAAGAAACAGCTTTGAGTTGCACCAGGGGAAGTTTATGTAGGACATGGGGAAAAATTTCTGTACTGAAAGAATTGTGAGGCATTGGAACAGGATGCCCAGGGAAGTGGTGGAATCTCCATCCCTGGAAGTGCTCAAAAGGCATGTGGATGTGGCACCTGGGGACATGGTTTAGTGGTGAATGTCATGGTGACGTGTTAACAGTTGGACTCAATGATCTCAGAAGTCTTTTCCAATTGTAATTGGAAGGATGGTCCATAGGTCCCACAGGGATCAACAGCATGATCTTCGTGGTAGAACATTCCTTCCAGAACAGAATTTGCATGTCTAGATTCCAGCACTGGAGGGAGATCAAATGTCCCCAAGTCCCAGCCCCAATCTGGATAAAGTGTTAACTCTGAACGATTGAGATGGCTGTGTAAACTAATTTTGTTTGGATACTCCAAGTTATGTTTGCTCTGCAGTCTGCCAGGACAAACCTTTGCCTCAGTGACCCTCCTCTTTCCCCTGTGTGCAGCCCCCTGAGCTGTGCTGGCACTGTGTGCGTGCTGGAGCTGGAGCTGGGAACCAGATGAAAGTTAGCTCTGAAGAAGAATACTTTGTTTTCATCTGGATTGCTCCCAGGCTTTGACTGTGGTGTGTGGACACACAAAGAGGTATGTCAGCACAACGGAGGGGGCAGCAGGATCTAGCACAGGGACAGGAATGCACAGCAGAAGCTGGAGATGGGAACAGGACATGAAGCAAGAAAACAAGGGATCAGCACTGTGCCAGAAACGTCAGCCTCTGTGCCCAGCTGCTCTCTGCTCACCCCATCCCTTGCAGGAGAGAAAATTGGGAAAGGGGAAGAAGGGGTGAGAGTGGAAACTCACCTTTGGACTTTCCAAAGGACCTTCCATCCTGCTGATGTAGCAACACCAAGGAAATACGGATGCAGTTTTGCAGGCATCATTTTTGGTGGCAGCGATATGATGGGCCAGTCAGGTTATGCTCCCTCTGTTGTGCTGGTGCAGCTCTTTGTGCTGTTGTGTTGTCAAACAGACCAGGAAACTGCTTAAAAAAAGCAGCACCCTCCCCTCCTCAGTTATTTTTACCCTGGCTTAGTTCCCAGACACAATTCACCTTGTCTCCACTGAAATGCAACTGGAGGAAGAGTGCTGGAGTGGGAAAGTGTAGCCAGAAGCAGACGAACAGGGGTCTGCCTCAACCCACTGTGCCCCTCAAAAAATGCCCGTGGCCCAACACCTTGGGGAGAGTTTCCCTTCAGCAATCATGGCCAGCTTGTTTGTCAGAATTCAAGAGACCAACAAAGAGGAAAGGAAGGTTGAATCCATGCAGGCACGTGCAACATTTGCATGCTGTTTTCCTCTGGAAAAGATAAAAGGAAATCTGACAGTAATCATGTTAGAAATGCTGCCTGTTCCCCTCCCATTTAATCTCAGCTCTGTGTATGACACTGTCCCTGGCATGTAAGACGGCTCCAGCAGATCGCCGGGGCGCTGCTGCTGCCTCCAGCACCCGGGTGTTTCTGCTGAAGTCAGTGGAAACACTTTGATGGTTGAAGGTGCCCATGCCTAAATGCTCTGTTAGGTCACCAGCTAATTTTAGGACGGAGGAGCACAATTCCAGAAGAGAAAAATAGGTTGATAACGCTGCAGCTGCAGCAAATCTGTAGGAAATCTCCTGGAATTATTAGGTCCATAATTAGCAAATCTACACTTCTCAAAGAAGAAATCCTCACCTTTTCTTCAGTTCCCTTTCTCCCTTGATGTTGCCTGTGGATTGTGGTTCCTGTGACTAAAACAGGATGAACTGAAGACTTCTACACTTAAAGATTAGTACCTGAACCTTATAGCGGCATCCAGGAGCCAGAACCATGCACTTACATCTTTCTTCTTTGTATACAGGATTGCATTAGGGAGGTGTTTAGTGTCTTAAAGTAAACACTGCTGGTGTGAACTCCCAAATTTTTCAGAGCTAAGGCACTGGATTCTGCTCATACCGAGACACATCCCAGGTTAGTCTCCTGAGGACAGGCACCTGCCATCTGAACTGTGCAGGGCTCATTTTGCTCCATTTGTAACACAGGCATCGTGCATGAATAAAGGTTTCCCCTCTGTTTTCCCACCTCCCAAAGTGCACCAGCTTCTCAGTTACAGGTGAGAAGGGTTTGTTACACAAAGAAATGTAACTTCAGGTTTCACCCTGAAAATTAATATTCAGAGGTGATCGTCCCTGTTATAGATAAAGTGGTTAATTCATGCATTTATAAAATATATTCTGTAAAACCAGGGATACAGTTAAAGTCTCAGGGACCAACGGCGATTGCAACACATCCCGCGGGACTACCAAGGGCAGTACAAAGACATTAAAGTATTGTGTACACAAGCGGGGATACTCAGTATCCAAACATGGTAACAACTAGCAAAAGGGGAAATCTCACTCCCTTAGTATATTGGTTGAATATACTTAGTATATTGGTTACACACACGAAGGGACCGATGTCAAAGTAAGAATATATTTAACATGAAGTAAAATCCAAACAAATAAAGTATATTTAACAGCTTTTTCCAAGGGGGAGTTTGAATCTTCCACAGGGNAAATCGTGGACAGAGGAGGCTGGCCAGAGAGACGTGTGCTTCTCTGTCCACCAGTGTTGACTCCCGGGCTCAACACTTTGCCATTTTGCTCGTGGTCTTTTTATCCTAAATTTCTGTAATCAATAAATCCTTTTTATACTAAATTCTAATTGGTGGCTCATCTATAACAATCCCTAACCCTCAATTCCATTTTTGTGGGGTTTTTGGATCACAGGTATTTACTGAGGGTATTTACCTCTGACCCTAAGTCCTGCTTCAGGTACTGAAGTGCCTTTGTGGATCCCACTTGAAACCTTGCATTCCTGATTGGCTTAGTGGGCTTAGCAGACTGTTTTGGAGTCTGTTGGACTCCTGATAAGATCAGGTCAAGGTTTCACAGACCTTTAGGAGCCCATAAGACCTTGACCCAACCTTATCAGCGAATTCAGGCAAGGTTTTCGATTCAGAATCCTCTTATCTTAAACCTAAATGTTTATCCACTTTTTTCACTTACATGAGTCAGTCTAACAAAAAATAATACCCCTTCTATCCTTGGACTGTCACAGCTGCAGCCCTTGTGTTTATAGGAGCACTGTAATGCGCCTGCAGCCAAGAGCACTCCAGTCTTGTCAGCTTTGCCCTCGTGCTCCAAGGCTGGCTGGTGCCTCCCACACACTCTGTACCTCACCAGCAGCTCGGCATCTCACTTTTGGCTGTATTTCTCAGAAGCTGTGTGGGAGAAACCTGCCAAGAAACACCACGCAGCTGACCATAGCAGAAGCTTGAGAAACACAGTGTAGTGGTCAGATGCCAGGTCTGGATTCAGGAACACACAGGATGGATGAGGAAGTAACAGCAGCTGGACAAGCAGCTTCTTTGTCAAATAGCTGCAACAGCAGCTGCAAGCTCAGGTGCTTGTAAAACAAAACTGAGCAGCAGAAGGCAAGCAAGGGCTTGGGTATTTTCCTCTTGCTGGCCTCCTCTCACCCCTGAAGCACTTTCACTGAGGCTCAGACAAGACCTGCAGTGGTTTCACTTTGAGCGGTGTTTTAATTCCTTTCCTTGCCACCTCCAAGAATGGAAAGGAAATGAAGAGAAAAAAACTTTGTAGTTGCAGGTGTTGATAGTTCTAGGACACACCTGGGCTGAGGACTGCACAAAGCACATCAGGACATGGAAATACTGGATGGGGTACCCTTGTCACCCCACCACGATCAGGACAAAGTTCCCTCGTGCAGCTCTGAGGCAGCAGCAGTTTGCTTTGCCTCTGCTTCCCCTGCCACCCTGACATATCTTGGGTGGCTACAGCCCATTTTCAACCATGATTCAGTGGAGAACAAAAAAGCTCTCAAGGGTAGGAAGTGGGGCTAAGGCTTCTTTGGAAGCAGGATTTAGTAATCCCGGTTGCCACCTTTAAAAATCAGTGCCCTTGGGCCCCAGCCAGCCCTCAGCTCTGTCAACATCTTTACTGCCAACTTTACTAACAGTCACAGAAATGTAAATCTACTGTGAGAAGAGGATTAAGCCCATTCTGGTTTTATGGCCTATGAAATATCTCCTGCCCTGCTACCACGGTGCAGTGATACATAACACAGAAAAGAGGAATTCAGGCTGCTATTGTGTCTTTAGAATTTTAAAGGAAAAAATGTAATTCTAGAAACTTTACCAGCCAGCAAAGTGCAAATGCAGACAAGGGATTTTCTAAGTCAGAAGCTAAAGGTCTGTACCTTGCCAGATGCTGGTTGAAGTACATAATTTTTTTCCTCAAAATAAGATTATCAACAGCAATTTTCCATGCATTCAAGTTCAGGATTTTGTCTGCAAGGGGATTAAAGCTCAGGCAAACATCAGCCTGCCTGAACACTGCCCAGCTCCATGTACTGCTCCCACTTGGGATGAGACCTATGTAGGGGGCCATATAGGAATCCCACTAAAATGATTATTTCTCACTTCAATTGATGACTCAGTTGGCTAAGATTTGCAAGGAGGACTGAGGGAATCATATTTATGGTTTCTAAAAAATTTCAGTTTGTTGTGGTTTCCTCACTCCCTTAGGCTGGTATTTTTAAACAAAAGGTAGTTGTTTTTTTTTTACTAAAAACTATATTACTGAATTTTAGCTCTTGGGCTGGGCATATATTTTGGTTGCAGGTTTCTGTAGTCTCAAAGAATGGGTCAGACCTCTTAGCAAGATCTCAATACCACTAAATAATTGTAATGATCACTAACAGAGTAACTCCATTGAGCTGTCAGCAGAAAAACAGCTGAGCTGAATACATATTTCAATTAAAGATGCAGAATTATGCGTATTTATGCACGAGCCTGAAAAACAGATGATATTTAAAAAGTTCTTCAGGGCAGGCTATGCAATTAATTTTTCATTACCTTCAACATTTATCCAATTCATCTCTAGCTGGAAAGTCTCATTCATTCAGTCCTTATCTGTGTCAAGTTGCTGCTGTGTAAGATTTTGTGGGTAACTGTGACTATTGTGGTCACAGGGGATAGGTAGGGACTATAATGAGATACTACACTGACCCTTGAAGGCACAACTGATGGCATTTGACAAAATGGGAATCCATCTCCCTGGCAAACCCTCACATACACACACTCAAACTCTCTGCTTCATCTTCCACTCCTCCTGGTCAAAGTCTCTTGCAGATCAGAAGGGAAAGTGTGGTATGAAGACAGACTGCAGTGACCTCTTGCTTTGGAATGTAGTGCTGTTTGTTTTGGCATTGCAGATATATTTAGTAAACTGTCATCTGTTATAATTCATGTGGGGACAGATCCCATATTTTGAGAGATGATCGCTGTCCTGCATTGTCTGGAGTCTGCAAATTGCTCTGTCATTTACACACTGGTCTATTTTAAAAGAGTGTTTAAAAGAGTGGACACATCCTCTCCCTTATCCCACCGTGAGAACCCTGAACTCCCAAATGCTCATGCAGCAACATGGCAGGTTTTTAGTCACATCCTCTTCTCCTAAGCAAACAATTTGATATTTATTTCCAAGCAGTTTTCCTGAAACCCAGGGACATGCATGCTAAATGAGCCACTTGAGTTTCTGACTGTGTGACACACTGTCCCTTGAAGTGTGGCCTCAGCCTCCCAGGGATATTGTCCTCCCTGTGACAGACCCAGCTATTTTTGGCCACCAAGGCCCTGGTGTCAGGCACTGGGGAATCTTCTGCTCCACAGAAGCACGTGTTCCAACAATCCCATTCCATGCAGGCAGCCACCAGCCTGTTAGTCCCAGTCACAGGTTTGCTTGTTCATCCTCTGACCACAGAGCAACACCTTGACTGAATTTGCAGGAGAAAAAAGAAAACAACCTTATGGTATTTTGTGTGTAGCCGAAATATCAGCAGTCACCCTCCCATCTCAAGGAAAAGGGAAGGAAATGATCGCAGGAAGAGTCCATGCCAGCATAAAGCTGGGGTTAAATCACCAGGATTGGTGCAGCATTGCTGTCATTTCACCCAGACTCTGCAGGGCCCTACAGGTGGGACCCCACAACCTCCTGGTCTCCCCACACCTCTCCACAGCCTTGCAATCCTCCATCCCCATCTGGGGATGTTGCACTCCATGTTAGGGTGAGCTCACCCAGCATTAGGGCTGGAGATGAGCCTGGCTCAGAGACAGCTGGTTACACCTTCTACAGCTGGATTTGGGCTCAGCCTCAGAGGGCAGAAATAGCCCCTTGTTTCCTCTGCCAGTCAGGGCTTCTCCTTTCATTATCACTCCTAAATTGCTCCTGATAGGGGCTTGTTCTGTGCAAGTCCCAGATCTCGCTCAGATATACACCAGAGACTGGGTCTTTGGGAGCAGCAGGAAGCTGAGCTGGCCCTTCCAGCTTTGGGCACCAGAGGAAGCTGCGGGGCATCTCCCTGCTGCCATCCAGTGAACCTCTGGCCTTTATTCTGCAGAAGTAAGCTGGAAGCTTTTTCCAAATTTAAATTTCTGGAGAATATCTACTGATACATGTAATAATGTAATACATTATCATGTATCATGTACTGCTTGCATTTGAAAAAACGAGGTCAAAGGAGAACACCAAGACACAGCAGAAACTTTGTGATGATGGCAACTTCTTCATGAAGTTGTTACTTTTAGGGTTTGCAGTGCCTAAAATCCAGGAGTCTCCTGCAGCAAAGGGACATAGCACTGCCACCAGCAGGAAAAGGGTAAGAAGAGCCTGTGCAGGGCCCTGGAGGTGTCAGAGGTAATGCAGTCGTTGTGCAGGACCTCATTCCTGGTGAAGGCAGGCAGAGGTTGGACCTGTTCAAACCTAAGCTGGTCAAACTGATGCTTGAGTCTCCTCAGGGTTTGGTAGGCAGGGAGCAAAAGGGGCTGGGTGAGCATCTGGAGGGACTGGAGCCGAGGAGTCCCTGGCAGAGCTGATGCTCCTGCAGATGAGGACAAGGGTAAAGAGGGGGAAATGTGGGTGTGAAGAGCAATGAAGTCCTGGCAGGGCCAGGGCTCAGGTGGAGGGCAGCTGATGTAGGGCCACACTGCCGCTCCAGGATACATTTCTGTCTGCCCCACCACCTCTAGCCAGGTGGCCTTCACATCTCCTCTGCATCAGACTGGTACTTGTGGGAAGCATAAATCCCAGCTTAATGAGCTGATAGAGCTGCAGAGCAGTCTGGAAAAGCGTGTAGTTGGTGATTAGTGGGCTGGCTGGAGCTAGCACCAGGAGCCACAGTTGATGGATCAGGGAAGGGGAGAGCAGGCAGGGCACAGGCTGCAGCTTCTGGCAGCTCTGCCCACATGGGTGAGCATGAGCCAGCATTTTGTTTGAGCTGATCTAAGTGGGGCAGTCACAGTAGGGTGGTCCCATCCTGAGCTGCCTCAGCTGTGCCCTCTCCTTCCGGATTTAGTGATGCGAGGTCACCAGAGTGAGTCAGGTCAGGCAGCAGATCCAACAGAAAGCTGCTATGAAGCCTTTCTTTACAGTGAGTGTGGTCAAACACTGGAATAGGCTTCCTAGAGAAGCTGTCAATATCCCCAGCCTGTCAATGTCTAAGAGGCATTTGGACAATGCCCTTAATAACATGCTGTAACTTTTGGTCAGGCAGTTGGATGAGATGTTCATTGTAGATCCCTCCCAGCTGAGACTTTCTATTCCATTCTTCTCTTCCATGGACTCACTTTCTGGGGTGCTTCTGATCAATCAGAACAGCTTACTGAACAAATTCATCCAGTGGACACGTCACCACTAGGTACAATGCAAAGGGAGTAATCTTAAGCGTGTGCTTTTGTGATGGGGCTGCATTTCTATAAAAGAATATGGCTTTTAGGACAAAACTCAAGCTTTTGCTAGTGCAAAGGAAGGCAAGCTGGGAGTGGGAGAGTGTGTGCTTGCTGGAGCAATGAAACAATTCATCTCCAAGTGCCTGATAGACCCCCAAGAAATCCCTCTGTGACACAAAAATGCTGTTATTCCACTACCACCATGGACTTAACCAAAATGTAAATCCCTCTCAAGTTCAAAGTATTACTCCATGCTGTTTCAGTAACAAAGTTCACTGCATCATTTTGCTCTGTGCTCTTTAGTCACTTCAGGCGAGTCCAAAAATGAAATGGGATCGGGGTAAGAGGCCAGGACTGAATTGCTCATAGCTGATACTTAGTTTTTGCCATTAAACTTTCATTTTCGGTTCTACAACTGACAACTTTGGAGATCCATTGTAATTACAACGTAATGAAAAAGCTGAATTCAGAGATGTAGCTGCAGAAGGGTAATCACCTCCCGTGCTTTGTATTTAGAGGAGGTGATTAACTGTACATTTCAGGGATGGATAGAAGTGATGAATTTTAACAATGACAAAGTTCAACAATCAGGAAGTCTTAATTTAAAATATCTATCTGCTATTTAAAATTTCTTTTTGCAATGGTTTTTGGCAGTCATTTCAATTTTTAAAGGAAGATTAAGTTTAGAGGCTGTCAGAATTAATTAGATGTGACTAACCAGGAGGGCACCTGTGGCTTTTACTTATTCACGTATATGCATTTATTCAGATTCCTAATTATATTTTAATAAAACTATTAGAAAGGGTGAATAATGCTTCTTTTTAAACATGATTATTCTTCTCTTAGGTCAGGTTGGGTTGCAATAAAAAATGAGTATGCAAGTGCTTTAAAATTTGATTTTACTCTATGAAATAACTGAATACATCTCTATGAAATAACTGAATACATATAGGAAATGACACGACTTACCCTTAAAAAAAAAAAATAAAGCTAACTGATTCATTAAATAAAGGAGCTTTTCCTGTAATTAGATTTGGAGGTTTTTTCTGGATTTCAAGAACTGCTAGTTCTCATCCTCAGCCATCTTCCTTTCCTAGGCAAGAGGAAGAAAACAAGCTTTCTTCTTTTTTCAGTAGTCAGTGAGTTCCTTGAGCTGTCCTTTAGCCAGGTAACCAAATAAACTGGAAATAAAAATGCTCTTTCTGCCCCTGCAGATCAGGCTCTTGTCAGATCCAGAACTCTGCCTGGTGCCAGCGCTGGCTGCTGAACCCTTCAACCTGGCAGAGCACCTCCAGGTCATATTTAATCATAAATAGCCCTATTTCCGGCAGGATAAATACAATTAAACAACTCCAGGGATCAGAGTGGCTGTGTGGAGGGCAGTGCCAGGCGCTCCCATCGGCGTGACAGATCCTCCTAAATGCCAAAAGCGTTCTGGAGCAAATCTCCTGCGGGAAGTGTGCACTGGTCCAGGTGCCCGCTGGCAGGGGCGCCTCCACCAGCCCCCCGGCTAAATGAGGGAGCTTCATTAGAGGCTTTTAATCAACCCCCGGTGATTTGCAGGAGGGACGCTGACATCTAGTGGGGAGTCCCCGTTACTCGGGCAGGCGGCAAAGAGCCTTTGGGAGGGATTTTTGCGAGCAGGAACCACCACCGTGGTTGGAAAGGTACACGGTTGGAAGGACACAGCAATCACCACGTGGTTGGAAATTATGAACAGATTGAAAGTCACTATCAGTGACTTTTGTGGCCCCCCAGTTTCTAGGGCAGAGCTGATACCCGGCACTGAGACCAGCCCCGTTGCTTTCCAGCCTGTTTTAAGCGTCACGGAGTCAAACCTGCTCGAACCAGCCTGAAAAATGAAGGATTAAGGCAGCAGAAGGAAGGGATCTTGCTGTCGAGTTTAATCTGTTTCGTATTACAACCTATTTTGTAGTACAGGGATCAATGTTGCCTGCTTACATCAACACTGAGCAGGGGCATGTGCTGGATGTTGCTGCTCCACAATCATGTCTGACAATACCTGGGAAAACGAGAGAAATCAGAATTTTTATGTCTGGAGTCCGTGCCTCTCCCTCTGCTTCTAAAGGACAAGTTGGATTTTGAAGAGAAGTTAAAGGAGGAGGTGTTTCCCTAGAAACCTGAAAAGGCAATAGCCAGTTTCATAGCCCTGATTGATGAGAACAAGGACATCAAAGGGAATGATCAGCATCCCACGGTTTAGAAACAACTGTGAGATTAAGGTGGGAGAGACCATGATGGGCTACCAGAAAAACCTACTACTGCAAGAGCCAGCAAGGAGAGGCTGAGCAACCAGGGGACCTGTGCTTTTGAGGTTTATTTTGCTTTTTAACCTCAAAGTGGATGAGGTCTACTCATGTGCATTCTGTTTGGAAAATGCTGATGCATATCAGGAGAAATCCTTTAGAGTGTAAAGGTTAAATTCCTCCAAGAGCTAACTTTCCTGCAGGAAACATGGGGACAGAAGCAGCTTCCAGGGGCTTCCCCAGGAGAGGGGCAGCAAGGCAATATTGGCAGGGTTGCACAGGCCCACAAACCACAGTTTTGAGCACGAACGAGAAACATGTGAAACGTTTGCTTTTCCAGTTTTGAGTTATAAGACCTGTAATCAAACAGGGCATATTCTCAGGCAATATGTAGAAGAGATTGCCTAATCTTCATTGACTCGAAGAAATTTGTTAAAAAGGAGGGGTTCTTATGGCTGCAAAGAAAATTTACAAAACATGACCTCTTTTTGATAAAGAAAAAAATGTAACCAGGACCTTAAACCATGAGGTTGGTTACACAGAGAGCTGAAGCATTCCTCAATTTAGGCTTGTTCATTAAAACCTAACACTAATAGGGAACTCTCTATTGTTCAGGATTGCTGTAGTGCTCAGCCTAAATCTCAGGGTAAATACTTGACTCATGTTTTCTGCTCTGGGAGTGTATTAAATAGGCAATGGAGCTGCTCCCCAAATAAAGGGTCTTGTGTCACACAGTATCCCCCTTTCAGCTGCTGCAGAAATCTCCCAGGCCCTGCAAGGCTCCCTGCCTGACTTGGCTGGAATAGCAGGACTCGGATGCAGGGGGATGTTGAATCTCTCATCCACACAGCACAGATGAAACACTGGAAAGCAGGAGTGCTTTTCTGAAGTGATTTCCACTGTGGCAGCTTCTGTTTAAGCAAAGTGTCTTCTTGAGCAGTTCCCACTATCCCAAGTTACTGTGATCAGACAACAGTATTTTACTCATTACATTTCATTACCTTTTTTTTCTCTCTTTTGTTTGCCTTTGCAGTTTGGAGCTTTGTTAAAGCTTTATTGGGACCCTAAATTGAAACTCGGCATAGCTACTCACAGACAAAGCAAAGCTGCAGCTGGAGAGAACAAACAGTAATCCCTGCCAGCACCAAGCTGTGTTTGCTCAGTAGAGTGGACTACATGGAAACAGCGATGTGTATTGAACAGGCAATCACGTCTGCACTTGGCTGCCTGGGAGGATTCTCTTCCAGTCTCCAATGCCAGATCTGGAGACTGAAAATCAGTTCCCAGCAGTGCCTCTTTGGCCAGGCAGTATCAATATTACAGACCCACCATACATGCTTATGTATTTACTTTCTCCTTCGAAACACCCAGACAAGACACACCAGCCCCAACCTTGTGGACAACAGCACTGTGCTGTGGCTAACATGAGCACAGAGGTGGCAAAGCTGCTGTCACCTTTGTGTGCCAGCTCATGTCACAGCTTCCCAGTAACCTGGAATGTTACTGATCCAATGCCTCCCTGTTCCACAACTCCTTCCTGTTCATACAGAGATGTCTGAACTCACTGCTGGGACTCAGGAAACCTCCTCCAGTCTCCAGTCAGGGTGATGGAGCAGCAGTGCTCCTATTTTACTTCTCTACCAACAGTGGCTTGTTTTCGTGCCCACTGTGCACCCTTAAAGCACAAGTCAGTGCAGAGGAAGCAGAAGGCAATGGAAGCAGAAGGGTTCATTTCCCAGCTGTGTAGTCAGGGCTGTACAGAGAAAGGCTGATGTGCAGCTCCCAAAGTCCAGGCCCCTTTAATCTATCCTTTCTCAAGGCTTGCAGTAGTTTATTATGGATCTGTAGCTTCCAGGTTCACAGAATCATGGAATGGTTAAGGTTGGAAGGGCCTATACTGGGTCAGCTGGTCCAGCCTCTGCCCAACTAGGGAAATACAGGTCATGTCTGTGTTCATGCTATCCTTGTTAAGCAGCACTTTACAACAAAATTAGAATCACAGAATCTAATTTAGAATCATAAAATCTAAGGTTCGAAAAGACCTTTAAGATTATCAAGTCCAACTGTAGGCCCAGCACACCACCATACCCTCAAGTGCCATATCCACACACTTTTTGAACACTTCCAGGGATGGTGACTCTACAACTTCTGATACCATTGGTTTGAACAAGCTCCCACATGACCTTTTAAAAGTTGAGGGATGCAATGCAGAAGCACCAGGTGAAATTTGCTGATAGGCAGAACTTAGGCTTTTAAAAAAATTGAAATGACCTGATTCATTAAATAACAGTCAGAACACTTGGACTGTGGAAGGGCAACAAAGAAACTTCCCTGAAAAACCAGACAGTGGGATTGTAACAGCTTGGCTTAAGAAGTTTTGGGTCATTTCTCCCGCATCTTGAATTAAGTAGTAGGCTGTTAGATTTCCACTGATTACATTTTTTGGTGCTAGATGAAGAAAATGCATTTAAAGGAATGACCTGCACTAGGGGAGATTCAGGAATCTGGGCATACCAGGAAAAGCTACTGCAGAAGTTTCATCAGAGAGCATTTGCCCATGAGATTTCCACATTTCTCTTTACTGTCACCAAGGTGAATGCAGTGAAAACCAGAGAGACTTCCCAAAGTCCTTCAAAAGTCTTTATTAAACCCTGGAAACGGGAGACAGGTGAGACTGCCCTGCCTGGAAACCATCCTACTTAAGGCTATCAGCATTGGGTGAGACTCCCTGTGGTGTCCATGTGGGTGAGACTCATGAATCCCACGATTTTGGGAAGGGTATCAAGCAGTTGGACTGAACATGCCCCCAGTGGCTGAGGCTTTCTGGGGAGCAGAGGACCTGCTGCACCAGTGTGCAGCACAGCATGCAGGTTCTACAGCCTTGCAGGATGTCCTGACCTCTGGGAAGTGCTCATGGAGACAGTCCATTGAGATTTCAGCTGCTGTACCTCTGGAAATCTTTACCAAACAGGAAGGATTTAATCAGAGAAAAGCAGTGCATATGTGGCAGCCTTGAGTCCACCTATGAATTCCAGCACTTTCAGGCACTCTGGCACAACCCCCACACCAAATCACCCAAATTAGCCTCCTGCTAGCTTTAATAAATGTGGAGAGCCCAATATGAGTGTCCTGGGTGGCCCATGTGTGCCTTCTCACACATGGGTTTCTCTTTACCTTCATCTGGAAAGCTAACTAATTTACTCCAAGCTTTGTGTAATGTTTGTGCACACAGTCTGGGAATGCTGCTCCTCACAACCCTACACATGGGGCACATTTCCAAAATTTCCTTCCCAGATCCCTTTTACCTTTTAGCCCAGATTTCTAACCCACTTTAAGCTTGTCTTTGCCCACACTGTGCCTGCCTCAAGGGTGTCTAAAAGGCTTAAGGTGGCCAAGTGTTGCAAAAAGAGGAACTTGATGTCTTCAGAGCAACACCCCAGAGCTTGGAGCAGATCTCACATGGCAGTTGTTGGGTCAGTTGTCCTTGCTCCCTACTCCCACACCCTGACCTCCCTGGCTGCCAAGCTCCATATGCACTGGGGCAACGCTGGTGCTTGCAGGTATTTTCCACCATGTCTTCACTCCTCCTCTAGCTCAGCAGATGCAGTTCTGTCAGTTCACATTCACAAATGCTGTGATTTATTTGATGCACAGATCAGCACATTCATGCATTTACTACAGGCAGTAAACCTCAGGCCTGGCTTGTATTTGCAGATGCATTTATGTAATTAAACATTTAGGGGTAATTACTCTAATTGCCTAGCTTCACTTGTTAAGCCTCCCATTCTGAAGATGAAATTCATTTACCTAAAGAGGCTTCATTTTCACGCTCCCCTTCATTCATATCTGTCCTTTACACAGCTGAGGGCTTTGCCATGCCCCCTTTCCCTTAGGTGAGCGGTAAGCAGTGACTAAGGGCTGCTTGATCCTCACAGCTGGATGCAGAAGTTACAGAGGGGCTGCAGTCAGGGGTGTTTGCTGGCACAGTCCCACAGTTTCCAGTAGTTATCCAGCTGTAGCCTGGCATGGTCACCCCCTCTCTGTCCCTCCAGAACACCCAGCACAGGCTGAGGAGCCCTGTGAGGCTGTGCAATGTGCGTGTCTGCATCCGTGTAGGAGCCAATCCCTCGTGTCTGCAGAACCCCCTGGCCTGTGTGTGCACAGATGAATCTGCAAAGGAGAGAACTCTGCTTTGAGCACAAAGACCTTGGTGTTACAACCCCCAAACCTCAGCATGTGGGCTGTGACTTCGCATTTCGACTACTTAGATAAGAGCATGCTGCCTGCTGTATTAGTCTCTACACAGGCTCAGGTTTAATCACTGGTGTGCCAAAGGGAGATATGCCTTCGTTCTTGCAATAACTGTGCTGCTGGCACTGAGCTGAAGGGTCCTGAAGGAATGGAGCTGTTGTAATCATGCCCCAGCACTCTCAGCCTGTCTGAAGAGACAGACTTTCACATGGGGATCATGCAGTGCCCTGATCAGCCTTACCTAGCAGCCCAGCAGCTAGAGGGTGAATTTTTGTTTCCCCAGATTGGATGGCTTTCCCAACTCTTTTCAGCACATGTAGAAATTATTCTCAGAAAAATTACCAATGGATCCAGAGCAGAGATATGGGTAACCAGTCCTTAGCTCTGCAAATGCACTGCCTTGTCTTGCCTCAAAGCTATGACACAATGAAAATGAAAATAAAAAGTACAGATGGGCGTTGTCTTTATAGCCTTTCTTCTCTTTCTGGGCCCTGGGCAGCTGGGCTTCTAGCAACTCCTGCATTTATTTGGATAGGTGGAAAGAAAAATGAGGTAAACTCATTCATCCTCTTTTAATTCTCTGAAATAGCTCTTAATGAGATGTTATTGTCTACATAGCACACATAAAACAGGCAATGATCCAACACAAAATTTCATGATGCTGTCCTTTGGAAAATTTATCTAATTTGCATGTGGGTTTCATGCACCCACAATACACATTCCAGACTTCCATGATTAACAAGAAATACCCTTTATAACATGCCAGGGCACGGTGTCCCAGCATGAGAACAACCCTTTCCTTGGAATTCAGAGGTACACAGTCCTGCCTGGCACCACGTCCCTGTACCACTAGGTGGCTTTTCCACCCCATAGTTTGTACCTCTTTCTCCAAAGTCACTACAAGTAGTGGAAATCTGCTCCTAAGTGCGACCATCAAACCGGTGGGAAAGAGAGAACAAAGCTAAGGCACCCTTCGGCAGATAACTCTTAAATTCACATAGCTTTACAGCGAAATGTTTACTGATCCCTTTTCTGTTCTTCTAATGCTTTGTTTTGACTTTGTTACAGCTGGCTTATTCCCAGATTTTGGGTATCATAAGGTATCTGCTCAGACACATTTCTCTGTAGCTATGGAACTTTGCAAAATAGTGCATCTTTCGAATTTTATAATAGTTATTTTTAATTCATTAATATAAACCAATTAGTAACACAGAATCAGGATATGTGTTTATTAATGTAAAGCATTGCCTCACCATGTTCTCAGGAAGAGTAAACCCAGTTTTGTCTTCTCAGACGTTTTACTCCTTCTTTTAACTTAACCATTTTAATTACAGATCTTTCCTCACACCTAAACACTGCAAATATCTGGCTATGGATAGTATCTTTTTCAAGTAGCACTCAGTGTCTGAAGTTTTCTCCAAAATGAAAAGCCCTGAGAGGCTCATTGACTGCGTACAGAACAGGGGGGAGAATGAGGGTCAGAAATCCACAGCAGTGTTAAAAAATAAATAAATACACACCCCTCTCCCCTGAGTTTTTGTTTAAGTTTGGCCATGTTGGATGGAATGTATTTTATCTGAAGCACAAAGGAGCTGAGTTGGGCAGAGACAGACCTAAAAGACTTCAGAAATGTGGCAGATGAACTCAAGATTTGCATTTCTCATTCATTCCAGACTTTCCTTCCTTTCACATATATAAATTCCTGTTTCCTGTTACAGAAATGGTCATATATTCACTGGAGAGAGACCATGGAGCTGTCTCCTGACAAGTGCCCTTCAGTGGTGTGAAAAGTTGCAACAACAGCTCTTTCAGGTAGAACACATGGAACTTACATGTAAATTTTGGGGCTGGGGGGGGTAACTCTGTGACTAATTTAACACACAGGAGGTGAGACCTGAAAGAGGAAAGTCAGCTCTTGATGAAAAGGCTGGAGAAGGCTCCTGCTTTGGAAAACAGCAGAGAGTCTCATTTGGAATACCTGTGTAAAGCTGGTTCCTCTCTCCAGATGTTCAACAAAGATGGACACAGCTGGACAAGAGGTTGAGAAAAGCACACCTGGGGCTGCTCTGCAGTGGTGCAGCACTGAGTGCTCTTGGTTACCATATCCTGATTTGTGCTGCTTGGATCCAAGTCACTGCACTGATTGTAGCAGACAGCTTTTTCCACAAGCTGGTTTTCAATACACAGCTTTCCCAGAAGCCCCGGATTTCTGAGGGAAGAGGAAGATCATAGTTAAATTTATTGGACAAAATTGATGCTGGGTAAAAGCTGCACCAGGGGAGGTTTGAGTTGGACATCAGGAGCAATTTCTTCACAGAAAGAATTGTTAAACATTGGAATGGGCTGCCTGAGGAAATGGTGGCGTTACCATCCCTGGAGGTGTTCTAGAAACAACTGGACGTGGCACTTGGAGCCATGGTTTGGTTGACAAGGTGGTGTTTGGGCACAGTGACCTTAGAGGTCTTTTATACCCTAAATGAATCTGTGATTCTGCAGTAATATAATTGAATAAATAGAGCAATTAGGAATATGTGATGCTTTTTTTTCATTATTCAAGCACCTTTCAATCCACCTTTATATAACGTTATTAAGTGCCCATGGTATAATCCAACTAAAAGCTGTGTTATCACAGTAGCCTGGTGCTGATTTCAAGTGAATATACTCTGTTCCCAGGGGCTTTTTTGCTGGAGCTTGGCACCACATGGATGCAGGAACACAGCTTTAGGTGGGCATAGAGCATGGGCAAGAGCCATCTGTTATGTCAGTGTAGGTGCATGTCTAAGCTGATCTTGAGGTTACAATTATCCTCATCAAAATTAAGTTTTGACTTTTCATGCTCAGACAGATGCATTGGGATCTGTGCTTTTGCTTTGGCCTGGCACAATCTGAGCCTGTGAGTGCTGGCAGAGCTTCCTGGCCAACAAGTGCCTCAATTTGTGGCTTCACTTGCTGAAAGGCACTGGACAAGTGGTAAACCTCTGAACAACCTCTGATGTCTTGGCTGTCCCTCCAGCTGTATTATCTCTACAAACATGCACTTCCCTTAATCTCTATATAATAATCTTCTCCTAACAGAGTAATTAAAAAACAGTTCTATGTCTTTTTCTTAGCTTCTTCCAGCTATGCACTTTGCAGCCTCCCCTCCTTGTGCCAACAGTCCGTAAATTTTGTCCTGTGACTTTTTTTCTAATCAAACTCTTTGCTCCTCTGTCAACTCTGCTCTTTATACAGAACGTTTTTCAGGTGAAATGCTCTCCTTTCTCCTCTTCACCTCGTGGAGATCATTCATGTGGCTGAAGAGTCCTTGTGGAAGCAAGCTCTGATCCCAGCTCTGCATTGTTTTCCAACACTCCCCTCCATGAAGGTCCGTCATCTCTTCTCACCTCACTGTGCCCACAAGCTGGAGCAGACAGCTGTGGTGCATGAGCAGTGAGAGGTGAAGTCTCTGTGCCAGAGCTGTTTCCTGGTGTGCTGCAGGTCTGGATGCACCAAGGGATTTCAGCAGGGTGGCTCCCAGTGAGCACAAGCACTGGCAGAGGAGGCAGCACCCAGATGGGGATAGCAAAGTGACAGCACAGGGCTGCTCTGGGAGGCAGCTGGACACCCCTCCCAGCTGTGCCCAGGGCCACCTCCTGCCCACAAGGACCCTGCCCTTCTTCCAATCCTTGGAAATACCCTCTACAAAAGTCATAGCTCATGGGAGGATGTGATATGCATTTCCACAGGGCTGGTGTTTCTGTCAGGTCTTCCTCTTCAAAGCTTTTCCCTTGTCATCATCAGGATCCTTGTTTTTAAGCCTTTGTTAGTTCTGTACTAATCATGGGACACGTGTGCTGTGATGCTTTTACTGTTTTGTTATTATACTTTGACATCCATTTTCCAGCACAACAAAGAAATATTGTTATAATCCAGTATTCTCAATTATTTTGACTGTAGTTAGATGACACAGGAAAGGATGTTAAAACAGCTTTTTTTTTTAAGTATCAATTTTATTTTTTCAAGGACTGTATGGGCAGTTTATACCTTAAATTGTAATTGCTTGTGGTAAGGAAACATCACTGGATTCAATGTAATAATATTTTTTTACATGATTGCCAAAGATCCTGCATCTGAAATGATACATGGAAATAATTCACAAAAAAAAACAGGTTTTCACTGGATTTCATTGCAACTTTTTGGGCACTTTTTACCAGCTGATTTACAAGGGAAATCAGTGTGCTTATTTCAGTGTTACTGGTACAGAAGCACAGGGTGGAAAAAGGGCTTAACAAGGTTTGTTCTTCCTAACAACATGACTGCTTGCAGAGGGGTTAGACTTCTGGCTTCTCTTGACTGTATTTGGAGTTAAGAGAGCCTGGGGGCCTATTAAAAACTATCAACGTTCACCTAAATAATTTCTTTGCATTTCCATCTACTTATTATCTTTACAGGGAGTATTTCAACACTAAGAAAGAAGCTGCATCTAATTCTATTAGCAGTAGGCCCACATGCTTCTCAAAACTAATTCCAAACATTTTATGACCTTGTCAAGATTCAAACATGTTCAGCTTCCAGCTCTGAGTGCCTTCCCTGTGACTTCAAAGGAATGTGTGAGCACGATGCATAAAGATAATCCCTTGCAGACTCACAGCATTGGTCAGTATCTTTACTGGAAATTAAACATTTCATGGTAGGGTATTACAAAGAGGTATTATTTTGTAATGACACACTTGGGAGAATAGTGTGACTGCCTTTGATTTGGAGATCACTTCATGCTGCAAACCTACACAGACTGCATTGTAAGAAATACCTCTTAAAGTAAAAGGTGGCATTTTCTAAGGTCTTTGTTTAAATGCCACCCAGGTTCTTGAACGCAGGGCTCCTCCACCTCTGTGTGAAAAGAGCAGTTATATCAGTAACTGCATGTGGCCAAAAAAGCTGCTGAAAGCAGAAGGCTGTAAATGACTACACAAACCTTTTAAACTTTCAGGTTTTAAACCACTGAACCCAAGATATATAACTCAAGCCAGACATGTTGAAGGCATGGCTCAGGTTCAGTGAGACAGATCATAAAACTTAGACAAGCTCTACACAGAATCTGATCTGAGTTTCAAATTTGTAATTTATGCTGATTTGAGGTTTTCTTGCAAGTATTTTGCATGCAAAACAAATACAACTACATTTTAGTTTTTACAGTGTCAGGGGTGTTTGAGCACCACCACACCCTTCAACCCTGCTCAAAGGGGTTTGGTGCCTGTGTTCAGGGCCAGCGCTGTAACCTGGGACAAGACTGCAGGGAAGAGAGCTGTGAGAAGTCTCCTCCAGGCTGGGATTTGCCTGGCTTTGTGCCTGATCCTGCCCTGACCTCCTTGACTTGCCTTCCTGGCTTGAGCATCGCCCGTCCTCCGATGGCTTTGCACAGCCGTCCTTGGGCTGCAGCTGATTGCAGCTGGTGTCACCAGGGCTGCTCTGCTCACCTTGCTGGGGTGCTGCAAGGCTGTGCCCCAACAAACACTGAGCTCATAATAAAAGAGCCTGACATGTGGCTTTTCCCAGCACTTGTTTCAAAAATGAAACCAGCTTGTTAAATTACAGAAAAAATCTTAATCGTGTCTTCATTAAAAGCCTTGTAGGCAGTTGTCTTATAGTTAAACAATAGCATCTGGCACTTGAGTGAAGTCCTGTTTGCCAGGATTTCACTGGACATGGTATGCAACAGCAGCATGATGATGATGATGAACAATCTCTTGCAACATTTAGATGTGATTTCCCTCTGGACACGGAAGTCCTGGTCCCATTTTCGTGAGGGTTTTCTAGGAGGGTGGTGATTTTGTTAGGCAAAGGAGGTGTTCTTATTACACCTGAAATATGTCTGTTAGTCATTGCTACACCACGTTTGCCTTGTTCTCCACATTATTCTTTGGATATGTTGCTGTTGGCATGAATGCCAAATCTTGCACACTCAGAGGCTGGAAATTTCTCTAGGACAGAAGGGTAAGCTCTATTTACACACTGGATAATATGTGGAAGCCTATGATTGTATCTAGGAAGCTTTACTTATGCTTTGTTTATGATTTGGTTTTGTAAATGACATTGGATAATTATTGTCTAGTCATCCAAGGACATATATGTTCTCCAGCAACTGTGTCACCCTGTGTCTCCAGTTTCTTAATGAAGTCCAAGTTCATAAGGAAAAATGAGGAGGAGTCCTGTCCTGTGTAGGACTTACAAGCCATATCCAAGAAAGAAATGATTCGAGTGATTCTGTCTGGTGTTTATTTCTTTCCATAACAAATCCAGTTATGCTCTTGTTATTGGCATTGTCAGGAGGACTCTGCCAGTGCTTTTCTGCAGCTGGCACTTAAAGGGGGAAAAATAAAATATATATATTAACATGACCCTGGTACTACCATATGACCAGAAGTGTGAGCACTCCAGTGGTGCTGGTAGGATTAAAGAGTAGGACAGAAGTGGTTGTACAGCTTGTGGCTGCAGAAGCTCTGCCAGACACCCAATGTACACAAAGCCAAGAGACTTTTAAGAGTTCTCCTGACTGCACTTGTGGGTGAAGTATCAACCAAACCAATGCAGGGGAGAAGGCAGACAGAGCTAATGAGAACAAGGCATAATAAAAAAGGTGTATAGGCACACACATACGTCATACAGAGGGGGACAGCACCGCAGTCATAAGGCAAAATCAGATTCCAGGAAATGAGCACTTCCAGCCTAGAAGAAATAGGATAAAACCATCTAATTAGCCAGAGAACATGCAGATTTTAAGACAAAGTGCGTGTGACAATTCCAGCCCCTTCATAATTGTGTTTTCTCTTCTTTTGTTGTCTAGCCAAGCTGGTTTGAAAAGCCCCTTCATCAGCAGTATGTCATTTCTAGCATAATAAAGGTGCAAAACTACACAATCCTTAGAATGCTTAGTTCCTTAACTGATGAACCTACATTGCAAGTTCCTCCAGTTATGTTATAAACTTTTTTTTTTCCTCAAATACAGTGATCAAAAACTTACACAGTCTCCTACTGCCTCCAAAATGAACAACTTCTTTAAAAAATGCTTCTCCTACTATGCATCATCTTTTATTGGTTTCTTTTCAGGAGCCACAGCAGATCACGAGGGCAATATCAGAAGATATACAGGCAAACAAGCAGAGAGCTGCTGCATCCTCAAGTTATGCTTCAAGCGTGGTTGCTCCACAGCTCTGTGAATCAGCAGTCTTGTGTTCTTGGCCAGTTTCTACCATTTACATATCCTGACTCCAAACCTACAGCTGCATGACTTGTTTGCATGATTACTGTCTCTGAACTCCAAGGGCAGGACTTTGGGGGCCTCCAATTGTAATTCCCAGTACCTGTGGGAGGCAACACCTGATCAGGAGCCTCTGCTCCCCCCTCAGCCAGAGCAGTGAAGCTCCATCAAATGTGGATCTCCAACATCCCAGTCACAGAACTACTTGCAGTGCTAGATCTCTTTCCATTCCTTTGACAGAGGTCTTAAAATCACGAGGAGGGATGGAAGACACAATGCCCTGGATTATGGCATAACCAAATGGCTACAGCAGCCTCCTGAGTCATGAGTGTGTTGCATCCCATCAGGCCAAGACAAAACTGAATTGACATTTCCCACTCCCTAACCTGACTACGTTTATGAAGATATTAAGGGAAGGAAGCTCTGCTGCTTCTCTTGCCTAACCTTTTTCACAGAAGCCTGTGGTTTTTCTGTGAATGGCACTGGCTCAGTGCTACAAGGCTCTGAGTGAGCATGGCAGAGTGGGCTTCTCCAGGGATTACAGTGGAATTTTTTATTATTGTCATTGCCTTTGCATCCAGGCTGAGGGTGGCCCTACTGATGAGTGACACCTATGCAGATATGGGCAGCCCAGTTTAGTTTCCTAGGGAGCTGCCAGGACAGTCGGTGGTAGGAATATTTACATACCTCTAGGCTCAAACAGCTGCCACAGCAGAAAACAATTTCCCTGATAGGTATCTAAAAGATAAGCAGTTTTCTTGAACTTGGCCAGATGAATCCACCTGAGTCCCATTTCTGGTGCCCAAAGTAAACATTGTAGAACCTATCCATCATGACAGTGCATTTATTTAATGACTTGGATGTTTGATGGCAAGTCACATAACCCCATGTATTTTAACTCACCACTCCAAACATCTAATTACTTACTTCATGATGGTATTTGAAGGATTAATTTACATTTGAGTAAATGGCTCAGGATCCCCACAGCACCAAATCTACTGGAGTTCAAGAAGTGTTTGGACAATGCTCTAGGGCACATTGTGTGGGGTGTCCTGTGCAGAACCAGGAGCTGGACTTTGATGATCCTTCTGGGTCCCTTCCAACTGAGGATATTCTGTGATTCTGTGAAATATCACAGACACACACATAATTCTGAGCACTTTCTGTGTAATTAAAAAGAGCAGCAAGTATTACCCTGAGAGCGAGAGCTGGCAGAAGCACCAGCTCCATCCCAAATACTTGTCATACAGGTTCTGAATCGCCCTGGGATGCACAGGTTGCATTACCTGAAAAAGGGTGCAGCAGTAAGGCAGGCAAGTTGTTCTGAGTATCATCATGTGTGCTGGGCACACCTGGCCTTTCCCTGAGAACCTCCCTAGGACTTGGAGTATGTAACACTCCGAAGATGGAAGACTGATGGAGGTGGATTGCTGGCATTTTCAGCAAATTGAAAAGGAATGGCTCTTGGCCATGTCATGGATGTTCTCAGTTCACCTGCAACAAACAGGATCACAATGAGAGTGAATGAATACTGGCTATCACATTGTTCAAAGGGCTTAGAAATGTCCTTCCCTGGCAAGAGCTCTGACCACTTGGCATTTTTATCAAAAGTGGTCATCTTATCCTCGAAAAAAGTGCCAGCTACCCAATTATTTATCAAAGTAACTATAACTGGCTAACATCAGTAGATCCTGTATTGCACTGAATTAAAGGTATCTCCCTTTTAGTCCTGGCTGAGGAGTGAGATGGAGTTTCAGAGCCATCCCCACACTTGGTTTGTTGTCAGCCAGCTCCAAACAGCTCTCTCATCTGCCTGTAGATCTCCTGTTCTGTCTGTCTGTCAAGGTATCTGCTTTTTCCAGTGAATGATTCCATGAACGATGAACACATTTTGAGAACCGTGGCTTCTTTTCCCCCTCTGAATAGAAAATGAATAAATGTTGTCAGAAAGGACCCATGGGAAGCTTTCACTCCTCCTACTCCAGGGATGAGTAACTTGACACACCCTTGAACATGAATCTGTTCCATTTCATAATCTTGGCAATTTACGATCTTCCAAGAAAAAAAGTCCAGAACTGACTAAAACACACATCTGTGGATGCAAATGCAAATTCCCCTCAGCTGTACATCTGATACTTTGCATCCTGATTCTCTCAGCATATCAAATCCCTCTTCCCTAGGGATTTATTTGGCACATCAATGCCTTGCCTAGTTACCTACACATGAACTTTTGAGCCTGATGGGAAGATTTGAACATGCTCCTCCCTTTCATGTCCTAGGATGCCACGTGGTGAACTTTCTGCTCTTCAGGCTGATTCCCATGAATTCCCTCTCATTCTTGTGGTGTGGCATGCATCTCTTTGATGAGTCCAAGGAATCAAAATCAGAATGGCTCTAGTTTCTTGAAAAGGAGCTTTTTTGGGGTTTTTTTTCCACAAAGCTATAATTCCTAGGTCGTGATCACCTTCCTAGGTGCCCTCCCAACTCTGTGATGCCCTAAGAAGAAGGTTGTTTTCATTCTTGGCCGGGGGATAAGGCCTTTGAACTGTCCCATTCAGTGAGCGGGTTCTGCTCCTGGGGAACCAGGAGAGGGATCCCTGCTGCTCTCAGCGTGCTCCAACAAGAATCTTCCTGCTCCCAGGAGCTCTCAGCAGCTGTTTGCCCCTGCAGCACAGTTGGCTTTCAGACACGGATGTAACTGCCACTCCTGCACACAAAGTGCAGCCCAGTGTGCAGTAATTGATGCGAGACAGTGTGAAAGAACTTACTCCTTTCTTAAAGGACGGCTATCTTTAAGGGATCTGCTTAAATTCCAGGGAAAAAAAAGGCTGAAAGTACAGTATAACCACCAGAGTCCAAATGATGTGTGGAAGAGGGAACCCTCTAATTCTGGGCTCCAAGTTGATGAAGGGCTGTGGGCAAGTTTTGGTTGTTTGGGGTTTTTTTAATTCTACCCCTCCTCTGCTGTCTTGCTAGTAATAAAACATAGCTATAAAATAACACAGTGATGGCACCCAAATGCGTGCAGGCACAAGTTAGCAACTTGCCCCTTCAATAGAAAAATGTTGTGGATAATGAAGGAAAGCATGGGAATGAAAGCACGGTCAGTTATTCCAAGTGAAAACAAGCAATTCTATAATTTTATCCCTGGTAGCCAGAGTGAAGAAACAACTTCCAGAAATGCGAGTTTCAGACCCAAAACTAGGTATTATTGGCTCAAACTTTAGAAAAAAACCCATGAACCTAAACCTCCTCCTCTTTTTCTAATTTTTTTTTTTTTTAATTTTGTGTTTCTGAAAAAAGGCAAACATTCTCTCCCCACCTACAAAGCAACCAATGTCTCCTCTGCCCCCCCAAAGTTAATTATTTCCAATTCTAAATCCTGGGATGAGGATGCAAAAAGACCAAGGGTTTATTGTTTCTTTAGGATTTGTTAGTCTCTTTGAGAAACCACAGGGGAAAACAAATCTTCATATTCTCACCACACAGTCAGAACATCACTGAATTAAAAATTTAAAATTACAGGAACATGGGAAAATGGAAGAAATGGAAGTATAATGAAACTGTTACCAAATCAGTATCTTTTTCCCAGTGGTAAAATTAAGGGGGTGGTAATCACATGTTCTACTCCCTCTCAGAGTTGTTCTGATGCGTTGCCAATTGAGAACTGTAAGAAACAGAGATAAGAGTATTTTAAAATGTTGAAAATGGAATAATCTCATTTTTAACACAACAGAAACACTGCTTAAATAATGACACCTTATCTGAGTTGTGTTTGAGATGGCAGGGTTAAATACATGGATTTAAGTTCACAGAAGAATAAAAGGACTATAAAAACTGCATTCCTAGAACAACTTTAGAGAGGAGACTCCATCACTGCACTCCCCCTTATTACTTATTTTCCACTTTTTTATTCTTGTTTGCTGTAACAAATCACAGCATTGCACACCTGGCATCTGCATACAACCATGCTGTCACTAAAATTCTGTGCCTTTCCCAGATTATGTGCCAATACAGACATGCAGAGGAGAAAAAAAAAAAGAAAAACCAACCCAAGCAGCTGGGCAGACTCTGGAATGATGGTCACACTTGGCTCTCATCTAAATGAGGCAGCAGTATAATGAGAAATACATCTTGTGACATGAGGACATGCGCTGCTGTGCCACCCTGGGCTAAAATAGCAACATACCAAAGCCACCTGATTCCATTCCCTGCAAAATCCAAGCCTGTAACTCCAAAGCAAAACACCCCCATTCAAACCAAGCCTGTGCTTTCTGCTTTTGGTGCTCATGGCCCTATTGCTAAGGTAATGTCATTTGGGCCTTCATCTTTCAATTTATGCAGTCTGCCAAGGGATCAGATTCCTGAGGTACCCAGTGACCTTTCCCTGTCGTGCCCAAATGCCAGAGCACAGCGTGCACACGATTTAACAGATTAACAAAGTAAATAATACAGGTAAAGTGTTATAAAAAATCACCAACAAAAAAGGTTCTCTTACATACAGAACTTAGAGATCCTGCAGAAATAAATACATAATCAGGCTAAATTGAAATCAGGGGATTGCAGCAAGTCATTGAATTAATTTTTTATTGCAATGGTAAAAGTTTTAGCGTAGCAATTAGAACACCACCAAAAACCAAAACAAAATGAAACAAAACAAAAACCCCCAAAACCCACAAGAACCAAACCTTATTCTTTCCAAACTACTGAGGATTTTTGTTTTGTGGGGTTTTGGGTTTTTTTTGCCCATGCAGAATGACATAGTTGTTACACCTTATCTAAGAGCAGTGCTACATTGGCTCATTACATACATTTTTACTAAAGACAGCAAAATTCCTTAATTCCATTGAAAAAGCCATCGCTGAGATTCATGAGCAGTAACTTTTAAAGAGATAAGCAATATTTTAATACCTTAAATTGCTTACTAAGAAAAGTACTGTGCAGGACTCAGCAACAACCAAGTACAGCCTAAGTGAGCTGAAAACCCTTCAGTCTGTTCTTTCTCCCACTGCTGTAATGGTACATTAGCACTTGTCCAGCTCCTTCACTGAGCTGTTGCAATAGCTCATACTCAAAAACAAATTAAAACACTCCCAGGCTTTTTTTTTTCTTCTTCTTCTTCTTCTTAGAGCAATAAGCACTAATTAGAAATAAAATCCATTTTCCCTTATTCTCTCATGTATTTTTCAAGACTTATAATAAACCTTATAATAAATCCATTCTTGTCTTCTCAAATCTGGGCACTCAACTCACCAATTTCTTTAAAAATTAATAATAAACCTGATATGGTTAGCACACTTTATTCATTGAGATTCAAAAATCATCTAAAATGAAGCTTTCCTCTGACTCTAGGCACTTCAACATCATTAATAATATAACACCAGCCTAGCAGCATTAGAGTAATTATTTCAAGGAGAAGGCAGTCCTTCAGACCTCTGTGGATACTCCTTTCCATCCTTCCTTATGCTGGGAAATAATCTTAATTCTCTTGACAAAATGCTATCCTACATGCCTTTGGCACAAGAAGATGACTGGATTCAAGCTATTTCTGGTGATGACAGAAAACAATCTCCCAGTCCTGGAGAACATCCTGACACCTGCTCCTGTTTTATTAGGACAGAAAAACAACTGGCTTCTGCTGACTGGGATAAACTGGTCTGCAATTGTTAAAAGCTTTACAAGGCAGAACTGGTGTGTTAAATACCAGTGCTCATCCGAGTTGGTTCCCAAGCAAGATGTTCTGCTTCAGAAAGGAACTCCTGGTGCTGTTCCTATCACTCGGGCAGGGCTGTGACAGCAGCAGCTGTGAGTGTGATGTGCTCTGCACCTCATTTGCCATTGATTCCCACAGCTGTCTTGTCAAATCCTGCCAGCCTGGGAGTACCCTGCTTTGCCAGGCATCCTTGGAAATGCATGTTCTGGGTGGCAGCTCAGGCAGCCCTTGTGTGCTGAGCTGAAATGGATCCAGAACAGCCTTGGGGCCATCTTCTGCACATACTACAAAGAAACACAATTTCTGTCCAAGTTCAGTGTTCGGGCGCACCCCACTCCCCTCTTGGAGTGCCCACTGCAATCCTGACGTGCCTGAAAATGTAGAGGTAATTTAAAAGCTCCCTCAGTATTAACGGCATGCCATTTTCACACTAACAGTTCAAAGTCAAAGTAAACAAGTTTCAGCCACACACACAAACACTTTCTGCTTGTTTAAGTTACCAAGCACATACCATAAAGACAAGTCTTGCTTTGTATTCGCTGATTTTTCCCCCCTGTACAGTTATTCAGATCTCATTCCAGAATTCGTCATCTGGTTAATTAACAGATTTCAGTTTGTTCTGTGTTTAAGGGGAGATTGTTTGTGGCTTGACTCTGGGAAAATGCACAAACGAGGCAGCAGCTTGTTTTTCAGCTCCTGTCTTTGCATTTTCTGCCCAAGAGCCGGGGAAGCATGTAAATTAGGAAGCACATGCATCTTGGAGGATTAGCATTTCTCAGAAGGCAGAGAAATGACAGCACACCTTCCAGTCTCAAGACAGAAAAATTGATCATGTACCATTTCGGGGGTGGATTTTCTCTCTGCCAAACTAGTGGTCTGAAATCTTATTTTTATTTCATTCATCCCTCTTTCAGTAACAGCAGCTCCTCTGTTGGTAATTTAATTGCTTATATTATGATGCCTCAAGTGAGGTTAAGGCTGTATGATGGAAACATATGTCACATACAAATATACATAATGTGCAATACAGGAAATCTATCAGGATTCATTTGGTGCAGTTACCTGAGCACTCGGCATAATAATCCCACAAGAAATATTTTACAATGTGAACATCAAATATGTAAAATTGCCTCAAGGCCAAGAGAACCAGAATGCATCAAATGAATTTTCTTATAAGGATCTACTCCTTCAGAGGTTTAAATTAAAATGCAAAGAAATTTTCCCAAGTAATCCCAAGAGTGTAAATTTGGGAAGGAAAAGGCCAAAACCTTTAGATATTTTCTTAGTAAATATATTCTGCAGCCAAAAGCTTAATTCAGATCAGCTTTTTTATGGTGCATCAGTATTTCAAGGCAAAAAAGAATTGATTCGAATGCTTATGGTAATAAATGAAATGTCTGCTTCTGGCACGTAGAATTTGAAATACAATGGTCCCAGTAGATCAACATAATGCTGTGCTTATCACGGGCCATCAGATTTCAACCTGCATTCATCCAATAAAATAAAGCATAACTTCTGCTTGGCTAAAAATTAATTTTCAGAAATTCACCTGATCTTTAACAGAAGACATGAAATGATGGCAAATCCTCAGCTTCTCTTGGGAATGTGTTCTGGTGGTTAACCGTGGAAAAATGTGTGTCTTATTTCCTATTTGAATTTGTCTGGCTTTTGCCTCTGGCCATTACTTCTTATTATGCCTTTCTTCAATAGATTAAAGAACCCTTTAATATCCAGTATTTCCCCTCAGGAATGTTCCTATACACTACAATCAAGTCACCTCCCAATTCTCTTCCAGATAACTTTAACAGCCTGAGCTCTTAAAACACCTCAGCGTCAGGCATTTTCTCCAGCCACCAGAACATTTGGCTTCATTCTTTGGCTCTCTCTTATTTTCCAATGTGCTTCTTAAAATCTGAAAACCAGCACTGTATGCACTACCCTATGATGATATTATTGAGGTCATACATGAGAGGTAAAATAAACACTTTTTAATTCCTTTGTTTATACATTGATTAATCCTTTTCTGCCATAGCAGCATACAGGAGAGCCCTTATCTGATTGCCTCCTTATCTGACCCTTAAATCCTTCTCAAAGTCACTACCTTCAGAGTCTTCTATTTTCCAGTTATGGTCTCCACATTTGGTTTTTAAGATACACAGCTATTTGTTTTGATGAATGAAAATTCACTAGGTTTGAACAAGCTGCTTATACAAACTGTATTGATCAGTCCCCCACTATCATCATTATTTACAATTCCATTAATCCTGCAGCTGAATTTTTGCAGCAGGAGGTTTGGATCTGCTTCCAGATCATTGCTAAAAATGTAGCAGGACATGGAACCTGCTACTAGGACCTTTTTAGACACCATCTCTTTCACTAAGTTGTCATACAGATTTCTTCTTGAGATATGGCATCAAATTCCATTCGTATGGTTTGTTGGCACTGTATAATGAGAATATCATGCAGCATCAAGTCTAGTACCTCTTCAAAACAGTATTGATAGCTATTTTAACTAAAACACTGTAAGAGCTGCATCATATTCCTTTGTTCCAACTTTTTATTATTTGAATTCCACATCAGATTTTCTACTTCGGTTAGGGTAACTATTAAACTAACCAGTTGCTTGGGTCATATTGCTCACCCTTTTAAAAATGGCACAAAGCAACAGTTTATCACTTGTTTAACCCCCTGATTTTAAGGCAAGATACAAATACACAGGAGCAGCATCTGTAGTACAGATGCAGAAGCAACAGTGAGCAGAGGTGACCAGCGATCGCACTTCTCACAGCATTTCCAGGATGGAAACCGCAGGAACTGCGGACTTGCAGAGTACCTGCTCACAAATATCCTGGTCCTGCTGAACCCCCAGCCCTGCACACACACACTCAGGGAGATGTGGAGTCTCCTCCTGACTGTAAGAGACGGGATGAGACACGACTCCTGCCTCAGGCGCTGCAGAACCTCCCTGAGCGGCTCCGTAGCCCTGTGGTCACCGCCCGCCTCCATCGCTGAACCGGCCTGACCGCCGGGGCCGTGACCACTCGCAACCTCCGCTTTCCCTCTCCTCTTTATACCACCTGATTTAGGCTCCGAGAAAACTTAAGCAGCACCACGGGAGGTTCAGTTTGGACATCAGGAAGAATTTCTTCGCGGAAAGCGTGATTAGCTATTGGAATGGGCTGCCCAGGGAGCTGGTGGAGTCACTGTCCCTGGAGCTGTTTAAGGAAAGACTGGAGGGGGCAATCAGTGCCACCGTCTGGTGGACAAGGTGGTTATCGTTCACAGGCGGGACTCGATGATCGCAGAGGTCTCTTCCACCCCAAGTGATTCTGTGTTTCTATAACGAAGCAGGAGAAAAAGGAAGAGGCACAGCTACAGCCCGAACCACCCCACGAGCCCCGTCCGGCCCTCACGCTCGAGGCCGCCTCACGCCTCGCACCGCCTCGCGCAGTGCCGAGCTCCGATTGGCTGCACCGCCCATGGGGGCGGGACAGAGATAGAGCCGCGGCCAATCCGCGCCGCGATTGACGTTTCCCCCGGGGTGGGGGCTGCGCGCAGGCGCGGCGGGG
>VYXD01008713.1:355691-379806 GCA_013397195.1 Hylia prasina
CCTCCGGTCCCGCCGCTATGTCTCTCGGCCAGCGCCTGGCGCGGCTGGCCGCCCACCTGCAGGATCCGCGGAAAGTGGCCGCGTTCCAGCGGCTCTGCGGGGTGGAGGGGCCCTCGGGCTGGGCCAGCGCGGAGCAACGGGGGCCAGTGGCGAACGGTGGCCCCGCGGACGGGCAGCCGCATCCCGCTGGGAACGGAGCCGTGCCCGGCGCGGCGGGAACCCCGCGGCGCTGGAGAAGGAGGCCGCGCCGAAACTCGCTGACGGAGGAGGACGGCAGCCAGGAGTTCGCCACTCGCAGCCGCTTCCTCTACTATCTGTTCAGCCTGGGCACAGAGCTGGGCAACGAGCTCTTCTATATGCTCTTTTTCCCTTTCTGCATCTGGAATGTGGACGCCTGGCTGGGCCGGAGGCTCATCATCATCTGGGTGTGGGTGATGTACCTGGGGCAGTGCACCAAGGATGTGATCCGCTGGCCGCGTCCTGCCTCGCCGCCCGTGGTGAAGCTGGAGGTCTTCTACAACTCCGAGTACAGCATGCCCTCCACGCACGCCATGTCGGGCACCGCCATCCCCCTGGCGCTCCTGCTGCTCAGCTACGGCCGCTGGCAGGTAATGCTCACCCCTCCGTGTCCTCTTCCGTGCGCTTCCCAGTCCCGGCGTGTAAGGATGTGGCAGAGCTGATTGCTCTTCAGGAGGGGAGGTGGCTGAGTTTGGTTGGGAAAATGGGAGATTCGTCCCTTCTTCCCTTGCCTCGCTTTCCCCCTCACCCCTTTTCATGTGATTTAAGCGAGTGCTCAGGTAACGAGAAGTGTTCTAGTAATTCTGTCTTGTGAATGGAAGTTGTGCTGGCTTTGGGGATTAGTTCAGCACACGTGAAAAGTCCACGGTAACAATCTGCGTTTTGTTCCTGTGAGAGGTTTTTTTCAGCTTGTCCATTTGCACAAAGTTTGGATAAGCGTCCAGTGTTTTTACAGGCATTTGGTTTTACAGGGTGAGAATTTGGTGGAGAGCCAGTAACTAAAGGGCTTCTTGTTGATCCTTTTTTGCCTCGAGTCACTTTGTAGCGTCACCGAGTTGTAGCTTTAGCCTTTTCTTTAACGATTTTGTTTTCATTAGCCACAAGCTGGAAATGATTCTGGTATTTGTACTTGCAGGAGGTTCTACAACCTATCAATGTGTTCGTAATTAGCAGGAGCTGATAATCTGTGACATTTTCAGCATCTTCATTCAGCAGAATCTCTAAAATCTGGCTACTGCGCTCGGGGTCAATAGATAAGTTAAAATAACACTGTTGATCGCCTGGTTTACGCAAGCAGTGGCATGTGCTTTGGCGCTGGCTGCTGGAAGTACGGCAACAGCAGCAACTGCAAAGAGAGAGCACATCCAGCTCTCTAAATCACTGCACCGCTTCCAGTTGTAGCTGAGGGAGGAGGCTTTCCCAGATAAATGTCCAGCGCAGCGTTTTGCTGTGTAGTAATGTTTAAGAAGTCAGGCAGTAATTCGACTCTTTGAGTTGTTGATGTTTACTAATCCTTGCTGTAATAGCTGCTTGGTTTAAGTTGGGTATAAGTCATGTCGGGAGAGAGAACTAACTCTGATTCTAAGCTTCGGGCAGTGGCTTGCTTAACTCTTGTCTTCCCAGTTACTGGTAACAATCACCAGTTGTCTGCTGGTGCTGCCTGACACTTTGTGGCTCTGTCTCAGCATCTAGAATGGGTGACTGAAAAGAATGAGATGATTAAGGGTTAGAGATTTTATTTGTCCTCTCTAACCAAAGATCTGTATCTGTTTCTGCAAGGTGAATGCATGTGCCCAAAAGGAAGCTCTTAGGGATTCGTATTTGCTATGAAATGGTGAAGTATTATCTGCTGGAGTTATGCAGGCATAATAATTGCATGTATATAAATATGTATGTATATTATTATAATGTCATCTGTTGTGAGTGTTTGAAGTAAATATCTGAAGTTTTGCCACTGAGATGCTTAAGCTCAAAGTTGTTTTTATTAAATGTCCAAAATGTGTATATTTGATTATTGCTTGTTGGATGTGTGGGGCTGGTGTCATTTGGAATTTGTACGAACTGGATTTGTACTTCTTTGCATGTGGGAAAGCTCATTTAGCTGTTCCAGCTTTGCACAGACTGATGTCACGTGTGCAGAGGAGAACCTCTGTCCAGCTCCTTTCTAGAACCAGCAAACGGGGTGTGAAATGGTGTTTTTGCCAGTGAGCCCAGTTCCATCTGTGGTTTGCCAGCCCTGCCTGTGCAGTCTGTGAAACACTCTGCTAATGGGCTAAACAGATTTACCCTGAATGCACGGCAGGAAATCATAAACATTCAGCCTTGTTATTCGTGTAGGACTGTACTTAAGAAATGAAGAAGCAAAGTGTTTGAGTCTTGATTTTAATTCCTTTTTCTTAGAAAATGAGAATGAATAAAAGACCTGTCTGACCTTCTGTCATATGAAAATGCTCATGTAAAAAAAATCCCTTCTGATTTTTAAATTATTTCCAGAAATTAATCAATAATTAACCAATGGCATGTCAAGAGTTTTTTGATTAACCTTTACAGTTAACCTTTCATCTGACACTCCCTTCTGTTCTCCCTTCTGCTGAAAGGGAGTGGAACCTACCTGACATCTTTTTGTCATGGAAAATGGTTATTTTTCTGAAAATGCTGTTAAAAAAAGACTGAAGTTCTTGGAAAGCTACTAAAGATAAAGGAGTTTTTGGTATGATTTTTATTAAATTCTACAAATTTCCCAGTAGGTGCAGGTGTCTAGATTTAAACCTGCTGGCAAACTTTTCTGTATATACTTAGTATAAAGAACCTCACACAGAGCCTGCTTGTGATGAGACAATATCTTGGGACTGTTGGTTCAGCAGTGGAAGGAGGCTGAGGATGAATTTAAGCAGATACAGGTGTAACTCTCTGCAGGGACCTTTACTCAGCAACAGGCAGCTTTGTCACTCTGAGGTTTATACTAAACCAAAGCTGCTCTTGCTCTAAAAGGTGTTACACCAGTGAGGAGGAAATCTCTCTCTTGTGTCGTTAATTTGCAGTTTGCTTTCAGTGATCTATGACTTCCTACTATTGTGTAATAGCTCTTTTCTATCAAAGGCAATCTATTTGAGTCTTTTTCTTGAAGAACATCGTGAACAGAGAAAATGTGCTCCTGTTTTGCTAGGTGTGGCCCAGATTGTCCATTTAAAAGCATGTTTGGATTGCAGTAGGGTTTTTCTTAACCTGTTGAGTTTTTGCTTTTCAATTTTTCAGTGCCTTTAAGCAATCCTTTTACAATTCTTTTCACATAGTATTCAAAAGGATTCTAGACTATTAAAACTAAAATACTTTCTATAAATGCAGTTGTTCAAGTAATGTATTTTCAGAGATAATGTATTTTTAAGATGGTTTTGGCAAATTATCACAATTAGAGACTTCAGGCATCAGGAATATTTAATGAAACTGTCTTTCAGACAGAAGCAAGTTACATATTAAGATAACTTCCATAATAGCAAACTGTTCTGTCCATTGTATCCAAATTTTTCAGTTTCTTCTTGTATTATAAGAGCTTGCCTGAAACATTTGATTCTACTTGCATAATCCATATTTATTTATTTATTTAATAAGTTACACTTCTGCAGGGAGAAGCATTTATTTCAAAGGCACTTCAGTAACCTTGAAATACAAAGCTCGTGTCAAAGACTCATGAGAATTTGGGAATGTTATAAATGTTGATTTTTTTTTTTTTTTCCCTCCTGTCTTTGAAGTGCTGATACCCTGAAAGAGAAGGGCAAACATTTAAAAAACAGTGAGGTGATAGATCTTGATACAATGTAGTTTGTAATACTTCTTTGAAATAGTGACAGTTTGAGCCCGGCTGGCTTATATCATGTCCCATGATGGGGGGAGGCAAATATAGTGTGAACTGCTAATTATCCACAAAATCTCCAAAGCCTCAGGCTGAGACTACTGGAAAAAGTATTTTTTATACATTTTGATTATGCTGAACTGCTGATTTCAAATAGGTATCAAGATGTATTTTATTAGAAATGGTTCATGAGTTGGGATGGTACCTGAATGTGTCATAACTGTGCTGGCTTATTTTTAGGAGAAAAAAAATAAATATCAGCCAGGGGAAGCAGAGAATTTGCTTCTCTCCCAGGGTTCCTCCAGGCTGCAGCCTGGCTCCAGCAGTAGCTGTCTGCATTAGGAAATGATGGGTTTGCCCTCCTTCCTGAGCTCTGCATTAATGAGCTCAGTGAGGAACTGCTGCCTCTCACTGTAGCCACGGAGCAAACTGGGGTTGATATTCAGCAGGAGCCCAGAGCCTGGGCTGGTGAGGAGCAGGCCTTTAACGACATTAAGCAGTGCTGATTTACCTTCTGGAGCAGCTTGTGATGCTGAATGTGACAGCATTGTCCTCCCTGGGTACGTGTCTGGCAGTGTTTGATGTGCAAAGCCCCGCTGCTGCTCATGGTGACCTGGATGAACACCACTGCTAAAGCTGCAGTAGGTGCATCTATTCTCCAGTGGCCTCTCTGGTGTATTTTTCCTTTACAGGTTTCATTTACTCTGTGCTCTTTTGGCTCTCTGTGGTACCAGCTGTGTGAGACTCTTATGTGGTACCACGTGAAACTCGCTTCCAGAAATCTTTCATCTGCACTTTTATCAGCCAAGGCTGGTGAATGTCATTAAATGAGATGGGTTTGACAGGATCTCGATTGGGATTTCAGGGAGATCTGCACTGCTCTGTGGTTCTGATTGATCAGTACTGAAGGTTACCTCTAGAATTGTCTGCCTGCTCTCTCAATTCAAAAGGCTAAACTCTCTGATCCCCACTGGAAATAGGGAATAATTGGTTATTGGGGATGAGTAAACAGCCTAATCACAACAGTGCTGTAGTGAAAATTTTGCAGAAAGGGACACATTCTAGTGATGAATGTCTGTCCTTGGTGAAAGGCTTGCATTTTCAGTAAGATTGATGTAGTGATAAACTGGAAGCTACACATAGAAAACCATCTCTTGCATGCACAATGTGTGTGCAGGAGCAACTGCTCTTCAGAAAGAGACACATCATGTCTCAGAGAAGCCCAAATGGGCCTTTGGCTAAAATACTAAAATGTTGAGAAGAAACCTTGGCAAAGAGATGTGTGCATGCTTGTCTAATTGGTCTTGTACATGTTTCTTAAACAGTCAAACAAAAACTCTTCTGACATGGGAAGCACAGCTGAAGGGATGATCTGAAAACACAGAATTACCCACACAATGATTTGAGAGAGAGAGAGATGGGAATTTGGAGGGTCAGCACTGGCCTTGTCTTGTGTGTTTGAGATGTAAGGTCTTCTGTGGGTCATACTATTGCTTGTAGTTTGTTTGTAAAGGAAGCTGAAAAAAGTAGTTTGAGCCAGGTGTTGTTAAAAGTTTGAAAAGAGCACAGCCAGTTCTGACAAATGTCACCAGGGAGTCTCTGCCAGAGGAATATAACAGCCTGTCTTATTAGACTGTGTTGATTGTCATTAAATATATAGTTCAGTTTTGCCTAAGCAAATCTTTAATTAATGTAAAGAGTCTTGGGAGAAAACATGTAAAAACAAATGCTCTAAGGTTGGATACAGAGTTTTTGATGAAAAGTAATTCAAGGGAAATACTTATCAAGCAATTTCTTTTTTTCTTGGTGCATTGTACACTTGTAAAGCACTCCTTGTTCTTTCAAATAGGGTGTGCTGATTAAACTGAGAAAACACTGTCTTGCAGAAAAAATGTAGTTTTGGGTATTGGGCCATAGACAGAGCAAGCCATAAGTGATTCTTGCTAGCTGTGTTCAGAGAGGGTTTATTTTTTTATTCACTGTAATGAAAAGAAATAACAAGATAATTCCTATTGTTACTCCTTAATTTCTTTTCAGATTAGGTGTAGCAGAAAATTAAATATTTTAACTTCCTTCAGGACTGGCATTGAAAAGTTTATCTTAGAATTTTAAAGAGTTCCTCTAGTGACTTGTAACACTGAAGTTTTTATGTCTTGATATTAATGTTGGCCAGTGGAAGAAAAGAGAAAATAATTGATAAATGCAGCTTAACCAGTGGTATTTACCACCTGGCTCATTTTGAAAGAAAAAGTTTATTTTTCCTAAAATGACTGATTGGTGGTCTCTCTTTTCTAACAATCCTCTTCTCCCTTTTCTTCTGCTCCCTTCACAAAATCATCTTTATGCTGTGCTTTTTGAACTCCTCTGTCCAGCCAGGGTGCTGGAGTCATTCCCATAAACACTGATTATAGCTTTTCGTAGGACAATTGCCAATACATGGCCAAATACCTTATTAAAAGCCTGGTGCTGCAAGTGCTGCTTGGATTCTTTCAGTGAAACTTCAGCCCAAAATAATTCTCTCAAACTCAAGTTGAACTTCTGAGTTATGATATGATTAAAAAAGATCATGGAATACTGTAGAACACTGAAAATATTAGAAAGTTACTTTGGAATCATTTGTGGGTGCTGGAAACCTCTCCGGTGTAGAATGTTCTTTAAAAAGGTAAAGAAGTGAGCATTTAGAGTGTCTTTTAATAATGTTCCCTTATGAAAGAAGGAATTTTCTGACCTAGGTCAAAGCTTTTAGGACAGATTGTTTCCTTATGAGCATTTTTAAACAATGGTTATGTTATTAAGACTCTTGGCAAAAAGATCAAGGAGGGGGAGGAGGATAGGGAAGGGTTTTGTGTGCAGTCCAGTCAGAAGTTTGCAAGCCTGTTTTGGAGGATGTAGTGGAATTTTCTATAGGATGACAATTTTCTTTTAAAAACATAGGGCATAAAGTTCTCAAAGACTTACTGAGAGTAGTTTCACAGCTGTTTGACAAATATAAATTTAATTCAATTTCTTTGATTAAAACAAGATTCTGGACATGGGAACAAAATTGAGGTCTGAAACACATTGAGTAGTTTATTCAGTCAGCTTTATCCCTAGCTTTACCTTAATATGTAAAGTTGAAATCAATTAATTTTTTTTTTAAATAAATGCTTAGTGTTTTGGGATTTTTTTTAATTTATAAAAAAGAAAGCAGTATGCAGTTCAAAAAAAAGACCCACATAGAATTGTTGAGGTGGCTGTGGAGGCATGAGGAGTTTTTGAGGCTATACATAAGATGGTTTAACTGAGGGCATGGAGCCAGGGTTTGAGATGTTTGTGTCCAGAATGGGCTGCTCGTGAATATCTGACTGAAAGTGACACCAAGTGTGGTGAAGAACGGTGATACATCAATGTCTTTTATCAAAAAGAACAGCTGAGAGAATGAAACCTGGTTCCTATGTGTGCCTCTCCCAGCTGTGATCTCTGACAGACTTCCACACCCTCATCGCGAGGACATGTGATGCCAGTCTGCCTTCTGATGCCTACATGAGTAAAACCAGCAGTGAACTGGGGAGGAGGGTAGAAATAAACTTGTGATCTTTTGTCCTTTGTGCCTCTCTATGGCATGCCAGGAACCAGGGACTAAAACTGCTGGAATTCAGCTGTCTTGCTTTTTAATATGTCTCATTTAAATAGACACCCAAGTAAACATAATAAAAAGTGCTTATGACTTTCTTCCCTGAACAGTTGATACAAGTCTATATTCAAGTTTTCACATTACTCTCATAAAATGTGCCTGTTTTAAGTAGAAAACGTAGTAAAAGCTGTTCTCTTTTTTTCTTTCTTTCTTTTATTGTTCATTTATGATTGCACAGGATTTTGCAATCCACTATTATAAAACAGTATTATTATAAGGCTTGCTGGTACCTCAGCCTTGCAGGCAACAATTTGGAAGTGAGTTTATGGCATCAGCATTTTTTACGAGGATCCAGGTGATGTCCCCTGTTGGTGGTATGACTCGGCATGCTGCTGAGCTCAGAGGTGTTTGGGAACGCTGATATTGTCCTTTAGTCACCTCGTGCACTTATCCCTGCGTGTGAGCACCTCCTTTAGTCACCTCGTGCACTTATCCCTGCGTGTGAGCACCAAATACACACTTGTCTCACCGCCTCAGGGCACATTTTAAGCAGGTGCTACTGGGTTGGTGTTCTGGGAATTCTTGAACCCAGTGGCTGCTTTAAAAGGTGGGAGAAAACAAGGCGAGGAGGAGGCAGGGTGTTGTGTTTAATTTGTCATCGGGACTTCAGGGGTGCCTGCAAGAAGGAGGGGAGCCAACTCCTCTGGGCCTTTTGTGCTGGGAGAGGGGGTGATGGTTCTAAACTGAACGAGGGTTAATTTAGATCAGATGCAGGGAAGAAGTTTTTTTCTTCTGGGGGTGAAACACTGGGACGGGTTGCCCAGAGGGGAGGATGTCCCATGTGTGGAAACATTCAGGGCCTGAATGAACAACCTGTTCTCGTTGAAGATGTCCCTGCTCCCAGCACGGGGCTTGGACTAGATGGCCTCGAGCTGTCTCTTTCAACCCATGCTATTCTACTATGCTTTGCTACAGAGAAACTGAACTAGCCCATGTTCTCAGGTGGTTTAAGGCGTATTTGTTCAGAATTAGAGTGAGATATGACAGAGCCAAATAATTTTTCCAAAACACTCTTCAGAGCTGGAGTTTCTGTTTCTTCCTTCCTCAAACACCCCTCCCCTGTGAGTTCCTTGATAGCAAGCATTTCTTCTTTCATTTTCAGAAGTATTGTAGTCTCCCTGCTGCTTACAATCACCTGCTCAGGACTCTTAAAACAAGACTTCCCATCTAACTATTTCTTTCATCCTCCTTGTTCTCAGGATTTTGCTGTTTAGTTGCTCTAACCTCTTCCCTCCCCCAGTCCCAACCCACAGTATCATGAACGGCTGCTGAGCCTGACACTTCATTCATCTTCCTGCTAAAGCTCCAGCCTTCTCTTTCTGTCAGCTACTGCAGAAACAGAACAACTCTTTATTTATTAAAGAACAGCCTTACCCCTAACTGGGCTCTGAAAGCACAAAATGTGTGTCAGGAGACAAGGATGGACACAGGGTATCAAGTGCTGGCCAAACAGTTTGAAACTCGAAGCTGCTCTTTGCTTCAGAGGCCGCAGGGTGCAGCTGTCCCTGCACACGCAGCGCTTCTGCTTGGGGCGTCCTGTGGGAGGGAGGGGCAGCGCCGTGCCGGGAGCGCGTGTGGCTGGGGCAGGCAGCATTCCTTCTTCCCTGAGAGCAGTGGCAAAGGGAGAAGCGCAGTGGAGCAGGGCGATGTGGCTGCACTTGTACCAAAAGGGCTGCTTTTGTGGCTGCTGTGGCAGCGTTGGTGTCCGCTAACTCTGCCCTCATGTGTGTTAGAGTTACTGGTGCATTGCCCGGGATTAGCAGAGCTCTGAAAGGCAGGAAACTTGAGTTTGTTCCTTCATCATTCCAGTCAGAGATGAGTCACAACTACACAGTTGTGTTTAGATCCAGTTTGTAGATGAATGTGATAAAAGCAAAGACAAATGTTGCAACAGAAAGTAGAGTTTAGTCTAGATGGAACACAACTAGGAGCTCGGCATTTAGAATTTATTTTTATGTGAAATCTGCTTCTTACGTGAAATGTAAGCTTCCTGATTTTCTTAGTTAGAGAGTGTTATTTTAGGTTTGTCATGCAAACATGGTCCTGGGGTTGAGAATTCAGGGAAGATAGGATTATCACTCTTCTGCATTTTTCCAATCTCAAACCTTTTACTGAAAGACTGATTTTGGAACTTCACAATCTGTTAAGTGTCCTTCACAGAGGACAGAGAATTTCCTCCAGTAACTTTAAAGATATTTTCTCTAATTTGCTGGATATTCTACCCTTCAGGTTGCCTATAAAAGGAATAAGGGAAAGAAAACTGCCTGTAATTCTTAGATTTCTAGGTTTGAGTACATCAAGGCTGCCTGTTTATATTGAAAATGTTCATTGTAGGAAGCAAAACAATTTTGGAAGTGTGCCATTTTATCTTGTGACTGTGTCTTTTATAGAATAGTGGCAAAAAAGGAAGCTGTATCCTGTCTTGTACAACATTTTGCAATAGTGGGGAAAATATTTCTTACTGTGCTGTAATATGTAAATTAGCATAGTTTTATCCAAAACCTGCAAAAGTTAAAAAACTTATGTTTCTCTGCATGATATGTGCTTATTAAAGCAAAGTATTTTATTTCTTCCTGGTAAACAGTCCTTATTAATTAAAAAAAAAAAGTGAGAAGGTGAGAATAATTGGAAGTAATTATTTGATGATTTTTGTTTAAGTAATGTGGCTTGTAGGTGGAAATTTATGTGGGCTTGGAAAGAACAAAAAAGATTCCTGTTTTAGGAGTTTCATGCTGATGCCCAGAGATTGAGTCAATGATTGCAGAAGCTCTAAAACAAAGAATTGCAGAAGAAATTGAATTTCTTTGTAATTTTGTTATGAGTTCCTCCTTTGCAGGAAAAAAAGTGAAGCCACACTGTTCTGCCTGGATGGTTGCTAACAACACTGGTATGTGATGGAGCTGCTTCAGCCAGTGTAAAACTGTTCCATAGTTTAACACACTTGTCTCTCTGTCCATGTGGGATATCAGAGCATGGCAAGACAAACTGCTACAGAGATGGATTCATTTCTTATTGCTTTGGAAAAGTCTGATCAAAGCACTGAAACTCATATATCCTGAATGCAAAGAGAACAGGGGAAGGGTGAAAGCTTGACTTAACAATGACTTTATGAAAAGGTGCTCTGCCAGGCCTATGGAGGCTAGGGCAAGGAAAAGGGTAAGCATCAGTGGCATTAATTGGAATTAATTATGGAATGTTCATAGTGATTTTTTTCGTTTCTTTTTTTCCAAATTCTAATAGTTTCTGCATTTTCTTCCCTACCAGTATCCCCTTATGTTTGGACTGATCCTGGCATTCTGCTGGTGTTCTTTGGTTTGCTGTAGTCGGATTTATATGGGAATGCATTCAATTTTGGTAAGGAAATAATATCATCTATTACTAAATTTTTTTTTTTAATCCTGTTCTGATTTTATAAGCTTCCATCATATTGAAGGTTTTACAGGGCAAAATTGTATACAGGTGTATTTTTTGGAATGTCCTACTATACAAAAACAGAAGACTTACATTTCTTCAGCATAGAAATTGATAAAATATCTACAAGTGGCTCTCATGCTAAACTTAAACTTGTCTTTTATAAAAGTTGAAACTTCAGTCCACAGTTGAAACTTAACAGGTGTTTAATGTCATTTTTAGAGCAGAAATTGATGACTGCTCTAAAGTGTAGACTAAATTTTCCTCTACAGAGTAGAAATCATTTTGCAGAATGAGAAAGTGGCTGTTAAAGTTCACTACACGTCAGCTGCTCCAAGCACGTGCATTTCAGAGTGGCACTCTACATTCTAGAGTTTCATTTATCAGTTTCTAAAACCAGGTAGCAAAGTTGTCATCTTTGAAAAAGAAACTCAGGACTAAAACTCCCTGACTGAAACACAAGTAAAATGGAAAAATGAGAAAACAAGAACGCTACAAAGTGGTAATTGCAATGCAAGACCACTTATGAGGGTGGCTAAAGATGCTTTTGAGGATCCTGTGCTAGAGGAAAAGCTAACAGGCAGAAGAGGGTAAGCCTGGTAGGAAGTAGAAAAGCTGGTAGATGAACACAGTGTAAAAGGAGCATGGGAAAATAAGGCAGCTCAGAACAACTAAATGACATTTTTGCGTCAGTAGTTAGAAGGTTTCCCAATCTAAAACCACTCTGTCACAGATGATGTGATGGACTGATAGTTCAGCTGACACAAAATGTCATGGAACAGATGACAAAATGACACAAAAAGTCATGCAACAAATAGTGAACAGACAGGGCTGTTTTGCAGTTTCACACCTGAATCCCCTGCAGTTTGAGGGAATACAGTTCACCATGTGGTGCCTGCAATATACGTCAACCACAGTGCCTGAGTTTGGGGGGAGGAGGTGGCAAATAGAGCAGAAAGTTTTTGTTGCTTCTGAAATGAACAAGTCTGATGTTTATATCAGTCAATCTTATTAGAGCTTTTATCAAGCTTTCAATTAGTGGAAGCAGATAAAAATGATTCCTTGAAGCTGGAGCAGTACAAACTCTGCTGATTGAAGTCCCACCTCCTGGCTCATGTGAAGAGCTGATAAGCATGAAAATGAAGGCAGGCCACTTTGTAGTGCTTGGATTGCACAAATTCTTCTTTAACAATCGAAAGTGACAAAAGTAGTAGAGAATTCCATGCAATTGAGTGATCATTCAACAGTTAACTGAAATTTAATGCTGAAGTAAAAAATAGAGTGACCTTTTCTTTAAGAAAATACCTTTAAAAGCAATAGTAAAACTGAAAATCAGTTAGAAAGCCACAGAGGTTATCTCTTCCTCTCCTTTACTATTTGGAAACAGTTTCCATTCTTCCAGCATTGTTAATTCTGAAGCTGGTGGAAAGTTGAAGCTGCTGTAGTGCCTGGCTGCAGCAGTCCTTGACTGCTGCACCAGCTGCTGCTGCTGCCAGTGCTGGGTGTGTTGGCACCCGTGCCCTCAGAGCCACTGTGGAGCTGTTTCAGCAAACTTAAGTTGGCAGAACATATTTAGCTGGGCTGGATTTGTGCTGACTGTAGGTTGGAATGCCCTGGCCCTGGCCACGGACCAATGTCGCCAGCAGAAAAAAATCCCAGAAGAATCACAGAACAGTTTTGGGTTGGAAGAGACCTTTAAAGATCATCTAGTCCAAGCCCCCTGCCAGAAGCAGAGACATCTTCAACCAGAAGAGATTGCTCAGAGCCTTGTCTGAGCTGACCTTGAATGTTTCCAGAGACAGGGCATCCACCATCTCTCTGGACAAGCTGTACCAGTGCCTCATCTCACTCATTGGAAAAAAAAGTCTTTCTTATATCCAGTTGGAATCTCCCCTTTTTTAGTTTAAAACCATCACCCTTGCCCTGTTGTAACAGGCCTTACGAAGAAGTCCAGACCTGCAAGCGCAACAAAGGATCCTTTGATCAGAACTTCATCCGTGATCGGGTCAGGATGCAGGTGATTTGTTAATAGGTGATCAAATGCCATTCCTTACCTTATGTTTCATGTAAGAAAGACTTAATCTTGAAAAGGGAAAAGATGGGAATCCACAAGATACTTTTAACACTACAGCAAGCTAGGCTTGTATTCTTGCTAGTGTAACTTGAGGGTTTTTTTTTTTTAATTGTTATTACATTGATAGCATATCTTTCTCTTCCACAGGATGTTATTGCTGGATTTCTGTATGCTATTCTTATCCTGGCTGTCTTCCATCCAGTTGTGGACCTGATTGACAACTTCAACTTAACTTACAAATATGCACCCTTAATTATCATCAGCCTCCATTTGGCCCTGGGCATCTTCTCTTTCACCCTGGACACGTGGAGCACGTCGCGAGGAGACACAGCTGAGATCCTGGGCTCCGGTGCCGGCGTGGCCTGTGGCTCTCACGTCAGCTACATGCTGGGTCTGCAGCTGGATCCTCCCCCCCACACCTTGCCCCTGTCTCTGCCCTCCCTCACCGTGACTGTGTTTGGAAAAGCCATCCTGAGGCTGTTGGTTGGAGTCATCGTTCTGTTGTTAACGAAGGTGGCCATGAAGAAAGCCACCATCCCGCTGGCGTGCAGAATATTCCGCGTCCCGCACACCGACGTGCGGAGAGCCAGGCAGCGCATGGAGGTGGAGCTGCCCTACCGCTACATTACCTACGGCACGGTTGGGTTCTCCCTCATGTTTGTTGTTCCTTGCCTCTTCCATTATATTGGTCTTTCCTGAGGCAGTTGGATCACTTTGGGTAGGGAGGACTGAGCTAGTTGCTTTTTTGAAGAGGTGCACTAGTTTGCTAAGGGAAGGCCGGCCAGCTTGGCTTTAGCGGGGTCTTCCTGTTAACAGCAATACAAAGCAGGCAAAGCATTTAAAGGGCTTTGCACATCTCTGGGGATGGTTTAGGGCCAGCAGTCAAGCATCAGTCCAGGAGAAGTGCTGACCTCTGTAAATGCTGTTTTTGGACTCATTGCTGTAACCAAGTCTGTGTGCGTGTGATGCAGTGAATGTATGTGGGATGGCTGCCAGTCTGTACCTGTCACTGTACACTGACACTGCAGCAGCTATGTCTGACAGCTAATCACAAGGCTCCACTCATGATCTGTTTGCCATTTCACGGTAATTAGTTCAAGTTGTTGGACCATAAACTATTAAATTTGCTTTCTTCTGTTCTTTCCTGAAGTCCTGCTTCAAGGTATTTCAGCTAATAGGTGTTTCTAATGGACCAAACTTGTAATGAGGTTCAATTTTTCTAAATAAACAAGCAGAAGCCTTTCTCTTTAGCCCCCTTTGCAGAGAAAAATGTCTGGATTAGCATTGGTAGATATCACCAGAGTATATCTATAATTCAGGTACTGTATTTTATGGTTTAATAACTGTGCCTTTCTGTTGCTAAATTAAGAAATGCCATATATACTGTGATGTAAAAATGCCTAATTTTATTGAAAATCTTATGTAATTAGACAGATATTAAAAAATGTTAGATTGTCCATGTTGCTGACATGGTCCAAGTTAACCAGAATGTTCAGTTTTTCCTGATCAAAACTGCATAAATGAAATGACCCATGAATTGTGTCCTTGAGCTCAAGATATTGTAAATGAATAGTCCCTTTTGTAAGTATTTTTAATGTGTATTGTAAGTTACTGCAAGAGGATATATTTTTCTGGAGATTGTTTATACAGTGGATGGATACTAAAAATAAATTATTTAAACATATAAACAATAAAATCACCCCATTCTGCAAAGAAATGGGCTTCACTTATTATTCCAAACTAATCTAGAAGGACCACTGCTTTTAGGTATTTGGTTAGAAAAGGTAATACTTATTCTAGAAAAATCTGTATTTTTATGCATTAATATGCTATATTTAAAGGTGATAATCACTTTTTCCCGATTTAGATAGTTATAAGACAGTGTAACAATTAAAGCAAACTTGTAATCATTCTGCTTGACAGATGGCGAGCAGTCAAGACAGTATGGTCAATGCATGAACAACACGTGATGTCTAAATTTGGCAGGATTTTATTATGTGCTTTTGAGCTTTTCATGATCCTTTTCCCTTCAAGTGTAATTTCATGTGCCTTTTTTTCTGTTTCATTTTGTCTTGTTCATGTGTTGCCTGATCTGTTCTTTCCACGTCAGGAACAGTTAATGCAGGAAGTGCTTAGTGTCTGACCAGACACAAATTACTTAATTTGGTATTGTACATGTTTTTCAGGAAAAGCATCATTTGGTTGGGAAATATGGTGATGAGATAGAATACAAACAAACATTTTTTGTAAATGGAAATATTTACAATATTTGATTTTAGAAGGGCTTTTTTTGTGTTGGAGATGATATCTCTAAGCTGTTAGTATGTAGATTTACAAAATTAACTTCACTTTGTTTGAAGCAGACGAGGTCTATGGTACGCTGGCACTGGATGGTGTGAAAAATTTCCTTTTCTGGTGCATTTCTCCAGTGCATCCTGAATGCACTGCTATGAATGTATTCAAACAGAGGCAGTCAGAGCTGAGAGTGTGTTAAACAACTTCCACAGCTGAAATGACCTTACCCAGCAGAAAATGGTTAGCTTGTTTCAGTGCGTATTTCTGGATTTGATTTTTGTGTCTGTTCCTCTTTTGCAGTTCAATGCTGCATGTGCAGTAAAAGGTAAATTGGTTTCTGAGGCTTTGAGAGTGGGATTTCCACTGATTTGGCCTTGCACACCAAGATAGCCGTGAAGTAAATAGCTGGGGGAATGTACACAAAATGCCTTATGCTTAAAGCCCTAAGCAAGTGGTGTAGTTTCAATTATATCCAATTAGTCTGAGGACTGTTAAAAATAATAGGATAATTTCTCTGAAATTTAGGGCATATTCTCCTTAAATATCCTAGCTTTACAGTTTATAGCAGAAAAATGTTTAAATTTTAGCACAGAAAAGGTAAGTGAGCAAAACTAATTTTTTAAGGTACATATTGGAGTTCCAAAAACTTGAAGTTTACATCATAAAGAGCATAATTAAAGCTGTATTTTCTAGCTGTGCTTGCTCTCTTGTAGTATTAGTGGAACATGAGGTGTATTGTGGAGGATCTGGAAGGGGTGAAAAAGATCACACAGAGCTTTCAACAGGCTGAGGAAAATTGCACTGTAGCTTATTCTACTGTCATAAAGGTATTTTTTATATTTTTGTACATTACAAATGTCATGTTCTGTGTACCACTACCCAGGAAATGTCCATGAGAGTGTTTGTACAGCACCTTCAGCAACTACTTCACTGAAGTTTACATGAGAAAAAGTTCTACTGTTCTATTTTCATGTTTTATAAGGGGTTAGGCTCGAGAGGGCAGTTAGCACAAAATGTCATGCAATATGAATACCTTTAGAGAATAAAGAATCACAGACATGCAAATGCTTAAAAATCCAAGTAAAGTATTTGTATTGTAGTATAATTTTGTTTACTAATAAGCTAAGATACCTTGGAATTAGGCATAACAAAGCAGCAGGTAAATCTGGAGCACTTTCTTTGCTTCACTCTACTCGTAGAGTTGAGCATGAAAAATATTTCTAGTGTGAGCACCAGCTGGTACCAAATTCTTTATTTATAAAGTTAACATAGCTTTAAGGGGTAGTCAAATGTCTTTCCAGAAGGATAATAGGCTTGAAACCCTTTATGACGTGGTGCAAAAACATCCTGCTAGTGGACTCCCTCAGTCTGAGAGAAATACTACTTTATAGAACCAGGTATAAATACACATTTATTACAGAAAGCTGCAGGCTAAATTTGCCTTTTTTAAAATATTGTATGAAATAAACCTTAAAAGGTTTGCAGGTAGAGAGCAATTTGATCAAAAATTCTTTTCCAAGAGGCTGAAGAGGTGCAAATTCGTCTGAGACTGCCTTAAACATAGGAGCAGGATTTTTTCTGACCTGGCCCTCAGTCAGAACTGACATGTGCATTGCATCTTGGGTGGGTTTTAGAATCTGATATTTTGGGAAAAAGTTCCATGTTTATAAAAAACATTGCTTTTGCCTTCTTCTGTGTAATCACCTGTGAAGCTGTTGGGTCTCTGGTCAGGAGGTGAAGGAGCAACTTGAAGGTAAATTGGCAAACCAAAGGGAGTTGGGTTTTGTTTATTTATTTGGAATTTTTGTAAGATTATGTACAGGATTTCTCCTGGAAAGAAAAACCAAACAGAAAGATGCGTTTCTTTTAAAATGGCATCTCCAAATGTGATATGTGGCTTTTGTGGTTTTTTTTTTTCTTACCAGAACAGTGTTAAATTGTCTGGATATTAAAAGCTAGTATGTTTTCCTTTGTGGTTTTTTTTAATTTTTTTTTTTTTTACTGCTCTGAGTATTTTTTACTCCATTTTTTGCTTATTTCTGGGGAGTGTCCAGAACTTCTGTAAACAATTGCTACTTATGTGAAGATTGTAATTTTGAACTTGTAAATAATTAAGGGTTGTTAGCTGCAAAAAGATATAAAAACAAATCTTTGCATGCTGTAAGTAAATACATCTGTTGTGCTGAAAGTTGTTTCTGTTTCAGTATTTGCTTTGTCAATAAAAAATTCCAGTTTTCACATACAATACAGAACATATTTAATAATTCAATGGTTTAAAGGGTCATTGCTGTCAAGCTCCTGCTAACTTTACTGGGAGTTTTGCACTTGGTTCCTTCCCCACAACACTGAGAATGAAGCCTGAAGGGCCTGAAGTCTGTGCTGAGCTGTGAGCAGGCTCAGTGTGTGTGAAGTGGCTTAGCTCCTGAATGTGATAGCCTTGCTTTTGGCTGATTTTCCTTGTTCAAATCACACCGAGCCCCCTTTTTACGAGGTTGCTAAAGGGCTTCACTTGGAAGCTTGTTCTCTGTAGGTGGAACTGGCTGCACATTTCTAACACTCCCCCTCTGTACCATAATTCTGTCAATGAAGAGACCCCAGAATAAAGTCAGTAGATAAAATGAGAGGGGAATTGATTTCTTGAGGTTTTATGATTCAGCTCGTTGTACTTGATTCTTGAGTGGTTCTTTGGTCTAATGTAGAATGTTTGTTGGTCATATAATTTATTTCTGTGTTCTACAAACAACTTTGAGGAAACTTTTTTGTGGGAGGAAGTTGAAGGACTTCTTGCCAGACTTTATTCTACAGGAAGGCTTAAGTGGTCTTTTTGTTTCAGAAAAAAAAATATAAGCCTGTTTTAAAATTTACTGCAAATGATACATTTGTCCAATGGATAGGTTAATTGGGTCACTAACATCATTGTTCTTCTTGCAACGCTGAACAAAGGCGATGAAAGCTGAATTTGGAAACAAAATGTGGTATTGTGTGGCAGAGAGGAGGATACAGCACTTCAGGTGTTCTCTAAAAAGTATCACATGCTGGTTTTGAAGCAAATTTAGCCATGCATTAGAAAAATTTCTTTGCACTCCATTCTGCACCAGAAATTATTTGCATGTTGGTAAGAGGCCTTGTAAGAAAAGGAAGGAAAGGAAGGGTATGCTTGCAGTGTATGATCAGAAACTGTTCCTGTAGGATCAAAGAGGAAGAGGGTACATGGGATAACAGTACCTTAAAGATACTGACTAGTAAATGTAAATAATTCCCATCAAGTTGGAGAATTTTATTAGTCACTGAACTTTGACTAAATTAGTCACTAAGTTCTCCCACAAGTTTATTTTTTTAGTGTAATGAAAGATAAGAGTGATGTTACTGAAATGGAAATTAGCTCTTAAGACAACTCTAGATATATCTGAAGTATCAAAACTGAAAAAGATAGTTCAGGAGCAAGTAATGGGAACAGTAAGAGTAGAGTCTGAGGAGGATTTTGTATTAAGCTTAATGCACTTAAAAATTGTGCCAAAATTTGGCCTATACTTGATTTATATAAAATCTGTAGTACAATATAGATACACATATATATACAATATTGTGTGTTGGAGTTTAATTTTTTATGTATAGATTTTTTTTTTTCTGGTGACTGCATTCCCTGATAAAAGGAAGTGTTGATAGAATACAAACCAGCTTTGTCTGTATAAGATAAGGCTGTATGTTAGCAGCCTTTTGGGAAATAATGCAGCTGTAACAGTCTCTCAACCTCTTGGAGAACTTGAGTTTTAAAAAACCAAAACAACTGAGATGCAAGCCCCAAGTTAGTTGAGGATCATGTAATGGTTGCTGCATAATAATGTACAACTGATGTTTTAAAAATTAATACATCAGAACTTTTTGTTATACTCTTGTTAATGATTTTGTACACTCATTGTACACTTTCTGAGTTGTCAATTAATACTTAAGCTTATATTGACTGGTAACTGAAGTGTCTAACTTCATCTGCAATGTGTGGGTAATAAACTCCTGTTGGATTCAGTTGTGTTATTGTCTCTTTTCCTTTCAGTGCTCAGGGACAAGGTGTAAGTTTGTGGATGGATTCAAACCCTAAAACAAACCCCAAAATTTGTTTTCTGAAAGTTCTTTTCCCCTTAAATGTGTAAGGCTGATTTGATGCAGTAGCTTAGCAAGCATAAGCAGAAAGTACATTTTGCGTCCATGTCAGTGGAAAAATTACTTTGAATTATTTAATCCAGTGCATTTTTCCATCTCTCCTGGTAGGCCAGTAGCCATATGTGTGTGGGAATTCCTGCTGTAGAGAGTTCAGTCCTGTTGGCTAATCAAATCCACAGCTGCCTTGGGAAGATTGCCAAAATAGTGCCTGTAATGAAGAATTCCTTTGCAATTGCTTACGTCATGCCGTTAGGCAAAGGGATGTAATCATGTTTGCCTCCTATAGAAAGATTACATTTCAGAACATGATGACCCAGATTTCTACCAGCTTGCAAAGATTTTTGAACTGGAAATTTAGGGATGCTGTTTCCCGTGCTTCACTGTATGCAGCAGGTACTTTAATCATTTGGTTTTGGTGATTGACTGTTTGCAGCATTATTCATGCTGTAATGGCTCCTGATTGCTTAGTGGTCATTGCTGTGGACTGCAGTACATCCATCAGCTGCAGATACCAAAACTCTAAATTAAATAAAGCTTTCACTCAAATCGACACTTCGAGCTTTGAGAGTGAGAATATTTTCTCTGAGCTGATGTTTATGGGACCTAATGCTTTCTCTGATCATTTTTAATAAGGTTTGAAGGTGTAAAAGTTGCTAATCCCCTTCAGACAGTGGTAAAAGCACAGTCAACAGGATTGGCACTCAGAGTGATTTCATAGCGATGGCAATTAGCACTGCACTGTGCTTTGCCTTGCAGCAGCAGTTCAGTTCAGTTCTTTCCTGATGCACTGACCGTGTGTCAGTGTTGTTATTGTGTCTAGACTTCAGGCTGACTAACCTCACTAATGTGCAGGTGAGAGAAAAATAATAAATGCTTCGGGTCAGGTTGGCTCTTTAAACTTGGTGGCCTGTTTGGGCACTCTTCTAATCTCTGGTTGCTGAGTTTTCTTTCTTGTCAATGCAAAGAAATGACTATTTATGTAAATTTAGAATTTCTATACAAGACACTTCAGTAGTTATGCAAGCACATACACATCTGATACAGTGGCCTAGTGCTGAACTTGGGCTTTTGGGGACCAATCTTCTGTTAGTGATCTCAGTGTCAATCTGTCTCAGTTGGGGTAAGGAGATAGATGCTGAAGCAAAAATAAAGATGGTAACCTCCCATCACAAACCTGTATAGCCCGTGGAATCTGACAAACCTTCCTTCTCCAGAAATTGCCCCTCCCAAAAGGCAGTAAGCAGTCGATCTGAGCTGCTTTAGAATGCATGCCTTTTGCATTCAGGAATCTCACACGTGGCTGGGTTGACTGAGGTTCTTGGGAAAAGCCAGCAGGAAGAGTACTGGCTCGAGCTTGGTTCCACTGTTTTGTCTCTGTACAAGTACAAAACCACCTGAGAATGCATTGGGTGAACTGTGAACTTCAGGTGCCCTCTGCTACCCCTCAGGTGGAAGGAAGGCTCCTGCCCAGGGCCCAGCCTGATCTTTCCACTTCAGGGCAGAATCTGGAATTCTTGCCACTAAAAAAACTGCCATTAAAAAGCCCAAATTTCAGTATGTACACCCCTAGCAGGGCTGTTCAGGCAGTGAGGATGACCAGGAAAACAGAAATACATGTCTGCAATCTGTTTTCCTACCTGAATGTGCCTAGAACATCCACTCAGGCCCTTAGGGACAGTTACAGGAAACAGGGAGGCTGAGGAGGAGCCCACATGCATGACCCAAGTTTTTGCTTTCAACAGGATCCAATATAAAATCTTAACCTGTGCAGGTATGAGAAATTGTGAGCACTGGTACCAACAGCAGCATGATTAAAATTAAGAACTGCTGTAGCAAAGAGATGAAAGAGACAGCTCTGTTACTGCAGGATGAAGGAAGTTAGGTTATGTGAAGTCAGGCACTGCTAACTCTGAGCTGACCTCTAAAAATGGTGTCCTTGCCCAACAACTTGACTTTGCAATCAAAACTTCTCTTTATTGTACTATGTAATTAGAGTATTTAATTTAATCAGCCCTTGATTTTGGTTTATTAAATGCTTACTGAGCACTAAGAGGCAATTAAGCATTGAAGTGCCTTCAGTTAATCCCAAAACTTGATTATCATCAGTCGTAATAAATTTGCCTCACTTGTACATTTTGTCAAGTTCTGCAGATAGAACTGCCAAAAAATTCCACAGAGAGGTTTGGGAGCTCCCCGCTCCCCTTATCCCCAACAAACAGAGGAGAACTGAAAAATGAAGCCAGTGAGCTGTACCTTTTAAAGATGCTAAAAATAAACCCCTTTCTCCAGCAAACCACATTAACTTCTGCTACTTCAGCTGCAGGAATCTGCTGATAGAGTTATGTTCACTGATCCCTGGAATGTAACACTTTGTCTCTATGCACATAGGAGGTGATTACAAACCCTTATATTGAAAAAGTTGGTAAAGGTAGCCAAACTACAGAGCCACAAAAATAACCTTGGCACATTAGGTAGATGCAAACACACAGAAAAAAATCTCATTCTAGACAATTTGCTGCTTGAGTTCTTGACCTCTGGCCTAGAGTACATGACACTGAAACTCAGATTTCTTTTAAGCTGGGGATCTTAAAGATTCCTTTCTCAAAATATCTGTCATGCCTGTAAAGCAACTGCCAAGAGTTCCAAGTGATCTCTGGAGCATCTGCCCTGCAATTCCTGTGGTAAACGTCAGAGCTGCATCTCTACCCATGGTACACTGACTCAGCACCACTGGTGTGCCACCCAAAAAGTGTTATTTGCTGTTATTGCAGCTGCACTCCTCTGGGAGTACTGGGCACCAAATCCGTGGCTGTAAACTCTGGCTTTCCAGCTGATCTTGCAGCTGTTTTTACCACATGAACAATGAACAGAAGGTATTTGATGAGTTTGTGGCAACTGCGCCGGGAAACTCAGATGAAAAACTACCAGCTGAAAATATTTTTGTAATACTGACATCTGCAATACAGTCTTAAAATGCATGTTGTGTCTTCAGTGAAAGCATCTGCCTCCTGTTTGGAAATCTTCAGAGTGAATCTCACCAGCGTGAGCAGGCTTTAGTTCTGGGTGACAGCTCTGGCAGGATGAGGCTTCACAACGAGGAAAAGGTATTTAGTATGAAAACAAAAGTGTGTAATTTGGGTCTTTGTGCTTTGATGTATTTAGGTATTTCTCCGTGTTCAGTGCACTGTGAAAATGTCAACCAAATAACCTGGTAAGGAGCAAAAATAAAAAAGGGGCACTTTTTCATGGCAGTTGGGAGTTTGGTGAGGTGTGCATCTGTGACTCCTCAGGAATGCAATTATCTGGTTTTAATGAACTACTCAAAATGTTGCAGAGTGATCAACAGAAGAGGGTAATCTCTGCTCACAGAAAGATAATTAATTGCACTGGTAGAACATTAATACATGCATTATTAATGTACCCACATAAGCAGAAATAGTAAAAATAACAGTTATGCTGCAGCATGTATAATTAAAATTCTGCACACAGCTAGTGACAGGCAAATGAAATTGTCAGTGTTTATAATATAGTCTTTTGATTGAATTTTTGTTTTAAGGTGACATTAAACTGAACTACAAGGTGCTTTTGATACTGCTATATGGTCATTTTCTATGTAACTTGGCCACGTCATTTGGTTTAGCTAAAGCTTTGTTTATCTTGCTAAAACAACATATAGTGAGCTCAAATGCTTAGATTTCAATTTAAAAAAAAAAATGGAAGTGCAAACCAAGCTAATTAAAATATTTCTATGTTTAAAAAAAGTCTTGAAATTATTTATTTGTACATGATATTGGTAATATTCACATCATTTATTAGAAAAGACCATATATGTGATTTTAACTGCTATGAAAATAAGGGTACAAATTATTTTATATGTTACTGAGTAACATCCATCCAAGGTTATGGATTAATGCTACCCATCAGTGCTGAACAGTAAATTCAGAGTGGAACAAGGAATTTTGAACTATAAAACTTGGGGCGATATTAAATAAACATTAAAAGAAGCAAATGTTTGTTATGCCATCTTCCTTTTCATAGCCTGGATGTGTTACCTAGTAATTGGTAAGTAAAAAAAGGAGAAAAAGACTATTTGGAAGTTTAACTGGAGAAAAAAAAAATATGGATCTGGGAAAATCTAACAGCAAGCTAAGGGAAAAGTAAACCTAATTAACCTTCTTGTCCTTCGTGTTTGGGTCCCCCCCAGGATATAATCCTCTGTGCCCCTGCTCTCCTGGAGGATGCAGCTCCGTGTGTGACCCCGGAGCACATTCCCGTTTCCCGGTGTCCCGGCCCCTCAGCGAGGCTCCCGCCGCCCCCAACCCGCGCCATGTCCGAGCGCAGCCGCGCCCGCGGCCCCAGGGCCGGGGCTTTCCCGCGTCAGCCAATCAATTCGCGTCGATTGACGTCCGGTCCCGCCCCGCCCACCTTTGCACCAATCCCCTTCCCGTGCGTCGCTTCCTTCCCCGCCTCCATGGACGGAAGATGGCGGCCGCTGCAGCCAATGGGGCGGCGGGGGCGGGGCTTGCAGGGGCAGCGAGGCGCGCACGCGGCGGCGGCTCTGAGGGACCGGGACCGGGACCGGGACCGGGACAAGAATCAGAGTAAGGAACGCCGGCAGGGACAGGGACCGGAACCG
>VYXD01008714.1:0-11858 GCA_013397195.1 Hylia prasina
TGTCCCAGGCCAGGTCTGGCAGTGCCACCAGCCCCCAGGAAGGGCTGGAGCAGCTACCAGGGGCTGCCACCCTGCCCTGACTCGGGGAGGGTGACAGGAATTTTTGGGAATTATCTGTGGCTGGGATATGAGTTTTTAACTCCAGCTGCTTTCCCAGGGTTGGCGCCTGCAGGTGGAAGCTGCCCTGATAAAAGAGGCTGCTAAAGCTGCTTCATCTCCAGTGCCTGCACTGCTCCTTTTTTTTGTTATTTTTTCCCCTTTTTACCTAAAATTCTTTGTTCCAAGCCCAGGAGGGGCCGGTGGCTCCCAGTTAAGATGGAGCTGAGCAGCAGGAGCCTGGCTGCTGCTTCACAGGGTGCTCCTGAACCAGGCTGGGGCTGCACTTGTCAGAGAAATGCAGGAGGAGACGTTGGGATGTTTGTTCACCAGCAAGGCCAGCAGTTATTCCCACTGGTGTTCTTGTGACTGGAGGAGGGGAGGGACCTGACAGAAATTCCCTGCAGCAGCCAGGGCAGCTCTCACTGGGCGCTTCTGAAATGTTCTCCTGATTCAATTTTTTGATTTTTTTTTTAATTTTTGCTATTCAAATGAAAATTCCCTTGTGATAAAAACCCGTTCTGGCACTGAGCTCTCCCGGGCTGTCCACAGCCAGGTGGCAGTGAGGGCTTGGTGATCATGGAATCATGGAATGGTTCAGGATGTTCCCATCCCTCCCCTGTGCACTCCATTCCCATCCTGTGCCTGGGGAGAGGGCAGCAGGGGAGGGAAATCCTCCTGCCCACCAGGCTGGAGCTGCCCAGAGGCGTTTTTGGCATTTTCAGTGGTCTGTCCCCAGATTTCAACCCCAAACCTCCATCCCCTCCCGGCCTGGGAGCCCTGGTGTGGCTGCTCCTGCTGGGCAGGGCGGCCCAGCCCGGGATTCCCCTCCAGGTGTCCAGGAAAACGTGGACATTCCAGATTCTGCTGTGGCTGGGGGAGCCTGCTGAGGCCACAGGGCTCTGGGGGGGCAGAGGAACCCAACAGCAACACCCTGTGAGGCAACACTCAAACCCCAGCATCAGCAATCACAGAATTATGGAATTATGGCAGGAAGGGACCTTAAATCCCACCCAGTGCCACCCCTGTCCTGGTCACGGACACCTCCCACTGTCCCAGGCTGCTCCAAGCCCTGTCCAGCCTGGCCTGGGGCACTGCCAGGGATGGGGGGGAGCTTCTCTGTGCCCCCTGTGCCCGGGGTGATGCTGAGAGATCCCTTTTGACCCCTTGAGACCCCTGGGAAAATCCCAGCACATCCCAGCACCTCCCTGTCCCTGACTGCGCAGAGCAAAGAGCTTGTTGGTGACAATCCCGGCCTAAACTGTCCCCAGAGGGGGCTGGGACCCCTCTGCCAGCCCAGGGAGGGACCCGGGGCAGCAGCCTGCTCTCAGGCTGTTTCTGGGCTCTGTGAAAATGCTGACAATGTTGGCAGTGCCTCAGGAGCCCCCAGCCCGACTCCTGCTGAGGAATCACAGCAGCTCTGCTGAGCCCTCCACCTGCAAGGGAAGATTTTGCCTGCTCTGTGGGAAGGCAGATTGGTGCAAAAATAAAACTGTTTTGAGATCCTGTCACCTGCAAATATTTGAGTTGAACATTTGTGATTTTTCTCTGATTAAAAGGGTAATTTTGGGATTATTCCACTGGACAGGGCTCCCCCTCCACTGATCCTGGCCCTCTGGGTGATGTTGGCACGTCTTGGACACTTCAATCTCTGTTTCTTCTCCACAAAACTGATGTAATTTTACTTCTTACGGATCCCTCTGCCCGTGTGGATGCTGGAGGGGCCACGGCCTCAGCTGTTAATTTGCTTAATTAAGCTGGGTAATTGAGCCACTGAGTTGCTTCCTAAGGGGTTTTCCTACCCTTGGAAACAAAGAAAATTGGGAGTCCAAGGTAAAGCCACCTCCTGATGGGCTGTGCCTTAAATTCCCTGAGCCAGGTGTTGGAGAGCCCTTGGATTCCTTGAATTCCCATCAGGAAACACTTCCTGGTGTTCAGTTCCTGCAATTTCGGGCTGTGACACACCTGCCAAACCCCAGAGGTGATTTATTCCTCTCTGTGTGTGCCTTGGGATGGGTGTGAAGGGCAGGGCGATGCCTCCCTGTTGTCTTGACTCAGAGTGAATCCCCACCCCTGGAATGTTCAGCAAACACCTGGAGGTGACACTTGGGGACGTGGCTGAGTGGTGGCCGTGGTGGTGCTGCTTTGTGGTTGGACTGGATGATCCTGGAGGGCTTTTCCAGCCATGATGCTGCCAAAAATGTGATTTTCCTCTCTGGATTCCCAGTCTGTGCTCTCCCCACCTGTCTCGGATCGTTCCCCTTGTCCTCACTGGGAATTTTGACTGAATTATCCAACACCAGAACCTCAGCGGGGCCAAAGAGGTGGAAAGTTCCCTTTGTTTGTTTATTTGTTGGACATTTTGTCTCTGCATCACAGCAAATGTTTGGTTTTATTGCACTATTTCATGTTCAGCTCCTGCTCACTTTGAGATCCGTGGAAATCCTGAGATTTCCCAACCCCCCACCCTCTCCAGCCTGTGTTTATCTCCCTGGTGACCCTGCCATGGATTATTGCTGCCTCACCCATTCACCCATCATCCCTGAAGTGTCTTTTTCTTTTCTTTCTTGTTTCTTCCAGACCATTTCTACAATTTATCAAGACCATTTCGACTCCTAATCCTGGCCTCCGAAGCACCTGCAGCCTGTCCCAGCCTGGGATCTGCAGCAATTTTAGTAAGAGAAATCTTATTTTCCGTCCTCCAAATCCATTTTTAAAGGCATCAAACTGTGCTGCAGCTCCCATTGTCCCCTTGGCATTGTGGAATTGCATTTGGTGTTCCTGGTGGGTCCCTTCCATCTCAGGGTATCCTGGGGACACTCTTAAAATGCTTCATTTTCCTTGCAAAAGGTCCAGAAGGTCCAAAGTGGAACACAGCTCCTTGGGCTGGTGGGATTTGTGTCCCAAAGAAGGGATTTCAGCAGCTTGGAACGTTTGTGATGAAAAATCAGTTTATTTGTGGTGCCAGGGCCTGAGCAAGGCTGGTTCTGTGCAGGGTTTGGAGTGTGAAAGGGAAGAAACTGTGATTTGGGGGTTGGTTGGGATTGCACCTAAAGGGTCTCTGCCATGGGAGATGAAATGGGGAATTTGGAGCTTTCTGGAGTGAAAATGGCCAGGGGAGCTCTTGAGTCTGGTTCTTGAGTCCTCTGCTCGTCCAGGGCTGGGAGAGCTGGGGGTGCTGAGCTGGAGAGGAGAAGCTCCAGGGAGAGCTGAGAGCCCCTGGCAGGGCCTGAAGGGGCTCCAGGAGAGCTGCAGAGGGACTGGGGACAAGGCCTGGAGGGACAGGACACAGGGAATGGCTTCCCAGTGCCAGAGGGCAGGGCTGGCTGGGAGATTGGGCAGGAATTGTTCCCTGGGAGGGTGGGCAGGGGCTGGGCTGGGATTCCCAGAGCAGCTGTGGCTGCCCCTGGATCCCTGGCAGTGCCCAAGGCCAGGCTGGACACTGGGACAGTGGGAGGTGTCCCTGGGGGTGGCACTGGGTGGGATTTAAGTTCCCTTCCCACAAAACCATTCCACAACCATTCCTAGGAAATGAGCAATTTCAGCTTTCCCATGGATTTGGGAAGTTTTGGCTTTTCCTTCACTCCCCACCTGCCCTGGACCCCTCAGAGCTGCCCTTTGCCAAACCCTCATTCCTCAAGGGGAGTTTGGGGCTGAGACCCCGAGGGCAGAGATGCAAACAGGGTTTATTTCATGGATTTAAAGCAGCTGGGGCTGTCCCAGTGGATGCTCCATATCCTTGGCATTCTGCCCTCCTTCAAACACTGCATGGTTGTACCTGGATCTGTACAGGTTCATTTTGGTGGAGATGGCAGGAATTCCAGGATTTGTGGTTTTCTGACTAATAAGAGCCTTTTTAGAGACCAGATTTATATTTATAATGTAAAGGGGCAGAGCCACAGGCTGCCCACAGGGACAAAATCCAGTGGGCAGGCACTGCTGGTGTCCCTGTGACTGTCAGGGCTTAGCAAATGAGAAATGAAAACAAAACCAGGACCCCAAAGGTGATCAGCTGCAAATAAAATGAATTAATTCCTTGGCTTGCCCTCAGGAGGAGTCTAAATCTGGGCTTTGCTCTTGTGTTTGTCAGAGAGTTCTTGGATTCTTCTCTGTGCCATCCACTGGTTCTGGAAGTTTAAATTTAAACAAACAAATATTCCTGCTTGTTTTTCACCTCAGGCTTCCTAGAAATGATCATGGATTAGGATTTTCAGCACCTCTGGAATGCCATTCCCCTACTCAGGGGGGAAACTGAGGCACGAGAGGCCAGAGTTTGACTCCAGGGATGAGCTGGAGTGGGAAATGCCAATTCCCCATGACCTGCCTTCCCCAAAGTCACAAGAAATTGAGAGGAATCGAAGTCCTGGGAGCAGAGCCTTGCAACTTGATACTTTCAAGGGCTTTAACGACATAAAACTGATTTACTTTGAGGGGAAAAGCTTTAAATATCGCAGCAGAGAGTACATAATGTGCATGGCTTTGTATTTATTCCCTGCATTTCGGCGGATGGATGAAACCTCTCCCAGCCATAATGGGATTATATTGGGATGTTCTCTCTGGCAGGGTGGTGTTAAAAGCAGGTGCACAAAGGGGAATTCTGTTTGGAGAGGGGAAAAAAAACCCCCTTGTGGTATCAGTGAATGATTCTTAGCCCTGCAATAAACCTAATCAGGTTAATTAGGATTAATTTGGCTGCCTGGCTTTTATTTGTGTGGAATGAAAATGCATCTAAGGAGTTTTGTTGAAAAGCTTTGTGAGTTTGAGTGATATTTTTGAGTTCTTTCACCTGGGCAGTGTAAAAACCTCCAGCTGGTTGGGCTTTTAGGGAGAATCATGCTGCACCCAGCATTTAGAGCCATTAATTCTCCATCTCCTCTTGCATCTCTCATTGTCAGTAAATCCATCTCCTGTCCCCATTCCCATGTGGAGGTGACCCAGCTCTCCCTGGGTGTCTTCAAATGTGATTTTTTTGTGGGTTTTTTTTTTGAGAATTGTACCAAATCTCTGCTCTGGCAGCAGCCTGGTTCTGCTCCTGCTCTGCTGCCCCATCCCACACGAGGCTTTTTCCCTCCAGACCAATCCTCCTGTAATTTTCCACCCAGAGCCGCCTCTTTTCTCACTTGCTTATGTCCCTGACTTTTCTCCTCACTTCCCTGCTGCATCTTCCCCTTGCTGTTTCCCGTCCCTGGAAAAGCTGCTGGGATTTTCACCAAGCAGATCCTTGCTCGTGTGCCTGCCCAGATGGACCTGGAGCGAGGGCTGTGCCACAGGAGGGAGTTTTCCATCAGCCCCAGCCCCTCCACTCCCGTGCTGGGCTGAATTCCTTGCAGAGCTTCGGTCAGACCGTGGAGATGGTTTGGGTTTGGCCAGGCTGAAGGAGCAGGGGGCTTTCCCCAGGGAAGGGCTGGGGATGAGGGGCTCTGGCAGAGCCTGGTCCTTGTCACCTTCCAGGCTCACAGGGCTGCTCTTTGCCCTTTGGCTGTCATGGCCACAGGATCCTAAATGTTGGAAAACTCCTCTGAATCATCAAATTCAAACTTTGGCCAAATCCCACCGTGCCCACTGAACCTTGCTGGGAAGAACATCCATCCACTCATTATCTGAGCACCTCCAGGGATGGGGATCCAAACTCCCCTGGGCAGTCCCAAGGCCTGAGCTCCCTTTCCATGGGGAAATTCCTGCTGCTGCCCACCCTGAGCTCCCCTGGCCCAGCCTGAGGCCGTTCCCTCTGCTCCTGTCCCTGTTCCCTGGGAGCAGAGCCCGACCCCCCCGGCTGTCCCCTCCTGGCAGGGAGTTGTGCAGAGCCACAAGGGCCCCCTGAGCCTCCTTTTCTCCAGGCTGAGCCCCTTTCCAGCTCCCTCAGCCCCTCCTGGGGCTCCAGACCCTTCCCAGCTCCGTTCCCTGCCCTGGACTCGCTCCTGCCCCTCAATGTCCTTGTCCTGAGGGACCCAGAGCTGGACTCAGTGCTCAAAGTGGGGCCCTCCCAGTGCCAGCACAGGGGAACTTCAGGTTTTGATTCAGCTTTTCTTGTCTTTCTTGGTTTCAGCAGTGCCGTGAAGCTCTGGTGTTTTGTGTCCTTCACATTTGACCTTGCTGGGGTTCAGCCCTGCCCTCACCCAAAGGGTGAGGACACCTGTACCCCGAAAGGGCAGAGGGCACAAGGAGGTGCAGAGTGGGCACAAGGTGCCAGGGCAGGCTCAGGCTGCAGAGCAGGGAAAGGTTCTTCCCCCAGAGGTGCTGGCACTGCCCAGGCTCCCCAGGGAATGGGCACGGCCCCGAGGCTGCCAGAGCTCCAGGAGCCTTTGGACAGAGCTCCAGGGATGCCCAGGGGGGATTGTTGGGGGTCTGGGCAGGGACAGGGGCTGGGCTGGATCATCCTTGGGGTCCCTTCCAGCTCAGGACATTCTGTGATCCTGTGACTCTGCTTTTCCATCCCTGCCCAGGTGCAGAAGGTTGTGCTGGCAGTGCCAGGTTAGGAGCTGTCCCCAGATCCTGGCTGCTCCCACGGGGACAGTGGCATCTCCTTGTCAGTGGCATCTCAGATCCAGACTTTGCAGCAGAGCCCGTTTCAGCCCCAGGGCTGGCTCTCAGAACACAAAACCCTCCCCCAAAGTCACACAGAGCCTTTTCTGCTCACTTTTTAGTGGGAAATGCTGTCACTTCCAAAATCTGCTTTGAATCATCCCTTTACACTCCTCTCTCCAAACCCTGGCATCTCACTACGCTGGCAGGGAGGTGTTAAGACCAATTTTGGGCTTCCTCCCCTGTTTTTTTCAGTGTTTTCTCTCAGCTTGGTGCTGTGCAGGAGTCCTGGGGAGGGTGTGAAGTGTGTGTCCCTCAGCAGTGTCTCAGTGCTCTGACATCACCCCGTACCAGCACACAGGGGATGTTTTTGAACGAGGTACCACCACTATTTTAAGCAGCTTCTAAAAATAACCCCCTGCCCAAGCTGCTGTTGTGGTAGCAATGTTTTATCTCTTAATTGGGGCTGGTTGCTGAGGGTGATTCATAGAAAGGAGCTGAGCTTTCCAAGTTTTACCCCGAGGTGAAGCAGCAGAGGTGATTTGCTGATTGTAACCGAGGCCTGCGCAGGCAGGAGGAATTTTTGGATTTTCAGATTTTCTCCACAGTTTTTTTTTTTTGCTTTTCCCCTAAGGCTGAAGCGTCACGTTAAGCACTGGACAAGCTTTTTCTCCTGGAGGTGTCTGGGAGGTGGCAGAGCACATTCTGAGCGGGGACAGTGACCCACAGAGCTCTGGAGAGTTGATGGCATTGTCACATCGAGTGAGAGATAATGACTGAGGGAAGGAATGAGGAAGGAGATGATTCCTCTGGGAATTCAAGTGGAGGTTTAAAACCTGTGTGTGCTCAGAGCTAGGGGGAAGAAGAGCCAGAGGTGGAGGAAGGCATTTCATGATTATCTGAGGAGCAGGAGATGACTCAGCCTTCCCACACTGTCACCTAATTCCTGCTGAGCCTGTCCAGTCCTGGGCCCCTCACTGGGGACAGACAGGACCTGGAGGGGCTGGAGCGTGTCCAGGGCAGGGAATGGAGCTGGGAAGGGGCTGGAGCCCCAGGAGAGGCTGAGGGAGCTGGAAAGGGGCTCAGCCTGGAGAAAAGGAGGCTCAGGGGGCCCTTGTGGCTCTGCACAACTCCCTGCCAGGAGGGGCCAGCCGGGGGGGTCGGGCTCTGCTCCCAGGGAACAGGGACAGGAGCAGAGGGAACGGCCTCAGGCTGGGCCAGGGGAGCTCAGGGTGGGCAGCAGCAGGAATTTCCCCATGGAAAGGGAGCTCAGGGCTTGGAACTGCCCAGGGGAGTTTGGATCCCCATCCCTGGAGGTGCCCAGGGAATTCCTGACCATTGGTCTGGGTCACATGGTGGGCATCGGGCACAGGCTGGACTCGATGACCCTGGAGCTCTTTTCCAACCTAAAAGATTCTCTGATTCCACCCCCTGGGAGGGAGCAGCTTCCTTGCTGTAGCTCCCAGCTCCCAGATTTGTTCTTTTTGACATTAAGGAGCACAAATCTTCATTGCTGAGCTCCCACTGTCACCAGTGCCCGTCAGCCACCTCAGCAGCTCCCAGCAGAAACTCTGGCCTCTTCTCCAGCCCTGGATGTTCCCTCTCCAGGGTCTGGCACTTACTTGGGGCTGATTTAGGGCTGGATGTGAAATAAGGAGAAGGAACCAAGAGAGCTGAAGGGAGCAGGGATGGCTCAGGTCCCCTGAGCTGCCCAGATCCCAGCGAGGGTGGGGTTTGTGTGCTCATGGCAGTGACAGGACCCCAGGGCTGCTGGCTCTGAAAGGCCAAAACCTCCAGAGCTGTGATCTCCAGTGGGAGCAAACATTCCCCACGCCGAGGGCGGTGCTGCCATTGCCCTTCCCAGAGATCTGGAGAGATTTGGAGGCTTGGTCTCCTTTGGACTGTCACGAAATGCTTCTCCAGGATCCCGTGTTTCAGCCCCAGTATGGCAGTGAGGCATTTCTGTTCTGGCGGGCCTGTTTGGGATTTGCTGGTAGTGGGTTTGGGATCCTGGGGTAGCACTGCTCCGTGAACGTGCCCAGGTTTGAACTGGCAGCAGCTCTGAGAGGCACGAGGTGACCCAGTGGGTTTGTCACTGTGGGCCTGACAGGCTCAGGGGATCAGAGAACACTGCAGGGTGCTCACATGGACACTGTGCAGGGTCACCTTTACTGCCCCCAGGTCCCCTTTACTGCACCCACAAAAGTTCTCTTGTGCTGCCAACGCTGGCTCCAGTGCTGACCAAACAGGTTGTGCTTGGCTCCTTCCTCTTCCAGGAACAATCCAGGGTGTGCTGTGCCCTCCCTGGGGGAGCCTGTGCCCTCATCTGGGCAAAGGGAGCCTGTGCCCTCACCTGGGCAAAGGGAGCCTGTGCCCTCACCTGGGCAAAGGGAACCTGCCCTGTGCCCTCACCTGTGCCCTCACCTGGGCAAAGGGAGCCTGTGCCCTCACCTGGGCAGAGGAAACCTGTCCTGTGCCCTCACTTGGGGAAAGGGGATCTGCCCTGTGCCCTCACTGGTGCCCTGGGCAAAGGGAATCAGAGTCTGAGCCAGAGCTGAGGCCCAGTCCGTGCCCAGGGGATGTTGTGCCCAACTCTGGAGTTGCCAGTGAGGCCTTTCCCCGTCCCCCCTGCAGCTGCTGAGGGGCAGATTTGGGCAGAGGCTTTGTACTCCAGGAGGAGGTGGTGCAGAGTGGAGCTGTGCTGACACCCCTGGGTGCCCCAGCTCTCACAGTCAGCACGTCCTGAGCGGGGAGGGACCCCCAGGACCACCCAGCCCAGCCCCTGTCCCCACCCAGGACAGCCCAACAACCCCACCCTGAGCGCAGCAGAGGTGGCCACAGGTCCTGGAAGTGTGGAGGTGTGCCCAGCTCACTGCAGAACAACAGGAAAACCAGCACAGGGCTGGGAAGCCGTGTGGTGATCTCACAAACCCCACGTGGGACCCTCAGTGCCAGTGTTGGGTGTTGGTGTGGACGCTGCCTCCTCCTCCCCTCCTGTCACCCTTTCAGCAGTGACAGCACCCCCAGCACCTCTCTGAGGCTCCTGGGGGGCCCCAGGCTGCAGCAGGTGGGCACAGATCCCCTCCTGGAAGAGGTGAGGAGGCTGCAGCGCCCGGCTGCAGGGAAAGGAGGCGGCAGGAAACCATCGCTGCTTGTTTACACCGTGAATGGAAAAAAAGAGAGGCTTATCGTGATCAAAGCAGGCAAAACAGGACGTCAGGGCTGAGCTCTCCTCAGGCACTGCTGCTCCTGGGTCCTGGGTCTCAGCTGCACCACGGGAATGGGGCGGTTTTGGTTTTGTCAGGGTTCGCTGGCGTTGGGCTTGGGGGCCTGGGGTCACGAGCGCTGCTCAGAAAACTTGTTCAGCTCTGGACTGGCGGCAGGGGAAGGAGCAGAGGGTCAGTTTTGGGCTAATTCTGACTTCATTTGCTGTGCATTTCAGGAATAGCTACTGCAAAGGCAGCAGAAACAGCTAAAAAAGTGAGGATTGTTACCAAGGCCAAAGGGTGCCAGAGGCTGAGCAGAGGGGAATTGGTTTTATTTGCAAGGGGTCAAGCTCTGTAAAACGGTGTTTCCTTCATTCATCTTCATTAAGGAAATGACACTCAGAGTGAAAATGAAACAGCCCAGGGAAATTAAACCCCCCAAGTGTGGAGGAGATCTGCCCAGAGCTGCAGTGCAGCACTTCAGCATGAGTTCATTCACTGCCCTGCCCCGTGGGGAAGGGAAGGAGACCATCCCCATCCCTGGCAGTGTCCCAGGCCAGCTGGACAGGGCTGGGAGCACCCTGGGGCAGGGGAAGGTGCTCATGGCAGGAGGTGGGATGGGATTTAAGGTCTCTTTCACCCCAAACCATTCCAGGATTCTGGGATTCAATGATTCAATGACGCAGTGATTCTATGATTCTATAGTTCTGTGATTCCATGATTCAATAGTTCAGTGATTCCATGATTGCATGATTCTGTTCTGTAATTCTGTGATTCAGTAATTCTATAATTCAATAATTCAGTGATTCTCAATAACTGATCCCATGATTCCATGATTCCCTGATTCTATAATTCTATAATTCTATGATTCAATAATTCAGTGATTCCACGATCCTAAAATTCTGTGATTCTATGATTGAATAATTCAGCAATTCAGTATTTCAGTGCTTCCATGATTCTGTGATTCTATGATTCAATAATTCAGTAATTCCGTGATTCTATAATTCCATGATTCTATAATCTTGCAGAGCGGGCAAGATATTGAAACTGTGAAGAACTGGGAAAAAACCCTTATTTTTTGTCACCTGTTTGTGCCGGAATAATGACTTCTGTTCAGCTCAGTGGGACACTGGGGACATCAGTGGTGGCTTTTGTGCCCCCGGCGCTGCTGGGTCGGGGTGGGACCGGGGGAAGCCCCTCTGGCAAAGCACTGCTCCCACACCATCACCCCGTTCTCCTGGTGTTGTGTTCTCCTCTGCTCCATTTGGGCTTGTCTGGCAGCAGCAGAGGGTGAGGGCAATATCCCTCTGGGTGCAGGATGGAAGGGGAGGTACAGGAGCCTCACCGGAGCCTTGGGGGAGAAGTCTCTTGGTTGTGTGGCAGCTCAGAGTGGTGTGTTGGCAGCAGGACACCACACGGCTTCTCGGGGTGTTGATCAGGTGTTTATTGAGAGCTCAGAGTGGTGTGTTGGCAGCAGGACACCACACGGCTTCTCGGGGTGTTGATCAGGTGTTTATTGAGAGCTCAGAGTGGTGTGTTGGCAGCAGGACACCACACGGCTTCTCGGGGTGTTGATCAGGTGTTTATTGAGAGCTCAGAGTGGTGTGTTGGCAGCAGGACACCACACGGCTTCTCGGGGTGTTGATCAGGTGTTTATTGAGAGCTCAGAGTGGTGTGTTGGCAGCAGGACACCACACGGCTTCTCGGGGTGTTGATCAGGTGTTTATTGAGAGCTCAGAGTGGTGTGTTGGCAGCAGGACACCACACGGCTTCTCGGGGTGTTGATCAGGTGTTTATTGAGAGCTCAGAGTGGTGTGTTGGCAGCAGGACACCACACGGCTTCTCGGGGTGTTGATCAGGTGTTTATTGAGAGCTCAGAGTGGTGTGTTGGCAGCAGGACACCACACGGCTTCTCGGGGTGTTGATCAGGTGTTTATTGAGAGCTCAGAGTGGTGTGTTGGCAGCAGGACACCACACGGCTTCTCGGGGTGTTGATCAGGTGTTTATTGAGAGCTCAGAGTGGTGTGTTGGCAG
>VYXD01008714.1:18858-36056 GCA_013397195.1 Hylia prasina
GGGAGTGGGAACACTGCAAAGGCTTCACGGGGCCGAGGGTGGCCCTGGGGACAGGCAGGGACCTGCTCACTGTGTCTAATTCCTGTTTCTGGGTTTGTCACCGTAGCTGTTATCTGTGACAAAATGTAAATGAATTTCAGGATATGCTCCCCACGAGGCTCTGGAAATGGGAAATTTCCAGCCTGGGGAAAGGATCAGAAACTCTGGGTTTGCCTGTAGGGAGTAAAAGGATCATTTATTTCTCTTTCTGCCTTTCTATGCATTGAGGATAGGGAAAACCCCCATTGCCTTTTGGTCCCAAAGCGGTTGGGAAAGTTTTCTTGCTGAATTTCCACTCAGGTTCCAATAATTTGTTAATTTAAACGGAAATCTTTCAGCATCTCCTCCGTATATTTAATTAAATAAGATACAGGCTGGCACAACACAACACTGTGTGTTGTTGCTGTGTCCAGAAAGTGGAAAATCTGATTTATTTTGATTTTCAAGGGCTGCACACAGGTGTGGGAATTGCCAAGCAAAAAAATCCCAAGCAAAAATGCTTTTTCACCACCCTAATTGATGGAATTTATAAAATATTTGTATTTTTACAGTACCCTCTATCCTTTAGAGCACCTAGGGACTTGGTTAACACAAAGCTGGAATTCTGAAACTGGAATTCTGTTCATGGAGAGAGTGCAGCCTTGTGTGGTACTGCAGGGCAGCCTGGAAAGAAAAAATTCCTGCCCAGCAGGGTGGGAATTACAGGCTGGGGTTGCCCAGAAGATTTTATGGCATTTTCAGTGGTCTGTCCACAGATTTCAATCCCAAATTCCCATCCCTCTCAGCCTGGGAGCCCTGATGTGGCTGCTCCTGCTGGGCAGGGCTGGATTCCCCTCCAGACTTCCTAGGAAAATATCAATATTCCAGATGCTGCTGTGGCTGGTGAGATCATGGGACCTGGAATCACAGAATCCTGGAATGGTTTGGGGGGGAAGGGACCTTAAATCCCACCCAGTGCCACCCCAGGGACACCTCCCACTGTCCCAGTGTCCAGCCTGGCCTTGGGCACTGCCAGGGATCCAGGGGCAGCCACAGCTGCTCTGGGAATTCCAGCCCAGCCCCTGCCCACCCTCCCAGGGAGGAATATTTTCCCAATATCCCACCTAAATCTCTCCTGTTCAGTTTAAAACCCCTGGTCCTGTCACTCTCTGCCCCTGTAGGAAGTTGATCCCCCTTTCCCGAGCCCCTTCCAAGCACTGAGATCTCCCTGGAGCCTTCTCGTCTGCAGATCCTTTGGCTCTGCCTGTCCCCAGGTTATAACTCAGCCTTTTATCAGCCCAAATCCCTCTTTTCTTTCCTAGAGGGCACAGAAAAATCCCAGCAAGCTGAGGGGGAGGCTGCCCATGTTTCCTGTGGGAGTTCCCTGTGTGGGTGGTGCTGGAGCAGTGGCAGCAGCAGCAGCAGGAGGCTCTGTGGCTGTGCCCTCTGTGCCTTTGGCACTGCCACTCCTGCACATGTCCCGTGGGAGGCTCCACATTCTCCTGGCTGCCTCTCACCTCCACCTGGCATTAAACTCGGGCAGGACACAGCCCTTGGCACATCCCTGGCTTTGTTAAAACCCCCTAAATTCACTTTGGTTTTGGAGAGAACATAACCCCAGAGATATTTAGTGAGGGTTTTGGGGTTTTTTTAAGTATGAACCAGAAAACATTAAAAAGAAAATAAAGACAACCACGAAGCTGAGTGACTGCATGTGGAGGTGCCAGAAGGAAGCACCAAGTGAGAGCTGTGCCAGGGGTTTGGCACAGGGCTGAACCCTGGCTGGGTTCTGGCCCATGCAGGGAGGGGGAAGGGAGAGCTGAGGCAGGGCCTTGGCTCGGGCAGGGGCTGCTGCTGCTTCCAGGAGGTTCTGGTGAACCTGGTCCCTGCTTCTCTGGAGGTTCCAGGAGATTCCTGGCTTCCCTGGAGCTGCTCATGTCGGGGCATCTTTGCCAACAGCAGCAGCTTCAGGAACCCCAGTGTGTGTCAGGATGGGGGCATTGGGTGGATCTGAGGCAGAACCACCCCGTGGTCCTCAGGGGTCAGATCAAAATCCCTCTTCTGGGGCACAGGCCCTGTGTGCAGCCAGTTCCACCACTCACGAGGCTTGGCGAAAACCCATTTTCCAGCCCTGATGTGTACCTGGAGGGCAGAAAACTCCATCAGGAAAAATATCAAGTGATTGGAGAAAAGGGAGTCAGCCTGGGGTCTGTGTGGGCTGACAGGGAAGGAGGATTCACCTGGAGAGGAGAAGCTCCAGGGAGAGCTGAGAGCCCCTGGCAGGGCCTGAAGGGGCTCCAGGAGAGCTGCAGAGGGACTGGGGACAAGGCCTGGAGGGACAGGACACAGGGAATGGCTTCCCAGTGCCAGAGGGCGGGGCTGGCTGGGAGATTGGGCAGGAATTGTTCCCTGGGAGGGTGGGCAGGGGCTGGGCTGGAATTCCCAGAGCAGCTGTGGCTGCCCCTGGATCCCTGGCAGTGCCCAAGGCCAGGCTGGAGCACCTGGGACAGTGGGAGGTGTCCCTGAGGGTGGCACTGGGTGGGATTTATGTTCCCTCCCAACCCAGCCAGGATTCTGTGCCCCAGTGCCCCATCCCAGGAGGAAGAGAGGGAGCCTTGCTGAGGGCTTGGGCTGGAATTCAGCACTGGGATGATGCTGACGCAGCTCCCAGCCCTCCATGGCCTCTCTCCTGATGGAGAGGTTGTTTTCAGGGAGATGTTCCTGCAGCATTTCTGTTCCTCCCTTCTGCATCCAAAGCAAACCGGCAGCTTTTCCTGATACCAGCTGGAAGGAACCCTTCAGCGGGGCTGTACAATAATCTCAGAGTCGGTTTTAATTTCATTCTGTTTAAGTCTTATTGCACTTTCCTTAATTGCTTCTGCTTTGTCGTTAACGAGACAAAGAGCAGTTTGTGTAAGAGTAAAATTGTCGAGGAGCAGAGCTGGAATTTGCATGTTAAAAGCTTCCTTTCCATTGTTTTCATTGCCTTCCAATCCCTCATTTGGTTTTGTTCAGTCCTACAAAGCTGCTGTGCCCTGCAGGTGACATCACCGGCCTGGCTGTGTGCTGCCAGTGCATCCCTAGGGAAAACTCTGGATCACGGCCCAGGAGGTTCTGCAGGGGCAGCACCAGCCCTGCTCCCACATGGATCGAGGCAGAGCCCCCCTGCCCCAGCCCCCAGCAGCCTGTCAGTGCTGGGCACTTCTGCAATCTGCCAACAGTGTCTCTCTCCAGTAATATTTGCTAAACACACCAAAATTCCTCATTTTTCCCATTGGGGATTGGTTCCAGCTCCCACAGCAACCAACGGTCAGGAGAGCAGGGGCTGAGCCAGACCATGCAGCCAGCAACCCGTGGCGCTTCTTGGGGGTTTTTATTGGGTTTTTTTGTTTGTTTCTTTTCCCCAATTATTCTCTTCAGTGAATCGTGAGGGGAATGCTACTCTCAGGAATGCCAAATAAGCTGGGAAGGAAATGGTGTTAATTCAGCTGGAGAGCGTCATGCAGGAAACTTGGGAAAATCTGCTCCTCCCTGGTGTTCCCCTGCTGTGGAGAGCCAGGAAAGGCTGAGTTACTACCGGCTGAAAAGGGCACATTTGCAACTTTACTGCAGAGCTTTCCCTGTATCCTTGTTGGAACAAACTTCCCAGGGAAGCTCTGGAATCACATCCCTGGAAGTGCTCAGAAAATGAGGGGTGACGTGATTTGGGAGCACAGTGGGATTAGTGGGATTTATCCTGGAGAGCTTTTCCTACTTCAGTGATTCAGTGTTTCTGTGGAAATCCTGCAGGAGTTACGTGGGCTGGCCTGGAGTCTGGGTCCTGGGTGGTCAAATCCGTGTGGATAAAGTGCTGGGGAATATTCTGGGAGTGGGGATTGACTCGTTACTGGCACAGGCAGGACATCCCATCTCTGCTTTGGGTGGTCACTCCTTGGCCGTTGTTGTTGTAGAGATGGTCACAACACACAGAGTGACACGGTGTTATCTCCAGAAGGCTCTTTATTATGGCCATGCTGTGTTTGTACAGTTTTTACAAACCTCATGGGCAACGTTAATTGGTTAATAGCTTTCTTATTAATTATTCTATTGGTTAGTAACAGGTATTTTACTTGTCCATCAAATCTGCCTATTCTCAGATTGTTTACATATTTTCTTTACTGATTCTCATGGGACAAATCACTTGTTGCAGGTGCACTTATTTTTTACCTTCAGAACAGATTGTTGTGTTGAAGGAACTTCTCATTCTCAAAACAGCTTCACATATGAAGTTACACATTGCTTGTTAGCAGCACTTAGAAGAAATGACAGGCCAGCTTTTTACCCTTTTCCTACAGGCCATCCCACTGGGGTGGCTTCAGCTCTCCTGCTGCTCCAGGAATTGTTCTCCAGGATTCCAGGGGAGAGGAGGTTCCAAATTGGTCCCTCACGGACAGCTGAGCCCAGGTGTGTGAGCAGCAGCCAGCATCTGAGGCTGCCTGGGCTTCACTCAGGGAAGGGAGATCAGAAAAGGGCTGGGACACCCTGGCTCCACCTGGGGGCTGCTTGAGGTCTGCTTCTCTCCCTGAGCGCTGGAATCTGCTGGTTCCTGTGCTGGAGTTTGGGATCTCAGCTCCTGCTGGAGCCAGGATTTGTGCTGGGCTTGAAGGATGAGCCAGGCTGGGCTCTCCCTGACCCGCTGCAGCTCCCAGACCAGGCTTATGTGGGAGCCCTGCTCATCCCAGCCCTGCTCACAGACCCTCCAGACGGGAGCCCAGGCTCAGGCAGGCAGAGCGGGTGTCTGATCTCCTTCTGAGCACCCTGAGCTCCGCTGGGGCTCGCCTGTCCTGGCTCAGCTTCCCTCGGAGCTTTCCCCTCTGTTCCATCCCGGCGCTGGAGCTCGGCTGGCAGCAGGAGGAGCCGGCTCCTGAGGGCAGGAGCAGCAGGGCAGTGCCTGCTGTGGAGTCACCCTGCAGCTCCAGTTCCAGGAAATGGGGGGAGGCAGGATCGCTTTCCCGAGCTGAATTCCTGAGTGAAGGAGCTCCCTCCACCTGGGGGCTGGAGTTTGGATGTGCGCTCTGCACAAGGGTGAGATTCACCCTGGAGCAAGATCCAGCTCCTCAAACTGGAAAATAATCCTATAAAAACCCCTTCCTGTACCTGCCTAGTGTTGGAGATGCTCCATGGGCTGGGTGTGCATCCCTCCACTGTTGGATTTTGGAAGAGGCACATGGAGAAGGGAGGAGAGAGTGTGGAGTCAGTCCTGACTCCATGGGAATGCCCAGATTGGTGTGTGAATCCATGGATTGGAGTGTGCATCCATGGACTGATGTGATTGCATCCATGGATTGGTGTGATTGCATCCATGGATTGGTGTGATTGCATCCATGGATTGGTGTGAGTGCATCCATGGATTGNCCATGGATTGGTGAGTGCATCCATGGACTGGGGTGAGTGCATCCATGGGTTGGTGAGTGCATCCATGGGTTGGTGAGTGCATCCATGGTTCTGTGAGTGCATCCATGGATTGGTGAGTGCATCCATGGACTGGGGTGAGTGCATCCATGGGTTGGTGAGTGCATCCATGGGTTGGTGAGTGCATCCATGGTTCTGTGAGTGCATCCATGGATTGGTGAGTGCATCCATGGACTGGGGTGAGTGCATCCATGGGTTGGTGAGTGCATCCATGGGTTGGTGAGTGCATCCATGGTTCTGTGAGTGCATCCATGGATTGGTGAGTGCATCCATGGACTGGTGTGAGTACATCCATGGATTGGTGTGAGTGCATCCATGGATTGGTGTGAGTGCATCCATGGTTCTGTGAGTGCATCCATGGACTGCTGGGTATCCATGGAAGGAAATCAGGGCAGGCTCCAAGGAGAGGCTCATCCAGGGAGGCTCAGGGAACGCCGTTCCCACTGACCCCTCCAAAGCCTCCTGGCCATGGAGCCAGGGCTGTGGGATCGACTCCTTCCCCGCTCATTCCCACTGCAATCCTGAGGTTGAGCAGGAATCCCAAACTCCCTCTGAACTGGAGTTGTCCCTTCCTTCTTTTTTTGCCCCCACTCCTGTGGTTTGAAACGATGCAGAAAAATTCTGGGAGGTTTCTCAATCCCTGGATTCAACCAGGAGTCTCTGCAGGGGAACACATTTCCAGGGAAAGGCAATTCCTGCCTTCCCTGTGCTCGGGGATGGAATCACCGGCTCACCACGAGCTGCCTCCCCATCCTGGGTTTGGCAGGCCTGGAGTGGTCAGTCCTGAGGAATTCTGAAGGAATCATTAGGCAGGAGTAGTTTAAAAATAATCAACAGTGACTTCTAAATAGTGAGAAGGGCTTTGTTTTTCCATTTGCACAATCCCGTGGAGGAGATGGGAATTCCTCACAGTCACAGGCACTGGACCATGAGGGTCATCTCAAATGTCTCTAAAAAAGTTGATTTTCTTGAATTTTGGTTACAAGAAAACAGGATCCTTATAAATGCAAGAACCCCCTGAGAAGCCCTCTGAGATAAGGGAAGGCAAGGGCAGTGCCTGCAGGAGCAGGAGCCGGGCTGCAAATCCCACTTTTAGTGATGCAAACGGATCAGCAGGAGCTGGGCTGGGGCTGGGAGGGAGCTGGGGCTGCCTGGAGGCTGAGCCAGAGCCTTGTCCTGGCTGGGCAGAGCCGAGTGCTGGCTCCAAGGAATTCATGGAAGTGCTGATGCTTTGCTCCGTCCCTGCTCTTGTGCTGCTCCTCAGCCTGCTGCTCTTTGTTTTTCCTTTCCTCCCCCTTCTAGTTTGGATGGTGATATTTCTGGGAATATTTATCTCTCAAATATGCAGATTTTGCAATAATTTCTCTGTTGTGACTCAAATGCTTTTCTGGAAAACCTCTTTGAAGTGAGGAAATTCTCTAGATTAACCCTTCAATGAATGCAGAGTTGGGTTTGTTCATGTTTTCCTCAGGGCCCTTCTCTGCCTGGAAAGATGGGAGGGAAAACTGCTGAAACCCTGTGGGATAAAAATAAAAGTGAATAAGCACGGCCTTTTAATCCTGGATTTTTTTTTAATGAGCAGAGAAAGTCTCGTGGCTGTCTCCCCATCTGTTTGCAGTTAAGAGGATCCCTGTTTATCTCGGTGGGTCTCTCCCTTCCCAGAGGATCCAGGGCCCCCCAGACGCTCTGTGCTGAGTCACAGCAGAGCTGTGGGACAGGGACGTGTCCCTGCCTGGAAATGGGGACTCACTCAGGCCTAGGAGAGATGGACTTGCCCAGTTCCACACAGGAAATGTGTGACCAAAGTGGGAATTGATCCCAAACCCCTCCAGGTGAGCCCTGGGTTTTCTTCTCCCCTCGGTGATCCACGGCAGCTCAGCAGATGTTGCTCAGGTCTGAGGCTGCAAACGTGTGAATTCCAGAATCCTGGAATGGGTTGGGTTGGAGAGACCTGAAATCCCATTCCCACCCCAGGGACACCTCCCACTGCCCCAGGTGCTCCAGCCCCAGTGTCCAGCCTGGCCTTGGGCACTGCCAGGGATCCAGGGGCAGCCACAGCTGCTCTGGGAATTCCAGCCCAGCCCCTGCCCACCCTGCCAGGGAACAATTCCTGCCCAATCTCCCACCCAGAATGGGAAGCCATTCCCTGTGTCCTGTCCCTCCAGGCCTTGTCTCCTGTCCCTCTGCAGCTCTCCTGGAGCCCCTTCAGGCCCTGGAAAGGGATCCAGGATCCCCCCAGAACCTTTTATTCAGGCTGAACACCCCCAGCTCTCCCAGCCTTTCCTCCCAGGAAAGGTGTTGGGATATGCTAGGAGGTCTGTGGAAGGTGAGTGTGGAGCAACTGAATGATTTCCTTGAAACTAAAGGTGGCCTAAATGCAAAACACGAGACTAAATATGAGCTCTGGAGGAAGGGCTGGGCCAGGGAGAGGAATAACTGATCCAAGAGGGGGAACAGCTGGGCCAGGAGAAGGAATACCTGGGTCAGATGAGGAATTCTTGGGCTAGGAGGAGAAATAACTGGTTCAGATGAGGAGTACGTGATCCAGAGGAGGATAAACTGGCCCAGGTGGAGGAATAGCTGGTCAAGGAGAAGGAGTACCCAGTTTGGATAAGGAATACCTAGATAGGAGGTATACCAGGAGAAGGAATACCTGGGTAGGGTGAGGAATTCCTGGGCCAGGAGGTCCAGGGTATTCCTCATCTGAACCAGAAGTAACTGGTTCAGATGAGGAATACCTAATCCAGAGGACGATAAACTGGGCCAGGAGTGAGAATACCTATTCTAGGTGGTGGAATACAGGAGGAGGAATAACTGGTCCAAGAGGGGCATTAACTGGTCCAAGAGAAAGGATAACTGGGCCAGGAGGGGGAATGCCTTGTCCAGGAGCAGGAGCACCTGGGCCAGGAGGGGAAGCACGGGATGCAGGAGGAGGCAGAGCTGGGCTGGAGCAGGACAGCAGTGCTGTTTTCTCTGAGCCCTGGTGCCACCCCAGGGAGGTGGGGGCAGCCCCAGGGGCTCCCCAGCTGTGGCTGTTTGTGCCCTGCTGTGGTTACCTGGGCCTGTCTCCTGCTGAGGTGGAACTGCAATATCTGCACACTCTGAGCCCAGCCTGCTCTTCCTTCCACAGACTGAACCCAGCCCTGGGCAAACAAGAGAGGGACACCCCCAAAATTCCACCCTCCCCAGTCCACTGTGAGTAACCTCTGCTTTTCCACCCTGGCTGCCTCCCCTGCCCTTTGCCGTGGACTCCACCTGGGAGCAGGACTTGCCTTTCTCTTTGTGCAGTTTATTTTGCTTTCACTTCAATTAATTTGAGAAACTTCTGCCTTGTGAGTCCTCCCAGTGCTGCATTTATTACATTTTGCGTTGCAAGGGGTGATTGCAGGGGATCTGCCCCTGCTGCTGTTTGCGTTAAATCTCTGTCTTCATCAATCACTTCATTTGTTCAAAGCTAATTTGGGATCTCCCACAACCTCCAGGTAGCACCAAACTCTCCACCCTGTGCTTCTCACATCTGTTTTTATACACGGGCTCGAGGGTTTTTGTAAGAGCTGAGGAACACCATCAGCTGCTGCAAAAAAAATAATGGTATTTATTTTCCCCAGATGTGCATCTTCAGACTGATTAATCCCTAATAATAAAGAGGTAAATGCTGGATTCCACAGGCAGGGAAGGATTTTAGTGGCTGCTAATTCCCTCAGAGCAAAAATAGGAGCTTGTGCTTGTGCTTACTTCCCTCACTTGCACAAAATTTGCAAGTTTTAAAGTATGTTTTAAAAATGCCAGATATTGTCGGTCATTAAATTTGTCTAAAATTTGGCTTCACAGTTTCCATGACTGATAATCAGGTGGATTTTCTAGCAGCCCACCAGGCATTCCCCATTAGCCTGGCATCCCTAAAAGCAGGCTGAAATTGGGTGTATACGGAGAGGAAAACGCTGTTGTGGTTGGAAGAGTGTGGAAAGGGCAGGGCTGTGACAGCTTTCCACAAATGTCATTGGAAAACCCGGATGTCTATCCAGATGTTCCCACCTGAGCTCAGGGGTCAGGCCCAGCATTTCTCATCCCGCCCAGGGGCTTCAGCCCCAAATTTGTGGGGAGGAGCCTGTGTGGGTGGGGTGATGGGCCCAGGCACAGAGGCCCAGCCTGAGGCTTGGAACTGGTCAGCTCTTCCTAAACCCTGCAGGAGGACTTGGGAGAGGTGTAGGATTGGGTGGGGTTTAGGACTGGGAGATGTTTAGGATTGGGTGAAGTTTAGGATTTGGACAGGTTTAGGATTGGGATATATTTAGAACTGGGTGAGGTTTACGATTGAGTGAAGATTAGGATTGGGTGAGGTTTAGGGTTGGGAGAGGTTTGGGATTGGGAGATGTTTAGAACTGGAAGAGGTTTAGGGTTGGGAGAGGTTTAGGGTTGGGAGAGGTTTAGGACTGGGAGATGTTTAGGACTGGGAGATGTTTAGGACTGGGAGATGTTTAGGACTGGGAGATGTTTGGGATTGGGAGATGTTTAGAACTGGGTGAGGTTTAGGATTGGGTGTGGTTTAGGATTTGGAGAAGTTTAGTATTGGGAGAGGTTTAAGATTAGGAGAGATTTAGGATTGGGGTAAAATGTGTGCCTGGGCCTCTGCACAAATTCATTTCTGCCATAATAAGGTAATTCAGAAACCCTACAGTTGTGGCTTTCTAGAAGAGCATTTTCCTGAGCATTTTCTCTCAGGCTGTAGGGTAAAAGTCTGGTCCCATTAAAGTCAGAGGGAATTCTGTCAGTGATTTCCTCCATCAGGGGGGCAGCCCTTGTGTCTGGCACTGGGAATGGAACGGGAGTTCTGGCCGTGTTCGCTCCACTGCATTTCAAGTGAGAAATCCTGTTTGAATAGAAATAAAAGCTGGAATCCCCAGTTTTAGTGCCTGTGCCCTGGACTGGGCTGCACACATGTGATGGCAGCAGCTGGAAACCATGTGCCCTATAATCCATGGGGCTTTTTCCTTCAGGATTCACTGGCATTGTTCCAGTGCCATGCTCAGGGTGCTGAGGGAAAGTGAGAATGAAAACAGTGTAGGGTTATAGAATCATGGAATATCCTGAACTGGAAGAGACCAAGGATGATCAAACCCTGCCCAGACCCCCCAACAATCCCCCCTGGGCATCCCTGGAGCTCTGCCCAAAGGCTCCTGGAGCTCTGGCAGCCTCGGGGCCGTGCCCATTCCCTGGGGAGCCTGGGCAGTGCCAGCACCTCTGGGGGAAGAACCTTTCCCTGCTCTGCAGCCTGAGCCTGCTCTGGCCCAGCTCCAGCCGTGCCCTGGGTGCTGTCCCTGGCCCAGAGCAGGGATGGAGCTGCCCCTTGGGAGGAGCTGCAGATCCCAATGAATTTCCCCTTTTCTTCTTCCTTCCCTCTGGATCCTTAGTGGAGAAACCCTCCCAGGCTTTTTTTTTTTTTCCTCCCATTTTTTGTTGCACTGTTGAATTTTCCTTGGAGAAGTCTCAGCCTGGATGAACTGCATCCAGCCAGGAGAATTATCCTTTGCCACTGGCATTCCAGGAGCCTCATTCCCAGTAATGCAATGAAGATGTCCAGAGTAGCCTGAACTGGCCCAGAATGGCCCTGCTCGCTGCTGTGGGCAGCCAGGTGTGTTTGTTTCTTGGCCCCTTCTTGAATTGCTCACTTTTGTGCAGAATTCCTAAAAAATAAAAATCAGCTGGGCTCCATGTGTTCATCAGAGGAGAACGAAGATGGTCTGAGCATTTGGGGTGATACTGAATTAACTCAAGAATTTTCTTTGCCAGCCTAATTATTAAACACTTAGGAATTGATATGTGGCCTATTGGAGAAAATTCAGTGTTATAAGGTTGTTCAGGTTGAGTTGGGAATTCTTAAATGTGAATATCTGAGCTTGTGGCAGCTCACTCTGCTCTTGCTGAAAAAATCCCTGCTTAAATCCACTTCTACCCAGTTAATGTTCTCTGTCCCTGCTTAAATCCAATTCTCCCAAGTTAAAAAGCTCCATGTGTCACGAGTGGGGCAAACCCTGGCAGCCTGTGCAGAAATCAAGGTGATAAATCAGCTCCACGAGTGTCTTTGATGTTGAATAAATACTGGGCTCAAAGTGTAGCCCAGACCACAGCCAGGGTTAGTCAGCATTGAAAAGGGGTTTCAAAATGTAATTAAATCCTTCTCACAGCAATGACCCTGACTTCTTCAGCAAGTCAGGGCAAGAGCAGGTGCTCTGCAGGTCCTGGGAAGTTTGAAGCTGGTGCTGGGAGGGAGCAGGACCTGGATCTGAGGACAAGGAAGGGAAGTTCAAGGCTAGGACTGATCTTGTGTCATTTCCCTGAGGTGTGGTGTCACAGGGGGGCAGTAAGAGTTACCCAGTCAGTAAAAATGACATTTTGGGGGAGCTGATGTCCCTCAGCTGAGCCCCCACTGTGTCCCTGCCTCTCCCCACGAGAGAGCTGTGTCCCAGGACTTGCACCCTGAATTTGGCTGTCTGAGGTGACAGTTTTCAGAGAGCTGGTGAAGTCTGGCTGGTCAGGATGTGTCCCAGGGTGTCCCAGCATCACTAGACTCTGCTAAATTCAGCTAAATCCCCTTAAACTCCATGTCCCCTTTCTCACTGAGTCCACGGGGTTGTAGGAGTGAATGAGGAGTGAGGAACCCCTGGAGGACTTGGTGCTTTCTCCTGCTGGCTCTTCACCCTTCAGGAGGAAGTTGGGCCATCCCTGAGCTCAGATCTGTCTCCTGCTCCTTCCTGCTCTGCTGGGCTTGCACTTCAGCCCCATCCCCAGGGAACACAGGGCTTGGAGCAATTTCCTCTCATGAATCCAGTGTAATCCCGTCCTAGCAAGGCACTGCACCTCAGGGCAGGCAATACCTTCAGAAAAAAGGACAGTGATCCGTTTGTCATTACAAATCACACCTACCAATTCACTTCATTTGAAAAGCACAGCCCTTCTTTTCCTTCAGAGCATCCCACCCATGTTCCACTCCATCTCTTGGAGACCCTGGCTGATTGCAGTGCAGCCAGGGTGCAGTTCCAGTGCAGTTCCCTGCTGGAGTGTCCCATCATGAGCTGTGTTTGCTGGCCAGGGTGGTTAATAGGGTTTGAGAGGTCACATCCACACTCAGCTCAGGGGGGTTTCCCTTTAGTGATGACACCCCACACGTGTGCCAGAGAAATTGGATTTGTACCTTTGTTTGTGTGTGCCACATAAATTGGCTTTCTACCTTTGTTTGGTGACAAGAGGCAGGAAATTAAAGAAGCAACACTTCAATAAAAGCTCCTCTTTACCTGCCTTTGTTGTAGGTGACACTGAAGATTAGCACAGCTCAAGAGCAGCTTTTATCCAGAGACGGCGCCTTGTTATTTGTCAGGGATGTAAGAGGAGTGAGGCAGAGCTTTGGAGTCAGTCAGTTTGGAAGGGAAATACAATTACAAAAACTTTAAACCCCTACATGTTTGCAGGAGATTAGGAGGAACTCGAGTTTGAAAGAGTTTTAATTCATTTTTCCAAACGGTCTCTGTTTCAAGTTCCTGTCTTTGGTTGCTGCCTCAGAGCCAGGTTTTGTGAGCATTAAACCGAGTCCCTGAGGTTCCCTGAGTGCAATTTATGTTTAGGTTGCCATTAAAAGTAATGTCTTGTGAATGGCAGACATTCAGTGAGTTGTTCTGAATTATTTGTGTGCAAAATACTTACTGTTAACCCCCCCCCTAGAAGGAGCAGTGGTTAATTACTTACACAAAAGCTAAAGTCATTTTTCTTGTCTGTTTTTCTTTTGGATGTAATTACAGAAATGTGGGAAATACTTTTCCAAGGCTTTTGAACTCCAAAGTGGAACAGAAGGAAGACACAGGGGGACATCCACCGTTCAGTGTTATTTTCCTTGCACAGGAGAGAGGGGGGAAAAAAAGGATCTTTCTGAGATGAGCACTAAAGTCTCAAGTTTTCAAAGGTTTGCATAACAAACAAGAGACACATTGTGGGTTGCATCTTGACTTTGAAGGCTTGCCACTGTCAACTGAAATAAAATGGCAAGGTTTAAAGCCTTAACCAAGTTCACAAGGAAAATATTTGGACTGAAAGTTTTGGAAAGTTTTCTCTCTTTGAAGTAGTTTGTCATGTGTTACCAATGTGAACTTTATTGACCTTGAAACTTTTTTTTTTTGAATCAAATAGCAACTAGTGACACTTTAGTAAAATCTTAAATCAACAACCATCTCCCGGCGGCTCCAGCTTCGTAGCAAATGCAGGCAAAACAGGGAATCTACAGAGGGGACCTTTATTATTCATAAATGAAGCCTGCCAAAACCTTCCCGAAATAGCATTCAAAGACCCTTTTAAGGTCATGGATCCTGAACAAAGCCAGAAGAGCACAAAAAAGGCTGAGGAAAGTCCAAGAAAGAGGCTTCCCAAAGGAGAGGCTTTCCAAGGCAGTATTTCATCCCCAACTACGTACCAGGGCAGCTCTGCTCCTTCCCCAGGAACCCCTCTCCGAGATATCATCTCGCAGCAGCACTTTCCTGGCTCTTTGCCCGTTCCTCGAGAGGAGCCTCAGGAGAAGCCCGGCCACCAGAAACAACCCAAGCCCTCCTCCTTCGACCACCCCGCCCACGCCCCGCCGCTTCAGCAGCACGCACTGGCACCAGCATTTATGTCCCCGGGGAAGCCGGAGCACGTCCTGGAAGGTCCCACATGGCAGCTAGTTGATCCCGTCAGGCCAGGGCCCTCTGGCTCCTTCCCGTCCCCCGGGCTGCACGCCCACCACGGCCAGCTCCTCCCAGCCCACTCCCAGCCCATCATTCCCGCCGAGGACATGCCGGCCGNAGCCCCGCCGAGGACATGCCGGCCGTGCAGAAGGTCTTCATCCCCCGCCCTGCCCAGGTGTCCCTGAAGCAAGCTGAGGAGGTGCACAAGAAGGAGAAGAAGCCTCAGAAGCCGGGCAAGTACATCTGCCAGTACTGCAGCAGGCCCTGCGCGAAGCCCAGCGTGCTCCAGAAACACATCAGGTCCCACACGGGGGAGAGGCCCTACCCTTGCATTCCATGCGGCTTCTCCTTCAAGACCAAGAGCAATTTGTACAAACACAGGAAGTCCCACGCTCACCGGATAAAAGCCGGGCTGGCCTCAGGGATCGGAGCGGAGATGTACCCCTCGAGCCTGGAGATGGAGCGCATCGGCGGGGAGGACTTCGAGGAGCCGACAGAAGGGGAAAGCACGGACTCGGAGGAGGAGACCGCAGCCATGTCGGGTCACGCCGTGGAGCTGTCGCCCCGGCAGAAGCACACCCTGCTCTCCAGCAGCCTGCTGAGCGCGGGGAGCCAAGGCTCCAGCCACGACCGCTGCTCGTTGTCCCATTCCAGCATGTCCCAGTCCCTCGAGGACAGCTCCCAGTTCGTGGAGCCGTCGTCGGAGCACGCCCTGAGCCATAAGTCCGAGGACACCCACACCATCAAGCAGAAGCTGGCGCTGCGCCTGAGCGAGCGCAAGAAGGTGATCGACGAGCAGGCGTTCCTGAGCCCCGGCAGCAAAGGCAGCACCGAGTCCGGGTACTTCTCCAGATCCGAGAGCGCGGAGCAGCAGATCAGCCCTCCCAACACCAACGCCAAATCTTACGCCGAGATCATCTTCGGGAAGTGTGGGAGGATTGGGCAGAGGACGGCGGGGCTGGCTGCAAACACAACCCAGGGGTTCCCACACCTGTCCGGTGACGAGAAGCCCAGCATGGTCCCCATGTCTGTGCCTAGAACACAGGTGATCGAACACATCACTAAGCTAATTACCATTAACGAAGCCGTCGTGGATACCAGTGAAATCGACAGTGTGAAGCCCAGAAGAAGCTCTCTGTCGAGGCGTAGCAGCATTGAATCCCCAAAGTCTGGTGCGTACAGAGAACCGTTCCAGTTCGACATCAAGTCTGGCAGCCAGCTGGATGCAGCGAAAGTGTTGGCGTCCCACGGTGAAAAAATGAAGCCCGAACAATCATTGTTGTCACTTCAGCAATCCCACAGTGCCACAGAGACAGTGCCTCTCCTAAGAAGCCACTCAATGCCTTCTGCTGCATGCACTATAAGCTCCCCACACACCTTTAGAGGTAGCTACTCATTCGATGATCACATCATGGAGCCGGAAGTCTTAAGCCGCAGCCAAGCGTTTTCCTCCCACCCTCGAATGCTAAAACGCCAACCAGCCATCGAGCTACCCTTGGGAGTGGAGTACGTCTCGGAGGAGGTCGGCTCTGCCAGCAAAGAGACTGTTCCCAAAGCTCCCGAGGAGCCTGAAACCAAGGAAAGCGATCTTACCAAAAAGTCCCGCAAGGGCCCAAAGGCAAAAGGGTTCATGTATGAGTGCAACGTGTGCGGCGCTCGCTACAAGAAAAGGGACAACTACGAGGCCCACAAGAAGTACTACTGCTCGGAACTGCAGCTCTCCAAGCCCCGCTCTGCCACGTCCCACACCTCGTCAGAGCCGGAGAAGAGCGCGGCGGATCCCGACGTGTGGCCCCAGATGATGCATTACAAGCTGGGCAGCACCTTGGAGCTCACCCCGCTGCGGAAGAGGCGGAAGGAGAAGAGCCTTGGGGACGACGAGGAACCTCCAGCTTTCGAAATGTCTGACGCCCCCTCCTCCAGCACCGGCCCGGGCACTCAGTTTGCAAACCTGGCCTCGTCTGATGTGGCTCTAAACCTGACCCGTGAATCCATGAAGTCACCAGCAGACTCGGGAAAATCCGCACCTTCCGAGGCCAGTGCCGGCTTCCATTCCAGGAACACCAAACCGGCTTCGAGCGCCGAGGGCAAGGAGAGGAGAACAACCTCCAAGGAGATCTCTGTCATCCAGCACACGAGCTCCTTTGAGAAGTCAGACTCCATCGAGCAGCCCAGCAGCTTGGAAGAGGACAAGCCCCTGTCCCAGTTCCCATCTCAGCCCACGCCCCAGCACAGCCGCCCCCCTCACTCCCTGCAGCCCAGGCTGGTCCGCCAGCCCAACATCCAGGTCCCTGAGATTCTGGTCACGGAAGAGCCGGACAGACCAGAAACAGAGCCAGAACCTCCTCCGAAGGAGCCAGAGAAAACCGAGGAGTTCCAGTGGCCGCAGAGGAGCCAGACTCTTTCGCAGCTCCCTGCGGAGAAGCTCCCGCCCAAGAAGAAGCGGCTCCGGCTGGCAGAAATGGCCCAGTCCTCCGGGGAGTCCAGCTTTGAGTCCGTCTCTCTCACCCGGAGCCCCAGTCAGGAGAGCAGCCTATCCCACGGCTCCAGCCACTCCGTCTCCTTTGACAGGGATGACCACACCAAGCCAGAGTCAAGTAGCCAGCCCTCCGAATCCCACCCCAAACCTCCTGGCATTGGCTCCCACATGCTGATGGTCCCCAGCCACCATCACCATTCCAGGGAAATGCGGAGATCCGCTTCCGAGCAGACGCCCAACGTGTCCCACCCTTCCCAGATGTCAGAGACTCGCAGTAAATCCTTCGACTATGGGAGCTTGTCCTCCACTCCTGCCTCCACCCCCGGCCCCTCCACCTCCTCAGCCCCCCAGGAGAGGAGGAAATGCTTCCTGGTGCGGCAGGCCTCCCTCACCAGGCACCCCGAGCACGAGCCGGACCCGGCCCCGCCGGGCTGGCCGGACACGGAGGATCCGGCTCCTTCTTCAAGTAAATCTCCTGCCACGAGTTTGCCCCATCAGCCGCCCTCGTCCTCCCCTGTGCCCTCTCACGGCCCCTCCCCGCG
>VYXD01008714.1:36158-46751 GCA_013397195.1 Hylia prasina
CTGACGCTGCACGAGAAGCACTTCCTGGCCCCCCAGGTTTCCATATTCCCCTACCAGCACCTCCTGCCGCAGCCGGGGCAGTCTGCAGAGCTCTTCGCTGCACACACCATGTCTGACATCCTCTCGGCCCAGTTCTCCATGCCTCAGATCCCTCCCTCCATATTCCAGACCCCGCCGCTGCCCCTCCCGCAAACGCTCATCCACCCGGGCCCGCTCCACATCACTCCTCCCTTGATGTCTCACCCCGCCGAGGTGTCCTTCAGGCACCCTTCATTCCTGCCCGTGCACTACCCTGGCTCCTCCCCGATCCCCTCAGCCTTCTTCCTGCCTCTCCAGTCTCAGTTTGCGCTCCACTTGCCAGGTGATGCTGGTGGACATTTGCCGCAGATCAAATCCAGTTTGTTCTCAGCAGCGGGAAGCTCCAGCCTGTCCCCGTGCACGGATTATGACTCGGACAGCAGGCTGCACCCTCTGACCTGCGCAGCGAGTCCCGCGCTCTCTGTCACCGTCACCCAGCTCGTTGTCCCCACCCGGACTGAGCCCATGGTGTCCCTGGTTGTCCCCGTTCGCATCCAGACCAACATGCCCTCCTATGGCAGCGCCATGTACACCACACTCTCCCAGATCCTGGTCACGCAGTCCCAGTGCAGCTCCTCCACCATTGTCCTCCCCAAATTCGATGACCGCCAGCCCAAGGGCGCCCTGGTGTGCAGCGCTGACGTCCACGGGCTGGGCTTTGACCTGGCCCAGATGATCACGGAGGAGCAGAGAAGCCTTTTCCAGAGCCCATACCTGAGAGTGCCCCTGCCCTTACCAGAAAGAAAGGGCTACATGCCCCTCACCTGCCCCTCAGACAGTGTCCTGGGCCTGGAAGGGGGACCCTCCACAGTTGGGGGGAGCAAAAGGATGTTGTCCCCAGCGGGCAGTTTGGAGCTGACGATGGAGACCCAGCAGCAGAAGAGAGTAAAGGAGGAGGAGGTGTCTGAAGCAGAAGAGAAGCTGGAAGTGGTGAAGCCACCCAGTGCAATAGAGGAAGGGAAAAAGCAGGATAAATCTCACTTCCTTGCAGAAAGCCAAGACAGGGTTGAGGCTGAGACACCACCCAGCGTGTCCGTGGAGCAGTCGGAGCCAAAGGAAACCCCGAGCAGTTCCCAGCAGGCAGCGTCCCGCTCGGGCTCCCCGAGCTTTGAGGCACTGCAGGAGTACGAGCAGCCAGCTGGCAAACAGTTCCTCAGCCAGGAGCCTCCGCAGCCCGTGAAGAAGGAAGACTCCAAAGAACTGGTGGAGCAGCCTCCACCAACCCCTGCCAGCACAGCCCCCGTGCCCGAGGGCGCCGCCGGCGCGGGGAAGGCTCGGGAAGGCACAGACACCAAGAAGGTCCTGCAGTTCCCCAGTCTCCACACAACCACTAATGTCAGTTGGTGCTATTTGAACTACATAAAGCCAAATCACGCCCAGCAAGCGGACGGCCGCTCCTCGGTGTACGCCAGCTGGTGCATCAGCCTCTACAACCCCAACCTGCCCGGCGTGTCCACCAAGGCAGCCCTGGCCCTGCTGAGGTCCAAGCAGAAGGTGAGCAGGGAGACCTACACCATGGCCACCGCCCCGCGCCCCGAGGCGGGCAGGCTGGTGCCGGCCAGCTCCAGGAAGCCCCGAATGACCGAGGTAATGCAATCCTATCTCTTTCTCCTGATCCATTTGGATGCCTGGGTGGAGGGGGCGGAGGGCCGGGGCGTGGCTGTGCTGAGGTGGGTCGGGGTTTACTCGTCCCGCTGGCGCTTTGGGAAGCGCCTGTTCTCAGTGAAGCTGCTAGAGTGAAGAACCCAAACCCCACTGAAACCCCAGCCCAGGAGGCAGGAGAGCCGCTCCGAGGCCAGGTTCCTGTCCTCCCGTTCCTACTTGCTTTGTAACCCAAAAAGTAGGAATCACCACCACCCCACCAACCACCACCGCTCCAGCACAAAGGATTAGACTTCATTTGCATTTGTCTTGATATTTCCAACAGCTTTACAATTTCTTCTTTTTTTTTTTTTTTTTTTTAAATGCTGTTATAATTCCCTACATTTTGCATGTTGGAAATGGAAAAAAAGGATTACCTTGGGGAAATGGGATTCTGTCTGGTTGTGCATCTGCTCATCTCACATTAATGAACATGGAGAGGCATGCTTAAAAGTATTTAAAAAATATTAAAGGGAGATTTGCAAGTGTATTTAGGCCCCTGAAGAAGCACAAAGGCTGCCAGTGACATTTATGAAAGTGCCTCAGTGGGTCAGACACGTTTTGTTAAACACCCCTGTGGTTTGGTCCGTTTGGCCCATAACTGTCCACCTGCTTTTCCAGGTATTTAAGGACATTTTATGCCTGGTTTTAGAGTTAAGACTCCACAGTGGCTTCCCAGGGGCAGAGCTCCCCCAGGGCATTGCTCACATGGGCACAGAAGTCTTTAAGACCCTCCTGTGAGCTGCCTAATTTTATGTATCTCTTTTTAAAGCCAGACTTTACCCCTCCTGCTTAATGCTGAACCAAACAGATCCCTTTAATCCAGATCATGTTCATGTAGATTAGCAAACAGAATCGCTCTAAAGATTTTGCAATTTGATATTCATCTCAAGTCAATTTATATTGATGGATTATTCATTTTATTTCTGTGTCATGAAATGAACTCTGAATATTAAATTTATCATAATCGCTGCTGCAGCTGCTGCTTATAAATATGTCTTAAAATACACAGTAGAGTCGCTTTGATTCAATAAATCTTTATTTCTATTCAGCATTCCCATCGCTCTCCTGCAGAAATCCAAGAGACAGATTTCTGGGGACACAGGGGCAGATAATTACCTGAGCAGTGCAATAACCACGCTGAGATTTATGCACTGTTTTTCCAAGGGTTTTATCTGAGTGGTGCCGTAGCATCCTCAATTTCAATCCCTAAAGGAAGTGCCTGTGCTGCTCCCAGCTCTGCTCTTTGCCATGGTGCTAAAACCCACACCCAGGGGGTGTCCAGAGGTAGGAGACCCTCCCGCCCTGAGGGGAGAGGTTAAACAGCAGTGGTTCAGCCCTCACTCACCCAAATCCACATTTCACTGCATGCATTTCCCCCAAAGCCTCCAAACCACTCAACAAACCCCTCCAAGCTGTCTGGTGGTGCAGGTTCAGGTTCCCGTGGCACAACTGGCAAAAGGAAGAGTTTGCCCTGCCCAGTTCACCTGGGAAACAGCGGATCTGAAACCCAGCCCTGCTCCCCGCGTGGCTGGCAGAGCCCCTGGGAACTGCAGCGGAGATAAATTGAATTCTTGCCAAGCCCAGAACTAATGTGTGAGCAGGGGGAGTGAAATCCTCCGTGCAGCGTTCAGAACAAGCACGGCTGGCACGGGTGGGGAAGCAGCGGCTGCCAGGACAGCAGCAGCAGCAGCAGCACTCCAGGGTTGGGAGCCCAACCCTCCGCTAACTCTGCTCTGGCTCCTTCCCTTCAGTGTCCCCTCCTTTTCCTAACTCCAGGCTGTCAGTGGGTCTCCCAGGAGATGTAAAAAGCTCTGGTACTTTGTACAGTGGTGCATGCAGCAAGCAGTAGTTCCGTGTGCGCTGTCTCCGTCCTTGCCTTGGGGTTTCAAATTTCCAGTGGGATCTGCTGAGCAGATGATTCTGGAATTCTGGAGTGGCTGCGGGCTCCAGCGTGCATGTAGGGATGGCTGGTGACACTGTACTGGGGCTTGCACACTCTGTAAATTCCAACAAGATTGTAAAAGGGGATAGTAGTGACTGTATGATTTTGGCTCTCTGGTGCCTTTCATCTGTCAATGTTTTTGTGCTTTCGAAAGTTGCAATAAATAAACCTCGTGCTACATCTAGCAAGTCAATTGTTTTGTATTCCTCAGTAAACCTGGGCAGGTTGTCCCTAGCAGTGTTCTGAGCCCGCAGCTCCTATCAGGAGGTGAAGTCACAACCCTAAAAGTTTAATTTTTGAGGGTTCTGAGTCTCCTGCCGCTGGTTTCCTCACTGTCATCTCCATGCCCAGAGCCACCAGCTCAAGACCATTCCTGCTGTTAAATGGTTCAAATGATTCCTGGCACTGTTCTGCCCCAGGCCTTTTTGTCATGAAATTCCTGGCACTTTTAGGGACATGGGGCTGCACAGGGACCATTCCCAGGAGGTGTCTAGGACAGTTGTGTGGATGTGTGGACATGGGGCAGGTCTGGCTCCAAGGACAGAGAGCAGCCTGGGTGCATTTAATGCTCTGAGCTGAGCTCCCGAAATTCCTGGGCAGATTTGAAATGCCCAGTTTTGCACTTTGGAGCGAGTCCCTCTCTCCCCCTGCCCCCGTGGCAGTTCCAGAGCTGGGGGGGGCTGGGTTCCCTCCCACTGCAGGTCCCTGCTGGAGCTGCTCACTCTGTGGCTTCCCCCAAAACCAGGGGAGACAAAGAGGCTGCACTGGGGTGATTCATCCCCCTACAGACAAGGCTGAGGTGGGGCAGGTGAATCACCTGGGGAGCTGCCCCTCCTCCAGCCAGAGCCAAGGGTGACCAGCTCTGCCTCAGGGGCTGCCTCCAGGCCAAAACCCCTCTAGGAACTGCTCTCTGGTGCCTGTTTCCGTAAATCACAGATAATGTGAGGGTGGGGATCCAGGATCCTCATCCAGGATATGGATTCAGGTGAATGTCAGAGTTACTGTGTGAGAAGTGACCTGGGGGAAAAGCACCTGCTTTCCTTGCTCTGGAGACCCCTGGGTTTGTCCTGTTAGGCTATAGGGGACCAACATCCCGACATTTCATTCCAGGCTGGAGAGCTCTCCCTGGGTTTGTCCTGTTAGGCTATAGGGGACCAACATCCCGACATTTCATTCCAGGCTGGAGAGCTCTCCCTGGGTTTGTCCTGTTAGGATTTAAGGGGCAGCATCCCAACATTCCATTCCAGGTGTGAGGCGCTCTCTCTGGGTTCGTCCCATTATTTAGGACAACCCCAGGTTTCATTCCAGGTTGGAGAGCTCTCCCTGGGTTTGTCCCAGGATTTAGGACATCCCAACATTTTATTCCAAGTGTGGAGAGCTCTCCCTAGATTTGTCCTGTTAGGATTTAAGAGGCAGCATCCCAACATTTCATTCCAGGTTGGAGAGCTCACCTGCATTTGTTCTGATAGAATTTAGGGGACAGCATCCCAACATTTCATTCCAGGTGTGAGGAGCTCTCCCTGGGTTTGTCCCAGGATTTAGGACAGCCCAAGGTTTCATTCCAGGTTGGAGAGCTCTCGCTGGGTTTGTCCCAGGATTTAGGACAGCCCAAGGTTTCATTCCAGGTTGGAGAGCTCTCCCTCATCCCACCCAGTCCCACAGAGGCAGCTTTGATGTTCAGGTCCCTGCTATAACAAACAACGTTCATGGTGTAGGTGGGGTGTCAGGGCACGACTTAAACCTTGGGCTGTACAAGGTTTAGACACAAAACCCCCTCAACAAGTGGCAGTTTAACAGTGAGGAGGCAGATTTGAGCCTGGGGAGGTGTGGGGAGGTTGAGGATTCTTTTCTCCCGTGGGTTTTGTGGCTCTCTGGGCTGCAGTGAAAGGAAATCCCCCGGGAGCGCTGCCTGGGGAGTGACTCATGTCAGGCTGAGGTGGCTGAAATCCAAATCTGTGTGAGTGTGTGTGAATGAGGGGGAAACCCGGAGGTGCAGTGTACCAATTGTGCAGGTGCCTCCTCTCCAGACCTTTCAGAGGTGTATTTCAGAGAGAGGACTGTGCAGGGACAGAGCTTTGGGGACAGAGACCCCACACGCTCAGAGTCACCCCAGCCACCACACTTCCCTTCATCCTTCATTTTCCCACTTGGCAGGAGCTGCATAACCTGGAGGGAGCAATTAAAAAACTTGTCAGGAGTCACAGCAAACACAACCCAACCCTCAGGGCCCCAAATCCAGAAGCAAAGCCCCACGTGTTGGGAGGGTGCCCCAGTGCCAGCCCTTGGTGTCGGGAGCAGCGCTGGGCACGCTGCTGGCTCTGCTGGGGCTGTTTGCTCTGTGTGTGCCTGCCAGTGATTTTGTCTGTAATCATGGATTGTTTTGCTCTTTTGGGGAGATAGGTTCATTTGCCTTCGCTCCTTTCTAATGAAGGTCGAAAAGATATAACTAGAGCTGAGAAGGAAGAGGAGAAAAGGGGAAAATCAGAAGAAGAGGCTCTTGTGACCAAGCGAGGGGAGCCGGTGAGGATCAAGATCTTTGAAGGAGGGTGAGTGTCTCATTTTATTTCTCTTCTCGTGTCTCACGCTTGTGTAGAGTTGTTACAATGATGGCAAGGTGCCACTGGAGGTGAGCAGATGGAGCTGGATTTCAGTTTATTTTCCACAGCCACTGTAAAAACTTGGCCCTCCAGATTAATGCCCTCCAGTGCATTACTTTCCTATTTCTGAGCTGTCTCTAAGTCAGCAGCCACCTGGATCTCTTTCCTGAGTGTGTGGTTGAGCAAAGAGCACAAATCCATCTCGCAGCTGAAGTGACAGAGGTGCTGTGTGCATCTCCTCCATCTTTCCAGAGCCTTCTCCTGAAAATGATGCTCCTGGTGGTTGTTCCCGTTCTGAGGAGGATCTGGGCAGGTCTTTCCTGATGTCTGGGGTTTGGGTGGGGAACAAAAGGAGCGTTTTGTTCATGTGATTTCCATCCCACCCAGCTGAAATAGCTCAAACCAGAATGGATGCAAGGCCTGAATTTGATGTGTATCTTAAACCTCGGCTCCAGGTAATTCAGAGGGCGCCTCAGGAATTCAGCACTGGTCTAATGCTGCTCATTTCTTAAAAATTTTTTTTAAAAACAGCTCATAAGCAATGTGTCTGTGGGTTGCAATTAAAGATCATTTTTCCTGGGTGTTGCAGAGGGGGTCAAATCAGTGCAAGCAATTTCCAGCAGCATTTATCAGTGCTGCCCGTGCTGTTGGGTGGTCTTGGTTTCTGTGTGTTAGAAAAAGGCTTTTGTTAGGCTCTGCTTGTTGTTTTTCTGCTGATACCAGACGAAATTTGCTTTTATTTTAAAATACCTCGTTAGCAGATGGTCAAACCAGCAAAGCAACAGGGAAAATTGGTGCTTTGGGACAGGAAAGCTGCTTGTTGCTCAGGAGAGCTGAGCTCTGCCCCTGCTGTGGGCTCTGTGTGCCCAGCTTTGGGCAGGGCGTGGGGGATGCAAAGAGCCAAACAGCGCCAAGGCTGCCGTGGTTGTGGCCTGACAGGGCTCAGGGAGCAGCAGAGTGACAGGTTTGATGGGCTCAGTGAATCTCTGTCACCCTCCTGTAGCAGAGGGACCCCTGGGACCCACTGGGACAGGTTTTATTCCCTTCAATCCCATGGGAACCTCAGTTCCCTGGGCTGGGTTGTGCCTGTGGCTGTTCAGGGCGACCCTGGCATTCCTTCCTGGGCCTGATTAAAGCAGCTCAGCATTAACTCGACTGAAAATGCCCCTGCCCCTCCCAGAGCAGCTCAGGGGGCCCTCAGTGCTGTGCCCCGTGAGCAGCTGCATCCCCTCGTGCTGTGCTCATGCTTTGTCCCCGAGCCCGGCACAGCCAAGTGACACTGGGGCCCAGCCAGGTGCCACTGGGCACAGCCAGGTGACACTGGGGCACAGCCAAGTGACACTGGGGCACAGCCAGGTGACACTGGGCACAGCCAGGTGACACTGGGGCACAGCCAGGTGACACTGGGGTCTGTGCTGCTGTCAGGGCCTCTCAGGGAACGTTCCCAGCTTGCTGCCGTCCCCAGCATGGAATCTCAGGGCTGGGGACACTCTCTCCATGTCCTTCTGACGCACAGCAAAGCGTCTCCTCCAAGGTGCCATCCGGCGCCAGGGAGTGTGCCAGCCATCCTGAAACCTGTGCTGGCTTCAACTGTAATTAAATTTAGTTAATTTTGATTCTGTGCTGGGCTCCTGCAGCTCTGGCCGTGCCCCTGTGGCTGTGACACGATGCCAGGCCCCGCTGGGACACGTCACAGCAGTGAATTCCCTGTGTGGGTGCCATGGCACTGCCCAGGCCCAGCAGGACAGGCTGTGCTCCCCAGCTGCTCCCTGTGCTCATCCCCACGGGGGTTCTGATGTTGGGGTGCTCAGCCAGCACCTTTTCCTGCAGATAAACCCACAAAATACCTGGTGCCTTCTGCAAGTCCCCAGATGGATGAGACTCCCTTTCCTGGCCACCTCTTGGAAATGTTTTACACAAGGTGCAGCCATTTTCAAGGCATTATTTCATTCTCTTATTTCACTATTTTTTCCCTATAAAATTTTCTTCCTTCACTCATTTTCTCCCTTATTTATTGGTTTCACACTGGGTGCTGCTGGCCAGGCCCATCCTTCCAGGGGGATGCAGTTGGATTCAAAGCTTTTGGACCCATCCCCTGCTCTGTTGTCTCAACCAAGGAGTGAGATTATAAAGAAATTCATCAAAGGTGCACTTGCTGCAGCTCTTTTAGCTCCTTCTTCCTCTCATTTTTTATTGCTTTGGAGCTCTTGCCTTTCTCTCTGCCATCTTCAGCACTTTTCCTTCTGTAGAGTCTTCTGGCTTCCCTCATCCCATCACTTTCCCCCTCTGCCACACTCCTCAGAGCACTTCCAGAACCATCTCTGAGATTCCTCCTCCTGCTGCTGCTCTCCGGCCTCCCAGCTGGAATTTTATTCCTTGGATTTTAGGGAAGACCAGAAAAGTCAAATTTCCTCTTTTCACTATTCCCACATGTCGGGAAAGAACTCCTGAGCCCCCCCAGAGCTCTGGGGGCAGCTTGGCTTCTTCCCTTGTCTCCCTTGGAGGTGTCTGGGTGTGGATGGCTCCCTTTGTTCTCCCCCTGGGAAGGGGTTTGTGTCCAGCATTTGGAGGTTCCTTGAGCCTGGAGGGTGGTGCCTGGGTTTGGGGCCCAGTCCTGCCCTCCCCACTCCCTGCTTGAAGGATTTGTGGTGCCAGCTCAGGGTGTGGCCCTGGGGCTGCCAGGAGCACCTGGCTGTGGGTGTTCCCAGCTCCAGGCGAGTTCCCAGCCCTCCCAGCACTGGTCTCTGGTGGCAGGAGGCTCTGCAGCCCCTTTGCAGAGGCTCTGGTTCCCTCAGGAGGGACCAGCATGGTCCCACCTCACCCTCCCCACACTGAACCGGGGGAGACATCCACGGAGTTCTCTGTTGAAAGAGCAAGTTCCTCTTGGAGAGGCAGCCTTGAGGTCACTGCATGTGTAATTTCAGCTTTTTGTTTGAAATCCTGGAATTCTGTCGGGCTGGATCAATCCCCATTCCCAGCAGATGGCCCCGGCCCTGGACTGGGAGGTTGGAGTCATTTAACACCCCCAGGACGGGCTGGGGGCTGCAGGGGCTCCTCAGGTTGTGTTTGGCAGAACCATTAAAGAGCCAGGTCAATGTCTGAGCCCCTCCAGGAGCCAATCAAAGCATCCCCTGGGCTTGTCCTGGGGGATGCTGCGTGGTCTGGAGCGGGGAAGATGATCCCTGAAGGTCAGGCTGGCTGGCCAGCAGCGCTGCAGGAGCAGGGCTGTGCCTCCTTGGTGTCACCTTCAGCACCCCCGGGGTGCCCATTCTGCAGTCTGACATCATGAAACCAGAGCTTGCCATCGACCTGCTGGGCCAGCGGGGTCTGTGCTGCTCTCAGGGCTGCTCGGGGACCTGCTCCCTGTTTGCTGCCCTGCCCAGGCTGGAACCTGAGAGCAGAGGGGTGGGGACGCTCAGTCCACGTCCTTCTGTCCTTCTGCTTCACGGCCCAGCCCTCTGTGCTGCTGTGGGGACAATCAGTTGCTTTATTTAATCAGTTAATTACAATCAGGGGGAAAAACAGTGCCAAGATATGTAAAGCTAAAAACCTTAACTGACATCTCCAAACCAGTGCCATGTATAGTGAAAGCTACATTTCCTCTTTGGAAAACTGTTCCTTTTTTCCCTACTTTAGGGGGAAAACCCACGTTTGGCTGTAACGTTATGGCTGGAGACACAAATATCTGAGTATCCTGGCATTCCCACCTTAAAATACCTCCCCTCCTCACCATCCCATGGGGAAAATCCACATCCACAAGCAGAACTTTTCACTTCCAGAGGGATGCTCAGAGTGGGGTTGTGCCCCAACAGCTGCTCCGCTCTGCAGTTTGGAGGAATCCAAACCCTTTTCTCTTTGTCTTCACCAAAATGTGACGGAGCTGGAGGTGCCCAGCCATGGGATCTCCTGAGCTGGGGCTGTGAACTGGGGCTGTGAACCCCCATCTCCCTCGAGCCTGGACACTTCCCAAATGGCTGGGGCTGCCTGAGGCTGGACTTTGCCTTCCCTGGTGAGCTCCAGGGATGAGGGCTGGAGCTGCCATGTCGCCCTTCCCCTTCCCCTTCCCTTTCCCCTTCCCCTTCCCTTCCCAGGAAAATGGAGAAAATGGGGCTGTTTGGTCAGATTTGAACATGATTGCCAATTAGTGGATGAATAAGGAGAAAATCCCCACCTTGGGGTTGGCTGGTCTGAGCCTCCCTGCCCCACTCCCCTCCCAGTTCTGTGCTGTGGGTTCACTGGGGCTGTGGTGGCTTTGATGCCTTGGGGAGGCTGAGCTGGAACAGAGACTGGGCAGAGCTGGAGAATAAAGTAGAGATTTATTGAAAGGCCTTT
>VYXD01008714.1:47388-59660 GCA_013397195.1 Hylia prasina
GAGGCTCTGCAGCCCCTTTGCAGAGGCTCTGGTTCCCTCAGGAGGGACCAGCATGGTCCCACCTCACCCTCCCCACACTGAACCGGGGGAGACATCCACGGAGTTCTCTGTTGAAAGAGCAAGTTCCTCTTGGAGAGGCAGCCTTGAGGTCACTGCATGTGTAATTTCAGCTTTTTGTTTGAAATCCTGGAATTCTGTCGGGCTGGATCAATCCCCATTCCCAGCAGATGGCCCCGGCCCTGGACTGGGAGGTTGGAGTCATTTAACACCCCCAGGACGGGCTGGGGGCTGCAGGGGCTCCTCAGGTTGTGTTTGGCAGAACCATTAAAGAGCCAGGTCAATGTCTGAGCCCCTCCAGGAGCCAATCAAAGCATCCCCTGGGCTTGTCCTGGGGGATGCTGCGTGGTCTGGAGCGGGGAAGATGATCCCTGAAGGTCAGGCTGGCTGGCCAGCAGCGCTGCAGGAGCAGGGCTGTGCCTCCTTGGTGTCACCTTCAGCACCCCCGGGGGGCCCATTCTGCAGTCTGACATCATGAAACCAGAGCTTGCCATCGACCTGCTGGGCCAGCGGGGTCTGTGCTGCTCTCAGGGCTGCTCGGGGACCTGCTCCCTGTTTGCTGCCCTGCCCAGGCTGGAACCTGAGAGCAGAGGGGTGGGGACGCTCAGTCCACGTCCTTCTGTCCTTCTGCTTCACGGCCCAGCCCTCTGTGCTGCTGTGGGGACAATCAGTTGCTTTATTTAATCAGTTAATTACAATCAGTGGGAAAAACAGTGCCAAGATATGTAAAGCTAAAAACCTTAACTGACATCTCCAAACCAGTGCCATGTATAGTGAAAGCTGCATTTCCTCTTTGGAAAACTGTTCCTTTTTTCCCTACTTTAGGGGGAAAACCCACGTTTGGCTGTAACGTTATGACTGGAGACACAAATATCTGAGTATCCCGGCATTCCCACCTTAAAATACCTCCCCTCCTCACCATCCCATGGGGAAAATCCACATCCACAAGCAGAACTTTTCACTTCCAGAGGGATGCTCAGAGTGGGGTTGTGCCCCAACAGCTGCTCCGCTCTGCAGTTTGGAGGAATCCAAACCCTTTTCTCTTTGTCTTCACCAAAATGTGACGGAGCTGGAGGTGCCCAGCCATGGGATCTCCTGAGCTGGGGCTGTGAACTGGGGCTGTGAACCCCCATCTCCCTCGAGCCTGGACACTTCCCAAATGGCTGGGGCTGCCTGAGGCTGGACTTTGCCTTCCCTGGTGAGCTCCAGGGATGAGGGCTGGAGCTGCCATGTGGCCCTTCCCCTTCCCCTTCCCTTTCCCCTTCCCCTTCCCTTCCCAGGAAAATGGAGAAAATGGGGCTNTAAATGGCTGGTTGGTCATGAGATCTCACACTTTGATAAGTTTTGCTCCATTTGCACATTGGGGTTTAACTGTCCAGTTCCAGCTCCAGGCTGTGAGGTCCCATCCTGCTTGTCCCTCCCTCCAGCCACCCTTGTTTGTGCTGTTGGGCTGAAAGTTGTCCTTGGTGTGCAGCAGGAACAGGATTTGTTTTGTGTCCCTGCTCTGTGCAGAGCTGAGTGACACTGACTGTGAGCTCAGAGCTGCACCCTGGGCAGCACAGAGTCTGGAATACAGGGAAGATGAAACTCAAGGCATCAGCCTCTCTGGGCTAATGTCACCCTACTGCCCTGGGCCGCTCCCTGGGCACTCACCTGCTGGAAATCCCCTGGCACAGCCCTGAGAAAGGCTCTGTGTGAGAGCAGCAGAGCTCCCCGTGACCCCAACCCTGCGAGGGGATTTCCTCTGCTGCTGGGAGGAGTTGTGAGAATTCTCCGTGTTTGTTTTGGAAGGAGTCACTGGTCCCAGAGGCAGGGTTTGAGCACACAGGGGCCAGGGAAGGAGGAATCCGAGGCACTTCCAGCTGCCCTGAGCACCAGGGAGAGCCCAGGGTGATGCTCCTTTATTTAACATGAAATAAGGAATCAGGGATTATCCAGGGTAGGAAGGGGCCACAGGGATCCTGGAGTCCAAGTCCTGGCCCTGCACAAAGGCCCCAGATTGACCTGCAGACCTGGCAGTGGAGGCACTCAGAGCCCCAGGGCAGTGCCTGAAATGGGAACACACCTGTGTGGAGCAGGGCTGGGCTCAGCAGGGATCACAGGATCCCAGAGTGGTTTGTTTGGAAGGGAAATTAAATCCCATCCCACCCCAGCCCTGGCAGGGACACCTCCCACTGTCCCAGTGTCCAGCCTGGCCTTGGGCACTGCCAGGGATCCAGGGGCAGCCACAGCTGCTCTGGGAATTCCAGCCCAGGCCCTGCCCACCCTCCCAGGGAACAATTCCTGACCAATCTCCCAGCCAGCCCTGCCCTCTGGCACTGGGAAGCCATTCCCTGTGTCCTGGCCCTCCAGGCCTTGTCCCCAGTCCCTCTGCAGCTCTCCTGGAGCCCCTTCAGGCCCTGCCAGGGGCTCTCAGCTCTCCCTGGAGCTTCTCCTCTCCATGGGAGCACCCCCAGCTCTCCCAGCCTGGATATTTTGTTCCATTCCTAGATATAAGCAAACAATTCCTGTAACTTACATTTTTGAGTGAAAGGGGTTTTCCTGAGCCTGTTTGCTTTGCCTGGCTGGGAGAAATTGGTGCTCAGACATTTCCATGAGGGCTGCTGGTTCCAGCCTGACCACGCAGCATCCACTGCAGCATCTCCTGGGGGTTTGGTTGGTGGGTTTCCCCTGTGCTGAGAAGTGCTGAGCAGGCACTGCTGCCCTCCTTTCGGGCAGCCCTGTGGCTGCAGAGCCCCCTGGGAACCTCAGAATCCCGGGATCACCGAGTGGTTTGGCTTGGAAGGGACATTAAAGCCCCTCTCATTCCAAGCCCCCGCCCTGGGCAGGGCTGCCCCCCTCCAAATCCCACCCTGGGAGCGCCAAGCTCTCCCTGGAACATCAATTTAAAGCCTCAAGCATCAGCCTGTTCTTTATGCTGCCTCTGTAAAGGATATCTTAATTAAAAACTGGGGTTTACGTGTGGAATTGTTGGTTGTTTTTCAGCCAGGACTTTGCAGCAGTGCAGGGGGGGTTTGTGTCCCTCTGAGCCCCCCAGGGACAGCCCTGTTACCCATCAGCTGCAAATATTAACCCACTTGTGGGGGGATGCTGGGAAGAAGGAAGAGCCAACCCTGGGTTGGGCTGAGCTCACCTGAGCAAAACCTGCTGGGAAGCTCCAGAAAGGAGCCAGGCCCCATCTGCCCCCAGAATTTGGTTTTCTGGAGGGTTTTCTGTGGGCTCTGGGTGCAGCCTGAAGGGTTGGGAGGCTCCCACTCACCAGGACCTATCCTGGATGCCAAGGGAAGGTCCTGGAGCTCAGGGCAGGCTCAGGCTGCAGAGCAGGGAAAGGTTCTTCCCCCAGAGGTGCTGGCACTGCCCAGGCTCCCCAGGGAATGGGCACGGCCCCGAGGCTGCCAGAGCTCCAGGAGCCTTTGGACAGAGCTCCAGGGATGCCCAGGGGGGATTGTTGGGCTGCAGGAGCTGGATCCAGGATCCCTGTGGGTCCCTCCCCACTCTGGATATTCCATGATTCTCCTAAAAGAACCCCAAGGCCTCTTTGAGCATCTTAAATTTACGCTTTTTTTTTTTTAATAGCACAAGAAAACCACATTTTCTGCCTAAAAACCTAATCCAAAGGAGACAAAACACAGCGTGGCAATTTAAGGAAGGAGAGACACTTAAATTTTCTCAATGCTGACAAGATGAAAGGGGGAATTGTTTAAGAGGCAGCTCAGCTGCTTGAAAGATGCGTTCCTTAATAAGGGGAGAGAGAAACAGCAAGGAGAGAAAAAAATATCTGCAAAATGAAAGGAATCTGTGCTTTCTGCTTTGGAAATCATTATGCTCTTACATTAAAATATACTTAAAAGCCAATACGACAAAAAGCTTCAATTCCATAGGAAGGGAATGCTTTTTTTTCCTCCCCATAAAGTGTCTTCATGAGAATTTGGATTTTTCTCATTAATTTGGGGTTTAGTTAAAAAGAAAATATTTTCCCTGGTAACTCAGGGAACAGCCAAAGTGAAAAATCAATTTTTTTCCACTGGTTTGTTCAGGAAATCTTTTCTTGGACGGGGAGCAGCAAGGTGGAGGGTGGGAAAATGCACTTGGAAGAGGAGGAAAGGCAGAAATTTAAATGTAGCAAATCAAAGGTGCGGCTTGCTGGGCCCTGAGCTTGGACAGCTCAGCTGTGTGCAGTGTGTCCTCAGGGGATCCAGGCTGGTGTGGGGTGGAAGGGAATTTAAACCCCCACCTCACCCCGCTGCCCCAGGGCGCTGCCTGTGCTGGCACCTGTGGGGTGGCTGCAGCACCTTCCCTGCCCAGAGCTGCCCCTCCTGCCACCAGCAGCTCCTGGAGGAGAAATTCCCCATGGTACAGAAATAACCTCGGGTTATTCACCTTAAAACGGGGTTAATTTCTCTCTGTGGGACCGCAGCTGGAGCTTCAGGCATGAGCCCAGATGTTACAAACAGAGTCCCAGGCTGGTCTGGGCTGGGAGGAGCCCTGAGGATCATCTCATCCCAGTGCCTTGCCTCGGGCAGGGAATGCTGTCAGAGCTCCCAGCTTTGGGTGTTCCTTGATTTAGGACAATGACCTGTGAGTTGGTTCCTTTGGGAACGCACCTGAAGGGTCTGTGCAGAGCAACTCACCCACGGCCAGCCTTCCTCCTCTGGTGTCTCCTCAGAGACAGGGCTGTAAAAAGCCCCATTAAACCCCACGAAATCCTGCATGTCTGAGTCCATGAGCCCAGCCCTGCTCCATCCCAGGGATGCAAAAGGATTTTCCAGGCTCTGGGTGCGGAGGGGCCTGGCCAGGCTTGGCTGGGGAGTGCAGGATGTCCCCCCGTGCCTTTCCTGTCCCAGCAGCTGTGTTTGTGCCGAGCAGTTCCTGCACAAGCTGTTCCCGGAGTGCTGGGAGTGGGATGGGGGCTGCTGGGCTCCTGACTCACCAGGACTCTTGGATAAACCCTGCTCCTCTCAATCCTCCCATTTCCTGGTGTGTGAGGGACACACAAACTCCTGAGCTCGACTCTGTTACGCCTTTAAAACATCTGAATATTCCTCGCTGGGAATTGTTGAAGTTTCCTGGCCTGGACACCTCACTGGACAAACTGGGTTCATTCTGCAGTTTGTTGCTGTTTTCCCAGGAAATCCAGCAAACTCAGAAGGATTTAGCTGAGGTTTTGCCTGGTTTCCTTCATTATTTTTCCCCAGTCCTTTCTGCCAGTGCAGCCAGCCCCGCTCCCTGACCCGTCCTCGTGGGTGCTAATTTCCCACAGCCAATTATTAAAAAATGCTGTCTCCAGCTTCCTGCCTGACCTCGTGTGGGATGCTCAAGTTTCTGCACAGATTTCCTTCCAAGCCCATGGGATTCCCCCGTGGTCCCTGCTGGAGGAGGAGGAGGAGGAGGAAGATGAGGGGGATGCTCTTCCTGAGCCCAGCATCTCCAGGGGTTTTCCCAGCATCTTGCTCCACTCACCACGGGTTTTATCTTCTCTCTCACAAGAATTCCCATTTGTTTCCAGCTCAAATCAAGACTTAACAAATGGGATCAAGCAGGGAAATGCCTTTGCTGCCTCTCACAGGTGCCTGGGGTACCTGGCTGGGACCTGTGTCACCTTTGGGGACTGAAGGGTGCTCCAGTGCCAGGCTGAGCACTAAAGGAATTTCAAATCTACTCATTATCATGTTTTCCCCAAGCAATTTCTTCGCTTGTACCACCAGATCCAAGGATCAGCTCAGCTGGGTGAGGAGGAGCAGCTCCTGCTCTGAGATGGGCACACGTGGTGCCTGGGGAGGACAAAGCAGGATTTCCCTTCCTTCTGCTGAGCAGAGATGAATTCAGGGGGCAGAGAGGGAGAAAGGGAGCGCTGCCCACCTTGGGGAATCTCCTCTGTGCCTTGCCAGAGACTGTGGCCCCAGAGCCCAGCCTGTCTCAGTCATTCCTTGGAAAATGGGGCCAAAATCAAGGATGGCAGGGGTGGTGTTGCATTTTTAGATCTCCTGTCCACCCCGTGGGGCTGGTTAGACCATTCCCAGGTCTGGAGCTTTTCCTCTTTCCTGGACTTTTGTGTGACTTCATCTCATTTTGGGGGTTTGCTGTGAAACCCTGAGTGCACAGCTCGGGGTCATTCCCTGAAGAGAGGCCGAGGTTTTTGGGAGGGGAGAAGGGGAGCTTGGGGGAGGGCCTGAGGATGGAACCTCAGTGCTGACATGATTTTTAAACCATTTTACCATTATAAATTATAAACAAAATGAATTTGGTTTCAATATAACTGAATTGTAAACCAAAATGAACAAAGAACATTCAGACTGGAAAGTGCCAGTGGGTGTTCCAGGTCTCCAGGGCAGAGCAGGGAGAAAATGTCAGGAGCTGGGAGCAAATGTGATGTCCAAGAGCAGCTGAGGGAACAGAGGGGAGCATTTCCCAGAGCCTGGATCACACAGGTGAGGGGGTTCAGGTGGAAAGGAGGAGGATTTGATCAGACAGACAGTTCTGGCAGGGATGGAGAGAGGCAGAAGCTGGTCAGGAGGGAAGAGCTGGAATTATCCAGCAGGAGAGGGGCAGGCTGGAAGCTCTGAGCCCTCACAACAAAGAGGGGGGAGTGGAAGGGAGAGAAAAACAGCTCAAGTTGCTGCCAGCAGAGGAGGAAAGAGAGGTTGAGGGTCAGAGCTGATCTTGGGATCACTGGGAAACGTTGGGGAATGCCAAACTCCCCGGAACGGCTGGATGCAGGTACCAGCCTCAAACACTCCTGCTCCTTGCATTTCCAAGGAGATACCTGCCCTCATTCCCATGGAATAAATATTTCCCTGCAGGTTTAGACCCTTCCCTTTGTCGGGGGGTTGAAAATTGAAGCGTGGAAGGGTTTGTGTGATCCGTGATCACCGGGGCTGTCCTTCCCCAGCCCTGGATTCCCAGGCGGGACACGATGCCTGGCTGGGAGCCACGGGGTGACCAATGTGTGCAGTGAGGAGCTGTGCCTGTGAGCAGAGCGTTCAGGGGCTGCTGGCAGAGCTCCAGCTCTGGCCTTTGCACTTCATCCACGCACTGACATAATCCCTGCCGTTAATTCTGTGCAAAATCCCAGCGGGCAAACGGGTTGGGGTGGTTTTTTTTGGTTTTTTTAATCAGATCCACTCAGGATTAGGCAGTTCTTAACATCTGCATAGCCAGGCAGCCTCTCCTGTGCAGGGATGGGATTTATGGAAGCTCATTAATGGAGTCCAAGCCCTGTGCAATCAATTAGGGACCTGATGTGCAAACAGACAGACCCAGGGCCTGGCACTCTGCCTGTGGGAGCAGGGCAGGAAGATGACTCTGAGGATGGAATTCTGACCTGGCTTCTGGGACTTCTTCTTCTGTCACTTTCTAATGGAGAAAACATGATTTTGGGGAGACAACTCCCTGTGCAAGGCTGATGTTGGTCTGATTCCTGTTTGGTGTCTTTATGGGTTTGTTTTTATTTCTTTTCATGTTCCCAAATGTGGTTGGTTTTCAGTTCTCTTTAGTATGGACTACCAGGGAGTCCTGGGGATGGCATGTGGAATTCTTGGGAATGATGGAAATGATAAAGGTCTGAGAGTAAAGTGTGGCTAAATCATGGTTTTTTTTAAAAAATGGCATGGATTTGGGGGTGTATCTCTTATAAAATCCATGTGCTGACCAGGGATCCACTTAGCGAGGGGCTCCTGGGAGTGGGAATAAAGCCATCCCCATCCCAGTTCACATTACAGGTTTGGCTTCTGGAGAGGTTTTCCTGTTCTGCAGAGTTTTGCAGGGAGCCACAGCTGACCCTGACGTGGGGACTGAGGCAGAATCCAGCACTGGGGCTGCCAGCACTGGGAGAGGGAGATCCTCCAGTTGCTCCCAGTTTGCAGCTGGAGGGGGGAGCAGCTGTGAGCTCTGTGCTGGTGGAACTGGAGCTCTGCAGGTTGTGGATTTCATCCTTGGGCTGCCCAGCCCGGGGAGGGGCAGGGCTGGGAGGAAGGATGGAAGGGGAGATCCCTGCTCCTCCTGGGACCCTGCTGGCCTCAGAGAGGCTCCAGAGGCTCTGGGATGTGCCAGGAGCACAGGGAGTGAGGACCAGCAGGGGCAGAGGGAGCTGGGCAGAGGCTGCTGCTGCTCAGAAATCCAGGGAATAAATAGCTGGAGGCAAGGATCCAACTTGGAGGCAGGACTGCAGATAATTTTATTTTTTTTTAATATCCCAAGTTGCTTTTCACTATTTAAAAATTATTATTATTATTACTATTATTTAATAGTGAAGCTCCTCTACTTACTTTTTTAGTTTCAGTCCCTGTTTTCAAGGAGGAGCTCCCCAGGGGTGAGTTGCAGGCAGATCCCTCCCAAAGCTGCAGTCCCAGATTTCAGGACCAGCTGGGTTTCCCCAGGCTGGAGCAGTGGGGGAGGCTGGGATCACTCACTGCAGGTGTCCAAAGGCATTTCCCAGCCCTGCAGGAGCTGCTGCTGCTCAGGGAGTCCCACAGAACCGGGGGCAGGGAGGGGGTGCAGGGTCCCTCTTCAGACCCATGGGAGGAATTCCTGTGCTCGTGTTGAAATATGAATTCAGCCCAGCTGTAACTGCAGGTTTCTTGCTCTGTAGAGCCTCAAACAAAAAGAAAATGTGACCTAACAAGATGATAAGCTGCTCTTGCTGCTTTTGAGATACGACTGAAGAATTCCAAGATTTTTCAACAGGAAGAGGGGCAGATTTTGGGCAGGCTCTTGGCAAACTCTCCTGGGGGTGTTCACCTGGCATCTGCTTCTTTGGAAATCCAGGTGTTTCTCAAGGCTTGGGTGCCCTTGTTTTTGTTCCTAACTAGGTACATTTGATATAAAGGAACAATCAGAAGGATGTAGCCAAATTTTATATGTTTTTTTTCTTTTTTTTGGGTTCTCTGGCTCCTCTTAGACCCCAGACCAACCTGGTTTGTGTGGCTGCTCCTGTGGGAGCAGCACAAGCAGCACAAGGCTTGGGTGCCCTTGTCTCTGTTCCCAACCTGGTATATTTGCTATAAAGGAACAATCAGATGGATGTAGCCAAATTTTATACATTTTTTTCTGGTTTTTGGGTGCTCTGGCTCCTCGCAGACCCCGGACCAGCCTGTGGGAGCAGCACGGCAGCGGCGCCTTCAGAGCCCAAATACTTCTCCCATATGTTTCAGATCAGCACTCAAATCAGTGCTTTTCAACCTCTGTGGGTGTCTTGACATTCTTATTTAAACAAACTATTTGATGGCAGAATTATGGTGGTTTTAAGGCTGCAAGAGCCTGAGCACTCTCAGGGCTCTCGTGAGTGCTTCAGTCCCCTCACAAAACCCCGAGAGCCGTTCCAAGTGTGGGGTTATCTGCAAAGCCCTGGCCTGGGCTGTGCCAGCCAGCTGGGGCTGATAAAATAGGAAATTGTCTGCAGTAAGAACTGAGCAAGGACCTAAAAGCACAGCCCTGTGCTTGGCAGGAGAGCTGGAGGCTGCCAGGGAGTTGGGTCGGTGACTGGGGGGCTCCCAGGTGTCCCAGGTGTCCCAGGAGTGGAGAAATACAGCAGGTAAAGGAGCCCTGGGCAGCTCAGGCTGATGAGGTTTTCCCAGGAATTCACGGAGGCCAAGCAGGGTGTGTTTTGATGTGATGGGATGATGTTCCTTCCATGGCTCTGTTGTTGGTTTGTGGATAATTTCCTTTTTCCCTCAGTATTGAGGACTACAGTGAGGTGTGAGAGCAGAGGGTCACAAATAAAGAATTATTGAGCCAGGCTGGGAGGTTCAGATCTGCCATGTGCCAGGCTGGCTGCAGAGTATTCCCAATTACAATAATTTATTATGAATTCAGCTCCTCATGTGTTGGACCTTGAGCTAAATTTGTTGAGCTGGGCTTTTCCAGCAGAGAATTCCTGATCTCTGGGAGGTTCTGTGGGTGCTGGATGTGCAGCGTGGCTGTCCCAGCAGAGAATTCCTAATTTCTGGGAGGTCCTGTGGGTGCTGGATCTGCAGCTGGGCTGTCCCAGCAGAGAATTCCTGATCTCTGGGAGGTTCTGTGTGTGATGGATGTGCAGCTGGGCTTTTCCAGCACAGAATTCCTGATCTCTGGGAGGTTCTGTGTGTGCTGGATGTGCAGCTGGGTTTTTCCAGCAGAGAATTCCTGATCTCTGGGAGGTTCTGTGGGTGCTGGATGTGCAGCTGGGCTCTCCCAGCAGAGAATTCCTGGCCCTGGTGCTGTTGGCTGCCCAACTCTCCAGCGTATCCAGCAGGAAATGCCCTTGGCTCTGTCTGCTGAAGCCCGGGGAGGTTTTACTCCTTTCAGTGAAGAGCATCAGCCTAAAACAGCTCCCAGCTCTGCCCCAGCTCCTTCAGGACTCCCATTCCTGCCCTGCCAGGAATGCTGGAGAGCACAGGACGTGGCAGCAGGAGCAGCAGCCGCTTATTTTTGTATATTTTTGCTTGCATGGCCTTCCTGCCTTCCCTGAGGGAGGGTGACTCGTGTCACCAGAGCCACCAGCAGCTGAGGTCACCTCAGGAGCAGGGGTGTGTGAGCTGTGCCTGGGATCAGATGGCTCCAAATGGAATTCCCAGCTGGGTTGGGAGGTTGTTGGCAGCTCCTGCTGCTCCGTGCTGACCTGAACCAAAGCCACCTGTCCCAGATGGGGACGTTGGGGGACCACCTGTGTGTCCCCCTGCCTGGAGAAAAGTGCTGCAATTTTGGGATGGCCAAGGATGCCGGGTTTGGAACTTTCTGGAGCTAAAAATTGGATCTATTTTAATCCCAGCAGAACTGACCATGAGATCCTGGTACATCTGACAGACTCCCTTGCACAGGCAAAATACAGAGAGGAAGAGCTTGGGGCAGGGAGCTGGGAGATGTCCCAGGTTTTTTTCCTTTCAAGGGAAATATCCTGAAGTGTTAATGCAGGAAGGGGTTTCCTGAAATCCAGGGGGAATGGTCTTTACTCCCCTGATTGCAGAATCATGGAAATGTCAGGTTGGAAAATCCCTCTGAGATCATTGAGCCCAAACACTTGGTACAGCCTTGGGAAGGCTGTGCTGGAGCAGCGACTGGGCAGAGCTGGAGAATAAAGTAGAGATTTATTGAAAGGCCTTTAGGATCCACCTTGGGCAGGACAAGAGCCTGGCCAGGGCTNGTCCTTGGTGTGCAGCAGGAACAGGATTTGTTTTGTGTCCCTGCTCTGTGCAGAGCTGAGTGACCCTGGCTGTGAGCTCAGAGCTGCACCCTGGGCAGCAGAGCCTGGAATACATGGAAGATAAAACTCAAGGCATCAGTGCCAAGGCCACCAGTGATGGCTTCTGAATCCCTCCAGGAATAGGGACTTCACCCCTGCCCTGGGCAGCCTGTTCCAACTCTTTCCATGAAGAATTTACTCCTAATATCCAACCTGAACCTCCCCTGGCACAACTTGAGGCTGTTTCCTCTCTTGCTGTTACTGTGGGTTTTCTCTGCAAGCCAAACTTGCCCCAGCCCACGTCCAGGTGGCCGCTCACCTTGAAGGGGCACCAGGATCTCCTCCCATTCCTGGGGGGTTATTCTGGCTGCCAGCATCCTGTTCTGCCCCAGAGAGGGAAGCTGAGGGAGCAGGGACACAACCCCCTGGAATTCAGCTGCAATCGCCAGAAACTGCTGTGCTGGGACAGCTTTCAGCCAGCATGGATCCAGAGATCCCCGGTGACAGCCCCTCAGTGCCATCAGCAGCCTCTCAGGGGACTTTAATGTTTATTTTTCATCCTGTTTGCACACTCTCCCCCTCCTCCCAACCCTGGACCTTCCTCCTGCACAAACACTGCTGCGTTCTGCTCTCTGTGTGCTGCCTCTGCGAGGTTTCCACGGGAAACTTTGCAAGCAGGAATCATTTCAGCCCGCAGGGGAGGTGGCCAGACCGGGGGCATTTCCCAGCGCTGCCCTGGGAGCTGCTCTCCTCCTCCTCCTCCTCCTCCTCCCACCAGCTCCGCATTCCTGGGAGAGAATCCCGTGCTGCCGGTGCGTTTGCATCTGTGAGGATTCTTATTGTCTTTTCTCCTGTTAGAGCCGGGATTAATGCACGGGATGCGGATTTTGTGTTCAGACTCAGATCTTTATTAATTGTTATCCACAGCACATCTCACGAGCTGTGAGCTCTGACAAGGTAGGAAAGGGCTCTAACTCTTTCCAAGGTCTTTTAAGTGATAATTACCCAATAACGAAGTAACACCTATATTATTTATACTTTAAACCCAATAACTGACCAC
>VYXD01008714.1:60062-74067 GCA_013397195.1 Hylia prasina
TATTATTAACTATAATATATCATATGAAAAGCTGTATATATATAAAAGATTCATATCATATATATTAAAATATATTAACATATAATATTTTGATATATATAGCTATACAACTATAGCTAGTTATATCACTATATATGTTATTATTAATACAATAATATTAATATTATTGATGTGACTAATAATAATAACTTTATTAATATTATTAGATGCACTTCTGCAGAGCAGTCAGTTAATGGACCAGCTAAAAGCAGCTGCCTAAGACAGAGCTGGGCTGGTTTTTTAGGTTCACTTGCAGGGAAATGCCTGGGAAAATGGCATTTGGGGTTTTCCAGGTTTTTCCTCCATAATTGTGGTGTGGAGTGTTCCTCAGTTCCGAGTGAAAAGCTGAGGGGGTTGAAGTGCAGGTCCTTTACAGAGCTTTGGCTCTGCTCAGCTCCTCACACATCATCACCATCACCATCATCATCACCATCACCATCATCCCAGCGATGCAGCTCCAGCCCCTCTTCCCCCGTGGCTTTTCCTGCGGGGTTGGAGCTGCCCCAGTCCCTGGATGAAGTGCAGGGAGCAGCAGGATCCAGCTGCCCCTGCCTGGGCTGCCCCGCCTTTAGCAGCAGCAGCAGAGGGAAATCAAGGGAAATAAATGGAGGGAAATCAAGGAGAGCTCGGCCTAATTGCAGCTGCAGCTGGAAGCTGTGACTCCGGCTCCCGGGTGGGAAAAGGCACCCCCAGAGTCCTTGGAAAACCCCGGGGGGTTGGAACTTGGCTGGAGGCCCCATGGCTGATGGGGGATGGTCCTTCGGGATGTGGGATTTTGGATGGATTGGGAAGAGTTACTCGGGGGCTCTCAGAGGGGCAGTGAGGTGCCAGCCTGGCAGGAATTCAGGCACTGGGGCAAGGATTCCCCCGGGATGGGGGAGCCCAGCTGTGCCCAGCCCTGCCATGTCCAGGACTGGGACCTCCCCTGTGACTGCAGGAGCGCTGAGGGACCGTCCTGGTGCTCATGGATTCAGCAGGAATGATGTTTTAGGGCTCCTTTCCAGGTGTTCCACAACCCAGGTCCTCCCTCTGCACTGCTGAGGATGAGTAGGGCTTAAAACCCCCCATTCCCTTAATCCAGGTGAGAGCCTGAGGGGCAAAGCCCCTCCAGCTCACCTGGAATCTCTCACCTGTCTGGAACTGATTGGAAATTTTGTAGGATACAACTTTCTGTCCTCCAGTTCCTGCTGTCCAGAGGGACTGATGGTATCTCAGGCCTCCCCGGGATCAGTCCTCATTTCCTGGCTGGGCTCTGACAGGAGGCAGGAAATGAGAAATAATTGAATCAGTTCCTACAAATTGGTTTGTCTTGGATCCAGTCTGAGGGATGGGGAAGGGCCTGGGCTGTGTCTGAGGCTCGGAGCATTTCTGTCTCCAGCAGAGCAAGGTGCAGAATTTCGTTAATAATTACAGCCCCCAGGTGCTGGGAGCAGGAGGAAGGTTGATGGGATGGGCTGCTCGGAGGTGATAATCCCAGCCCAATCCATCAGATCCTCTGGGGTGTCGAGGGCTTGTAATAACCTGAGCGGCTTTGGGAATTCTGTCAGTGGCATTTATATCTGCAGATCAGAAATTCATCAGCCACCAACGCCCAGTGGTGATGAGGGCAAGAACAGAGCAGAAATTGATTTTTTTGGTACTTTCCGAGGATTTTTGTTGCTGCTGGTTCTCAGGTTGCCTCTCCCACGCTGTCACGGAGTTTTGTTACCTCAGGAAAAGAGGGATGGGGCAGCGGGGCTTGGTTTCGTTTGCCTCATTTCAACAGAGGCTGTTTGGAAATAAACCCAGCCTATCATTATTAATTGCTGTAATTATGTACTAGGAGCTTTCCCTGGGGAACTGGGGAGGTTTCAGACTCGTGGAACCGTTTGATTCCCCTCTGAATTCCAGCAGAGCCAAGGATGGATCCCAGAAGGATCAGCTGGAGGGAAACTCCCAGGATGGTGCCAGTGAGGACAGGGATGTGCTCCAGCACCTCGGGAATTGCACATCCCCAGAAACCTCAGAGGGCTCAGCTGCTGCTGCCAGCCCCACCCAGGGAAGGGCTTGAGATTCCAAAGGGGCCCATTGCTCCTGGAAAATCATCCTGCTCCCCACTAGGTTCTGCGAGCTTCTCCTGGAGCTTTTCTTGGAGCTTCTCCTGGAACCTCTGGAGTTTCTCTTGGAGTTCCTCCTGGAGCTTCTCCTGGCACTGGCAGTGCGGTTGTTTGGGCTAGCTGGTGAAGGTGTTTGGGAATCCAATGTCTGTGTTGAAGGAGTTGTTCCATCATGTGCAGGATGCCAAGTTCCCATCCCAAATCCTCAAAAATCCAGGCCCTTCCTGTTATTCCAGAGCATCCCGGGGCCGGCCCTTGGATGGGGATTGGTCATTGGGAATAACAGGCAGGGGTTTTGGATGTTCAGGTCATGGATGGGTATTGCTGGCACTGGTGGAGGAGAAGAAATCCAGTATTCCCTGCAGGGCTGGAGCTGCTGGAAGGGGAAACGTTTGGAAATTGTTGCTAAGGAACAAAAGGCTGGGGATAAACACAGATCCTGACCAGCACCCCCTTGCCAAGCCCTGGGCCCCTCCTGGGTGGGGCAGCCCCTTCTCAGAGAGGGGCAATCCCCAAGGAGAGCCTCTGGAGGAGAGGAGGTTTTCTCTCCTCCCATCACCCCTAAGGGGTTCCTCCCGTGGAGCTCCCGAAGCAGGAGCTCACTGCCAGAGCATCCCGGCCAAAGGCTTCCAGCAAAACTTCCAGGGAGAGGAGCTGAGCCCCCGTGGGACAAGAGGGAAACTAAAGGATGTGACAAAGCAGGCAGAGAACCAGAGGAGGGGGCGGTCTGAGCCAGTTTTGTGGCTCATTTGTACAGAAAAATCAGTGTTTCCTATTCCATCCCTTAATAACAGCAGGGTCAGCATTGCTGGAGCTGAGGGGAGGCTGAGGGGAGGCTGGGAGTGACCACAAATCCCGGGATTACTCCCCAGGAGAAAAGAGTTGCAGCTTTTGAAGTTTGCTCAAGTGAGGCAGCGGCACCAGGGAAATGCTTTTGGGTCATCTTGGGAAATACTTTACAAATTTGACACAAATTAGGGCTGGAAATTCCCTTCTGCCACTGGGAATACTCGGGGTATTTAAGTGGATCCCTGGCCAAACAGTGAGGGAACACGGGGATCCCAGAGCATCTGTGGCCACCAGCACCAGTGAGCAGGGCCACTTTGCCAGTGGGAGGGTCTTCAAGTCCCTAATCTTATTAAAATAGACTCTAATTCAAATAAATTCTATTCCAAGGCCATGTTCTGTGGCTCTGACTGCAGTTCATGTCTCACCCTCTCCAGTGAGTGCCAAAAGGTTCCTCATTTGCCCTTCCAAGGATTGGAAACGTTCATGATAAAATGCATTTGTTGATGTTTAAAAAAAAATAAATAGAAATTTGGAAATATCACATCATTTAGAATCATGGAATTATGGAATGGTTTGCGCTGGAAAGGAACTTAAATCTCATCCCATCCCTGCCCTGCCCTGGCAGGGACACCTCCCACTGTCCCAATGCCCAGCCTGGCCTTGGGCACTGCCAGGGATCCAGGGGCAGCCACAGCTGCTCTGGGAATTCCAGCCCAGCCCCTGCCCACCCTCCCAGGGAACAATTCCTGCCCAATCTCCCAGCCAGCCCTGCCCTCTGGCACTGGGAAGCCATTCCCTGTGTCCTGTCCTACAAAAACCTCTCTGTCCCTCCTTTTTAAAGCCCCTTTAAGATATTGGAAAGCCTCTTCCCAAGATTGTCCACACTAAACCCAAAATCTAAAAGATGATCTGAGTTGTAGTCAGACCACTCCGTGCACAAACTTCTGTGCAGTATTTCCTAATTTTTAATTAATGGAATTTTCTATTTCCTAATTTTTAATCAGTGTAATTTTCAGCTCAAGGTGCAAATTTGTTTTATTTTATCCCTTGTCATTACTGGGACCTTCCCTGCCATTCCCTGTGTGCTGAAGCTCTCCGGTGATGTTGGTTTTTCTTGGGATGTGAAATGAGTTTGGGAAGTGTGGAATAACAGCAGGTGGTGTTGATCTCCATCTCCATTTCTTTGCTGGAATCAGAGAGCCCTGCAAATACGTTTTCTGTGTTGAAAATATGTTTTCTGTGTTAAAGACCTCACAAAATCGGCTGCTGCACCACGGATTTCTTGTAAAAGTCAGTGAATTGCTTCCTTTTCCTGCTTCCTCCCAGTAATTCCAGTGGTGGGGATGGGACAGCTCCACTGGAGGTCAGGGATCCCTGAGAGCACAGGAATTGCACAAAATGAGGCAATAATTGGTTGTAACAATGTAAATATCATTTTGAACAGAATATTAGAGAAAATGTCCTCCCCAGCCTTCTGTGAAGGGTCAGTCATGGGTATTTCTTGAGTGAAATGATGAAATTCTGCTTTTTAATAGTTTGAAATGGAGTGATGTGGCAGTGAGAGCAGAGGGGCAGTGGCACCTGTCCCCAGGAGCCACCCCTGACCACACTTTTGGGGTGAAATGGAATATTTAAATGGGATATTTAGTGTGGAGAAAAGAAGGTTTGTGCCAGGTGAGGTGACAGCAGAGAAAATGCAGTTCTGGGACATTTTCACTGCAATCAAAGTGAAATTGTTTCTCACCTTGTCCCATGGCTGAATACGGAGCTTTGTTCCCCCTGACTCGTGTCAGGACCAGTCTGAAACCAGAACTTCCCAGTTCTGCACCCTAAATACCAAAAACCCTGAACTTGGCTCCAAGGAGAGCAGCTCGGGAGGGACAGCACCACACAGAGAGCTCAGGGAGGACACAGCCGTGTCAGGGAGGCAGCTCTGGGATGACACCCTCCAAAAATAAATCCTCCAGCCTGCCCAGAGGGGCTGAGAACCCTCAGTGTGTCCCAGCCAGACCAGGAGGGGATGGGATGCCAGAGAAAATTCATCCAAAACTTGGAGTCGTGGGCAAGTGTCAGCTCAGGAGGCTGATTTTTTCTGCCAGGATCTGTCTGGCAAGAGGCTCTGTTAGATCCCAGATCTGTGAATTCTGCAGTGGGTGTATTTCAGCAGTTAATGAGGGGATTAATTAAAGGCTGGAGGATGCGTGGTGTTTAGTTCTGCGAGGAAAAACCAGCTCAAATCAAGGTTCCTCTGAGGAATGGCCTTGACTCTGAGCAGCACCGAAGTTTTGCTGGGCTGCTGGAAGTTCTGCTTCTCAAATGAAGCAGCTGGCAAGTGTAAAAAATGCTAATTAATAGCATCAATCAGTCAGGAAATGGCATGGAAAAAAGGCTGCTTGAAGTAAATGTGGAGGTGGATAAAATGGGGTGGGCCCAACCTGGAGAAAAGGAGCCATTCCTGGTAAAAAAGGGGGGTTCTTTATAAAGAAATGCACCCCCAAAATGGGGAATTGATGTATTTCAGAAGGCAAATCCTCACCATGGTGATTTCTTTGGATGTTTGTAGCTGGGTTAAAATAAATTCTTGAGTCGATTGGGAGCAGGTTCAGAACAGGGAGGTGGGAAAGGCCCTGGAGCTCCTGGGTGTGAAAAAGAGCAGTGAGGGAGTGTGGGGATGGAGGCACTGGCTTGGGAATCGTGAATTTCATGGAATCATGGAATGGTGTGGGTTGGAAGGGACCTTAAATCCCACCCCTGTCCTGTCAGGGACACCTCCCACTGTCCCAGTGTCCAGCCTGGCCTTGGGCACTGCCAGGGATCCAGGGGCAGCCACAGCTGCTCTGGGAATTCCAGCCCAGCCCCTGCCCACCCTCCCAGGGAACAATTCCTGCCCAATCTCCCAGCCAGCCCTGCCCTCTGGCACTGGGAAGCCATTCCCTGTGTCCTGTCCCTCCAGGCCTTGTCCCCAGTCCCTCTGCAGCTCTCCTGGAGCCCCTTCAGGCCCTGCCAGGGGCTCTCAGCTCTCCCTGGAGCTTCTCCTCTCCAGCTCAGCACCCCCAGCTCTCCCAGCCTGGCTCCAGAGGGGCTCCAGCCCTGCAGCAGCTCCAGGGGCTCCTGTGGGTTTGTTTCCATAACTGACCTCAATCCAGAACATTTTATTCAGGAATTTTCGGATCTCTCTGGTGTAACAAGGCCACAGAGGCGCTGAGGTGAGATCCTGCAGGGAGTGCAGGGAATGAGGCCCTGGGGTAAGGCCAGGAGCCAGAGCCAGGATGAGTGACAGAGGGACAAGAGCACAAGGAATTAAACAAACCAGCAGTGCCTCCAGAAGCAGGCAGGGCAGGAGCTGCAGCAGGGGCTGTTTGGAGAGCCAGGAGTGGCCGTGTCACCCCAGTCACTGATGTCACCCCCCCGGAAATTGGCCAGTCCATCCTGGGGGCACAGACCTGGCAGTGAGACAGGTCCTCTGGGGGGACTTCTGGGCCAGACTTTCCCTGTGAATATTTTATGAATCAGCTGGATGAGTCGCTGGTTGTTTTTTCCCTTTTTTTATCTCGTGTTTTATTCTGTTTCTGTTTGATCTTCCGAGGGAGCTGCTGGAGCAGTGCCCAGGGCTGAGTGTGAGTGCTCACCCACGTGAGCTTTTGTATCATGGCCCAACCTGCCTGACTGCTGCTGGGGAGGCAAAACCCACCCCCAGCCTTGCATTGGCAGTGATGCAGCTTTTAATTTATCCTCAAAACACCCAAAAACCATCAAAAATGTGCCTGCAGAGGTGGAGGCAGCCACCGTCTCACCCCTGGCATTGCAAACCCTGCAGCAGCTCTTGGCTGTGTTTTCCCTTCCCTCCTCCTGTCCCTGTGGGTGGTGGGTGAGGATTTTGGGTTGAGTTTGGGTTTAGTTTGGGTTTTGGGGCTCTGCAGGGGCTGGTTGAGGAGTTTGGGTTGAGTTTGGGTTTAGTTTGGGTTTTGGGGCTCTGCAGGGGCTGGGTGAGGAGTTTGGGTGGAGTTTGGGTGCTGGGGCTCTGCAGGAGCTCTCTGGTCCTCGTGTGGCATCATCTGGGGCCAGGGACACTCAGCCCAGTCCTCAAACAGAGGCTGGGAAGCTCCTGCCTTGCCTGTCTGCTCTTAAAATTGGATTTAATGGGGGGAAGCCCAGCAGGGACTAATTAGTGCGTGCACACAATCAGTGCAACCCCGCATTTCCTCACGCTCTGCTGGCTAAAGCTGAGCACCTGGCAGGGATTCCACTGGAATCCTCTCGCTTGCTCTGCACTTCCATTTTTCCTCCCTGCTCCCCTCTCTGCACTGGAGCCACCAGCCCCAGGTTTGCAGCCTGGAGCCACGTGGGGCTGTTTGTGCTGGGGGTTTGTGCTCGTGCAGTGGTTTGCAGGGACAATTAAATGATTAAATGGGGAGAAGGAGCAGCCCTAAGGAGCGGAACTGTAATTCCACCTCTCTTAGAACAGAAGATGCCACAACCCCAAACGGAATCAGTCCTGCACTCAGGCATGGCACTGACAGGAATGTCCTGGTTTGGACAGACAGGTGTCTGCCAGGGAAAGCCAGAGCTTCCCTTGGAATGCAGAATGTAAACCCCCTCCCTCCAAATTAGTATAATTTTGAAATTAAGGGGCTTTCAGGCAAAGATATGGGAATAGGAATAGCAGTTCCTTACTAGGAAGATTAAAAATACAAATGTAGTAAAGCAAACAAACAAACAAAACCATCCTAGAGCCCCTGCCAGAGTCAGAGCAGGCCCTGGCACTGCTGGTCGGGGTGTTGGAGCAGCCCAATCCAGCCCTCCTGCAGTGCCAGGTGTGGTTCTGTTGGAGCAGAGAGGATCCTGCAGGAGGCTCCAGTGGTGCTGAGCTGGGCCCGGGCTCCCTCTGGGAATGCAGAGCAAACAGGCTGTGCTGCTGTTCTCAATGCCAGCTTGGATCCAGGTGGGAATGCTGGGCTCCTCCCCTGGGCGGAGCCTCTCCCAGGGGGATGCTGGGATTGTCTCAGCCCTGCAGTGAGCCTCGATGGCCCATGAACAGCAGATATCCCCTGGAGGGAGGAGGGGTCCTGGGGGGGGTGAGAACACGGCCACACCTGCTTTAACAGCTGCCCATGGACATCTCCCCACGTGGTTTCAGCAGATGATAACAGAACACACAGCCCTGGTGACATCCTGTGCTCCAACCCAGGACAAGGAGGAATGTGGAACTGCTCTGCCTCTGCAGGTTTCCATCCACACCCAGCCCTTGCTGGTGCTGTGCTGGCTCTGTTTGGGTTCCTTGCACTCAGGGTCCCTCCTGGACACCCCAGGCTCCTGCAGGGGCAGCTCCAGGATCAGAGATCAGGCCCAGGATGAGGGATCAGGCACAGCTGCTCTGGAGCAGCTCCTGAACTCACAGATCCCCCCATTGCTGCAGCCCACAATGCTCCTCCAAATCAAAGTGGAGAAATGTCATTAAAAGTCATCCACTTCTTGTGTTTTTACCCCAGGAAGGGCTCCTCGTGTGGATTTAGGTTGTTGGTGGATGTTTTCTGTGATTTCACCACCTCTGGAGGCAACTCTGTGTGACAGAGGTGTGGGTGCTTTGTGAGTGGGTTCACTGCAGCAAGCACTGTCCAGGGAGGAGCTTTAAAGGCTGAACCTGCATTAAATCCTTACATTTGTGCAGGGGACACCTCCTGGAGGACACTGTCCATCTTCTTTCCATGATTAGCTGGAATTTCCCACTCCTTGGCTTTGCTTTGCTCTCAGGATAACTGTCCATAAAAAAATGTCTGCCCATCCTGACCATCCCATGCAGTTTCCCAGACCAGCACCCCATCCCTGGACATTTTCCTATCTGTCCTTCAGCACAATCACTCACTGTTTGTGTGCTTTCCTCCCAAATTCACCTCGCCATCCACCCCCTTCACCACAGATCCCATTTCCCTCCCAGTTTTTCTGGTTTGCTGGCGCCATTTGGGCTTTGAAGTGGAAAAAAACAACACCCCAACCCTGGGCACAGTGATGGGATCACACCAGGAGAGATTTCCTTGGATTTGGTGGCACTGCTCTGCCCCTGTCCTGGTGTTCTGCCTGGTCCCTGGGCAGTGCTGCGGGCAGCAATTCCTGTGGGTTTTCCCAGTGAAATGTAGACTCTGGCAGTGCCCACATTTTGTAGGGAAGGTGGAAAATCCCTGATGTGCTTCTGGGCAGTGCCTTGGCCATCCCTGGCCGTGGCTCAGAGGAGCTGGCATGTCCCTCTCAGCCCCAGTGCCACCAGGGTCGTGCTGGCAGAGCTGTGGTCACAAGGAGGGCACTGTGGGGACACTCCCACTTTATTGTGTCCCACTCAGAGAAATGTGGAAAATTGCCTTAGGAGGAGTCTGAGCTGTGGGGAGCAACCAGGGGCAGGACAAAAAGCAGAAAGGGTCACTTAGGCCTGGGTGATAATTTTTGGTTGGTTTGTTTGTGTTCTGGTTGTTTTTTTGCAGTGCCATAAAATTCCTCCATGCTTGAATTCCCACAGAGAGGAAGTGAGCAGGATGCATTTATCCCATTTATTCATGGATTTAGGGTTTCTTGCTGGATTTTGCAATCGTAGTGCAGAATGAGAGGGGACAGCAGAGCTGCCACCTTGGGCTCCCCAAGGGCAGATTTTAGGTTGTCAGAATCCCTTGGGAAGCCATCCTGAAGGGCACAGGAGTCCAGGAAAGCTAGACATCCTCCAGAGGGAAATCCCAGGAGTCCAGGAAGGCTGGACATGCTCCAAAGGGAAATCCCAGGAGTCCAGGAAGGCTGGACATGCTTCAGGAGGGAAATCCCAGGAGTCCAGGAAGGCTGGACATCCTCCAGAGGGAAATCCCAGGAGTCCAGGAAAGCTGGACATGCTTCAGGAGGGAAATCCCAGGAGTCCAGGAAAGCTGGACATCCTCCAGAGGGAAATCCCAGGAGTGCAGGAAGGCTGGACATGCTCCAGAGGGAAATCCCAGGAGTCCAGGAAGGCTGGGCATTCTGCAGGAGATAAATCCTAACTGAGGGCACGGTGATGGTGACAGTCTCCCCTTCACCCCGTGGGTGTGTCCCTAAAGGTAACAGTGACCCCTTCACCCCGTGGGTGTGTCCCTAAAGGTGACAGTGACCCCTTCACCCCGTGGGTGTGTCCCTAAAGGTGACAGTGACCCCTTCACCCCGTGGGTGTGTCCCTGGGTGCTGGGGATCACCAGCACTCCCAGCCTCTCCTGCAGTTTCGCTGGAGATCAGCAGGTTCCGTCTGTGAGGATCCATTATCCCAGCCAGGGAAAAGGAGATTTCCATGCCAGCTCCTCCCAGCTCCATACCCAGCGTTACTGTGCTTCTCTGGAAGTGCCTTGTCTCAGTGCAATGTCCCTGTCTGGAAAAGTGGGATGCTGGAGTGGTTTCTGATGCCTTTAGGAACCTGGAAATGACATTGTCTGTGTGGGTTTTGCAAAGGGATCCCTCTGCTTGCCCTGCTGGAGCTTGGCACGAGCGCAGGGACAGCTCACGGTGACTGTCTGGCCTTGAGGACACACCTGTGTGTGGTCACCCACAGCCCCCAGGGACTCCACGGGAAAGGCTGAGGAATTCTGCTGCACACTCAGCTTCAGAGTGGTCACCTCGTACCAGGCAGGCAATTAATGAGCAGTAATTAGTGGCACTGTGGTAGTTACGCATTTATCCCCGATCTGGCAAATTTTGCAGGAGATACAAAGCAAAAATGAGATCAGTTAATTCCAGAGTAGCCTGTCAGGAACTTCCCAAGGATTTAGCCAAGCCAGATGAGTGGGCAGCCTGGTGACAGATGAAATGTGCCATCAATAAACCCAAAATCTGACACCCAAGGCAACAACTGCGGAGCTTGACTCGGTTCACTTGACAGGGAAGAAACCCAGCAGCTCAGGACAGGGATCAGATATCCCATTCCTGTGCCTCTGCACCCGAGCTCCAAAAAGCAAACAAGAGACTTTATCAAATGTCAAAACCAGTCGAGGAAATAATTCTTCAGTTGCTGTGCAAGCCTCCAGGAGTGTTCTTGATACAGCGTGGAGCTTCAAATCATGAAAAATCACAGAATTAAGGCTCTCCACCTTACTGATTAAAATGTAACCACTGTGCCCAGGCTGTGACCAGCAAGGGCACATCAGCAAAGCCTTTGCAGGGCAAGGTAAAATCCTGGTGGAATTAAAAAAAAAGAAAATGACAAAGGAATCAGGAGGGAAGGGGTGATTCAGCCCAGCTGCGAGCAATGAGTCCCCCAGAAACCTGCTCTGCCTCCCTGCCTGCCAACCACCAAACTTCCTTCCTCACTGCCTGTCCAAGGTTTTATCCTGTGGTTTCCAGCCACATGGAGATTTTGGATGTGGCTCACAGCAGTGAGGGGAAAAAAAGAAGTGTTTGTGGCTAAAAAGGATGGTCAGGAATTTGTAACAGCAGATACTGAGAGCTCAACCTCCTACGGGCTGCAAAGGAATAAATGTTTCACGGGTTTGGGTTTCAGCTGAAGGGAAGGAGCTGAGACAAAGCTTTCTCCAGGTTTGTGTTTTCCCATTGCTGGGTTTCCTGTGCCTCCTGACAGTGATTTTGGGCCCGTTCTGGGCCCATCAGGTCCCTGGTGCTGCCGAGGCTGTGCCATCCCTCCTGCTCTGACAAGGGTTTGCCCAAAGGCTGCCCAAGGGCTGGCCCAAAATTTGCCAGCAGGACACACCGAGGGAGCTTTCAAAAACACATCAAATAGCTGAGTTTTGATTTCTGTGTGTCTGTTTGAAAGGGCTGTTCCCTAAATCAGTGTCTGGGCTCGTAATGGCCATTAACCCCTCGTGCTCCCAATCACTCCAGCATCGGTGGCACTGCAGGGGCTGGGAGCTGCTGACTGTGGGATTATGAATTCCACTGGGATTTCTCTGGAGGAGAAGCCCAGGTTTGGTGCCACAAGCCCCAGCTGTGGCTGTCCATGGGATGTGCTTGCAGCAAACCTCGTGGAGCAGGAAGGTCCTGTGCCCGGGTAACTCTTCACCCAGAGTGAGCTGCGGCTGATTTTTCTTTCTGATGCAAATCACACGGGCACAGGAGCAGGGAAAGCGGGATCACACCGAAGGAATTACGTCCATAAATCTGTTGCAGCCCTCAGAGCAGGCAGATGGCATCTGCAGAGCGTTCTCTGGGTTATGGCACCGTCACCTTCAGCTTTCTCCCTCTGTGGTTTGATATTCCTTGAGATTAACTTGCTTTTCCTCTTTCTGCCTCTCCCCGCCTGTTTCCCACGTGGTCTCGGGGAGCTGTGGGGGAATATCTGTGCTGAAGCCTTGCGGAGTGTCAGACAAAGTGCAATGCCTAATTCCAGGTTAAATCACATTTTAATGATGTCTTTAATGAGGCTGAGGAAGGGACACAAAAACATGTCCATGGGAGGGTGCAGTTAAGGGCAGTGCAAGCACAAAGCTGAGAAAGGAGCAATTCCAGGTTTTAAATGGCCAGGTGGTTCCCAGCAGTGACAGGTAGGAAGGAGGCAGAGAGGGAAGCCTGCAGTACAAACCTGATGAACAGAAAAAAATCAGGATTCCTGATTCCTTTTGCTCCTTCTGATACTTTAATGACTGACAATCATCCATCCCTAACAAAGGTGTGCCCTGTAGTCCTTTAGGTTAAGTGGAGGTAACTGGGCGTACTGGGATGGAGACTGGGGCACTGTGTGAGCTCTCCAGACACCAGCTCAGTGCCCTCTGGCCAGATAAGGAGAACCTTCTGGTGGTCAGTTTTGATGTTGGTTTTTTTAGGGTTTTTTGCAGGTTTTTTGATGGTTGGGAACGGCACGATGGGGTGGCATTGCTGTGACTTCAGTCACAGCAGATAAAATAAAGTATTTGGGCCACCAGGTGACCCTGGTGATGTTTTAGAGAACTCCTGCTGATGCTGAAGGGCAGAAACACAAACCGTGCCCTCACACGCAGCTGTTGGACACCAAAACCTGGTTTGTGCTCCTGGTGCAGACCGGGGCTGTTTAAACACCCAGATTTCCTCTCTTCTCTAACCCGTGTCCAAAGCTGAAGCCGTGACCTCACCCCTTAACTCGGGAGCAGCTCATCCCCCCCAGGCACCTCCCAGGTCTGCACAGAGCCAAGGAGTGGCAGCACGGGAAGGGTTAATCCCAGCTCACTTCCTGCACCCAGCAGGATCAGCCTGGATTTCAGCTCCCCCAAACACTCCCATGGAGCTGGAATTGCCTGGACTGCTCCTGAGGGAAAGGAACCAAGTGTGGGGGAGATCCAGGGGTCCCTGCTCCCCTGATCCTTGTAACCCCACCCTTGCAGGCAGCCAGGAGGAGTTTCCATGGGTGCATCCTCTGCAGGCCCTGCCATTCCCATCCTGTCAGCTCCGGGCTGGATTCGGGGGCTTTGTGTGGTTTTTTACTCAGTTTTAAATGGCCCTTGTTTTTCTATGTTTTAAATACATAGATTTTAGTATTTATTATATATTCACTTACTGAAGTGCTCAGTCTATTCCAGTGCAGCTGTTTCTGTTCAAGTTCCTCCTCAGTCTGGCTGCTGTTTTCTCACCCTTCTGGTTTGGAATAAGCTTCACTGGGAAGATACTAAAACCTGACTGATGGTGTTGGATGCCTTTGGATCTCCTATTAAGAGGCTTTAGACAGCCTGATTTTTCCAGGGTGGATGTTTGGAGATTTCTGAAGACCAGGCTTAATTCCTCCTGGGCAGAAAAATGACTTGCAAGAAGTGCCATGCTTCAAAAATTTGGCCTCTTTAAGATCTGAGGGGAGCAATTTCATGTTACCTTATTCTTCTTGTGCTGCAAGTACAGGAAATTGCAGACTTCATTTGCTGAGCAGCAGGAGGCTGAAAGATTTGTCTCAGTCTTACAAGGGTTTTTCAACCCCCATCCTGCAGCCTTCCCCATGCACTAATGCCTGGACAGAAAATAAAATATATAATGGGAAGGAAGGATGACCAATCTCATTCTCTTGGGTAAACCTAAATCGTGATCCTGTGCCAAAGATAAAAGAGCCTGGAGTCTGCAGTGTTTGCATTTAGTGGTAGCAGGATTTATTTGTTTAAAAAAAAAAAAAA
>VYXD01008714.1:74105-84575 GCA_013397195.1 Hylia prasina
AAGGATGTTTTCTTCTCTTTGTGTCCATTCTGGGTGTCTCATTCAGGCTGTGCAGGGGTCACAGGGGGGGTGGTGGCATCAGTGACTTCTCAGGTGGCTCTCGCTGCAGCCCTGGGTGGGAGGTGTGTCCCAGGGGGTTTGGCTGGGATGTGTTTCCCAGCACCCTGCAGGCGCAGACTGGGCGTGTTTTACATGGCAGGGAAGGAGGGGGAGCCAGGCTGGGCTGGGACACACGCTGTCCAGGGACAAACCCTGTCCGGGCTGGGCTGGGACAAACCCTGTCCAGGCTGGGCTGGGACACACGCTGTCCAGGGACAAACCCTGTCCGGGCTGGGCTGGGACAAACCCTGTCCAGGCTGGGCTGGGACACACGCTGTCCAGGGACAAACCCTGTCCGGGCTGGGCTGGGACAAACCCTGTCCAGGCTGGGCTGGGACACACGCTGTCCAGGGACAAACCCTGTCCGGGCTGGGCTGGGACAAACCCTGTCCAGGCTGGGCTGGGACACACGCTGTCCAGGGACAAACCCTGTCCGGGCTGGGCTGGGACAAACCCTGTCCAGGCTGGGCTGGGACACACGCTGTCCAGGGACAAACCCTGTCCGGGCTGGGCTGGGACAAACCCTGTCCAGGCTGGGCTGGGACACACGCTGTCCAGGGACAAACCCTGTCCGGGCTGGGCTGGGACAAACCCTGTCCAGGCTGGGCNGGCTGCCCAGCCTGGCCTGGGTGCCTCAGTTTGTGTTTGGGGACAGGGGCCATCAGCACCGTGGGATCCCCCTGTGACTGAGCTCAGCTTTGGGCTCTTGGTGTGCACGGAGCAGCAGGTGCAGGGCAGGAGAACATCCCAGCACAGGAATCAGGCTTCTGGAGGCATCTGGGCACGAGCTTTGGGTGATAATCCACATTCAGCCTAATCACCCAGAGCTACCAAACAGCAACCAAGACCTGTGGTGTCAATAACTAACACTGGTGCTGCAGAACTAACCCCGCAAAGTTGTGACTTCTTCTGTTGAGGTGGGAATCTTTTTTTTTTTTTTTTTTTCCCCTTTATCACGCCACCTGTTGCTCATAGGTACAAATCAAACGAAGAGTATGTGTATGTGCGAGGCCGTGGAAGAGGGAAGTATGTTTGTGAGGAGTGTGGAATTCGCTGCAAGAAACCCAGCATGCTGAAGAAACACATTCGCACGCACACAGACGTCAGGCCGTACGTCTGCAAGTACTGTAACTTTGCTTTTAAAACCAAAGGTAAGCCACAGCCAGCTCCCAGCTCCTCTGCTCAGTGTGCTGCCAGCCTGCTGGGGGCACTGGCAAAGGGCCAGGGAAGGCATCCCAGGGGCTGCCGAGGCCCCGCAGTTGGAGGGAGGGGGATGAGGGAGTTGGAAATCGGTTGGTGTTTTCAGAGGAGGAGCAGCTCTGCGTTAAGCCAGGCTGCAGCAGAGCGTCCCTGCCACCCTCCTTGTGCTTCTCCAAGGGAAAAATCCTGAAATGCAGCTTCCCTGGCAGGGCTTTCCCAACAAAACCACCCCAGAGCGAGAGCAGGAGCTCCAGGCTCCTGGCTGAGGCCCTGGATCCAGGCTCTGGGTGGCTTTTCCTGCTGGTGCTCTCCAGATCTGCCCATTCTCATCCTCTGCAGTTGCATGTGGCTTCCACATTCTCTGTATCACATCAATGGACCTTCTCCCTAAAGGCCTTCATCCCGGGTCATGGAGCCATCAGTGCCACCAGGTGTTCTCTGCCACGGCCTCGGGGAGGGTGTGAGCTCAGCAGGAGCTGCAAACCACACGCAGACAAAAAGGCTGTTCCAGGAGAAATGGGGAGTGGGACTTTCCCAACGGGCCACAGGTGCCTTTAACTTCTTGTAGGGGTCTGGCACCGTGGGCTGGACAAATCTCTGGTGGCAGCAGGTCTTGGGATAAGGCAGCAAGTGTGGGGCTCAGATTCTCAGCTTGACAAATCCGTGACAAATCCATTTGGACAATGCTTTTGGGCACGTGGGGGGATTCTGGGGGCTGTCCCATGCAGGAGCAGCACTGGGTGGTTCTTGTGGATCCCTTCCAGCTCAGGATGTTCTAGAATGCTCTAGAGTTGTCTGTAGCTCCATCATCTCAGAGGGTGACACAGCTGGGAGTGTTCAGAAGGCCCTGGTGTCACCCAGGCAGTGGCACAGTGCGGGTGTGGGGAGGGCACGGGGTGCTGCGTGCTCTGTGGCACGTGTGGCCCAGAGGGGACAGAGGAGGAGCAGGGAGGTGACCAGAGTGGGTGACTGGGGTGGGCAGTGCCTGGGGCCGGTGGCTTTGCTGGGAAGGCTGGCGGGGATTTCTGGGTGACGACGTGCTGGTGCTCACGGGAACTGGGGGAGAAGGGGAAGCGATACCGGGTTTGAGGCCAGATTCTCATGCTGCACATCCAAGCGACGGTTCCTCCTCTCCCTCCCATCCTGGAGCTGTCTCTGATTCATTTCCTCTCTCGTCCCCTCTTGCTTTGACTCCGTTCCGAGGTTTCCCTTGGAGAGCTGAACCCGCTCAGCCTCTCCCATCACTTCACCCGCTCCCACCATGCTCCTGTCGGGCTTTTGGGATCAGCCCATCCTCTCCACCACCTCTCTGGCTGCTTTGCTCTTCATCTCTGCTCCTTGAAGGCCACGATCTGTCAGCTCTGGCTGCACATTGCAAACAGACACTTCCCTTCTTCCGCTTGGCATGGGCAAGGGAGCATGGACATGCTTCCTTCCACACAACAAAAAATCGTCAACACTCTGTTGGGATTTGAATGGCAAAGTCTCCGTTTGCCTGTGGATGCATGGAGTGGGCAGGACGTCCTGGGATGGGGATTTATGGAGAAGTGGTTGCATGGTGGTGACTTGGAATTGCATGGGGACGGCTCTTTGCTGGGAGGGGGTGACGGGCAGAGCCCTGGGGTGTGCTCAGACTGCCCAGAAATGGGAGAAAAGCTGTCTGGGGGGCACGAGGAGCTCTGCAACAGTGAGAAAAAAGCCCTGTGTGTGTTGATAAAAGCATCAGCTGGTGATGGAGAGTTATTACCAACCAGAGCTTGAGATCGCTTAAGAAGTCACCGGCAAGGGCAGCAGGAAAATCCATTTTTTTTGCTCGTGCCCCTGCCAGTGATTTTTTTTTTAAGCAATTTCAAACTCTGGTTCATAACCAGTGACCCAGAGGAGCGGGGGCTTTGCAGACCTGCTGTTCCCCAGCTCGTTTTGGAGGGGTTTGGCTGGGCCCTGGCTCCTCCCTGGGCTGGGGGGTTTGGCAGCCCCGGGAATTGCAGATTGCAGAAGCTGCAGCTCTCCCTCCTGCCGGGCTGCACTTGCACAAAAACGGGGCTTTTTTAGAAATCAGCTTTCCAGAGTTAATTTTAGCCTCCAGCATCAGCTCCAGGGGGAGGTCTGTGGAGCTGGCTTCGTTTTGGCCGGGGTAGATCTCTCCAGCATGATCTAATGCTCTAAACTCTCGAGTAGGCTGCAAGCAGTTAAATGGGGTTTTATTATTGTTATTATTTTTAATGAGGATCTTCATCTGGTTAAAATGTACCTCACCCCCCACCCCTCCCACTCTAGAAAATCCACATCCGTGTTCCAAGAACTGGGAAAACTTTTGCTTTAAAATGTTTTAAATATTTCCCCTTATTCACTAATTGTCTGCTTTTTTGTGCCTCTCTGTCACTGGAAGCAAATCTGTTCCTTTGGCTTACAGAACTGCAGGGAAAATTTATTTTTTTATTATTTTAAAGCAAATCCATGAGGGGTTTTTTTTGTTTGGTTTTTGTTTTTTGTTGGTTTTTTTTTTGTGTGTGTGTGTGTGTGCTCACTTAGCTGATGGAAACAACAGCTTTGGAAATTTGGTTTGTAGAGATTTGTTTGATTTGGTGTTTCTGGACCAGGTCTGAAGGTGCCTCTTTGATGAGGTGTCTCTCCCTCCACTGCGGTGGAGCCTTGTGACCGTGGCCTCCAAGAGGGTCTTTAAAGGAGGTTCAGCAGCTTCTGCATTGTTTTCTGGGCAGGAAGGAAATGAAGAAAAAGCTGTTTTCCCTTTCAGAAAGGCCGGGGAGAGCTTTTCCCTTCCCCTCTCTCACTGCTGCTCGGGGCGAGCTGGGACGAGGGGCAGTGCTGGCACATTAATTCCCCTTTTCCAGTTATTTTCTGTCCTCCCTCAGACTCACATCACCCTCTCCCGTCCTGATTGCTTCCCGTTTCCTCAGGATTTCTGGAGAAAATGTGTGGAACAGCTCTGAGTGGATGCTGCTGCCTCTGCCTGGAGGTCAGAAGGGACGAGGAGCTTCACTTTAAATTAAAGGGAGCTGTGTAAAGGACACGGTGCCTGCTGGTTGGAGACACCCATTTCACAGTCTGGGCCATTCACACTTCCCAGACACCAGACTGCTCCATGGCCTCAGCCAGAGTCCTCAATAAATCCATTTTCAGTTCCTTAAATCAGCCCCTGACAGCACTGAGGGTACTGCACATGTGAATATATTAAATATATTACATTAAATGTGTTAAATGCATCCCCCCCAGCCCTTAAAGGGCTGCACAGTTTATTTTATTGCAGCTCCAGCAGCCTGAGCCTCCTCTGGAAAGTGCAGAGCTGGGAGAGCAGGGCACAGGGATGGGCACATTCCCAAAATATCCCCAGGGCTGGGGCCCTTCAAGGGGCTGAGCATCCCTGGGGAGCTGCTGGGTGTGGTCCCTGCACTCCTGGGGACGTCACAAATGTCCTCTGGGATGGGGACAGAGTTATCCTCAGGGATTTCCTGCCTGGACATGTGAGGCCAGGAACAGAAAATGCCCCAGTGATCCAGCCAGGAGACAAAACACGGAGCAAAAGGGCTCTGGGACTCTCCAGGGAAAGGGAAAAAAAAATAATCCAGGAGTCAGGACTGGAAGCAAAGGACTGGTGACTTCCAGTGGGATTTTCTGTAGCCAGTGCAGCCAGTAAAGTCTCAGCCTCACTGGGAATTCTGCTCATTGTTAGATTTGGAACTCTGCAAATCCTGGGTACCTTTGTGGAGTATCAGCTTTTGGCTGATGCAAGGGACAGGTCTGATCCAGGGGATGGCTGATATTTTATAGCCTGTGTGGATACGGGCAGGCTGCATGTGCAAATTCATTCCTTTAATCTATGTGTCAATAAGGATAAAAGAAAATAATCGATTTCTTAAAAAACTGAATTCCTCTGCCCAATGAATTCTGTAAATTAAAGCTTTCCTCCTCATAAAGTCTCACCTGGGGACATCAGCTCCACACCAAGACCTAAATCAAAGCCTGTGCACAATTCAAATTCCTTATAAAATGTGTTTCAAGGATTTATTTGGGACACAGAATATCACTTATGGCTGGTCCTCTGTGTGTGAGCAAAATCACAGAATCCTGGAATGGTTTGTGTGGGGAGGGACATTAAATCCCACCCAGTGCCACCCTCAGGGACACCTCCCACTGTCCCAGTGCCCAGCCTGGCCTTGGGCACTGCCAGGGATCCAGGGGCAGCCACAGCTGCTCTGGGAATTCCAGCCCAGCCCCTGCCCACCCTCCCAGGGAACAATTCCTGCCCAATCTCCCAGCCAGCCCTGCCCTCTGGCACTGGGAAGCCATTCCCTGTGTCCTGTCCCTCCAGGCCTTGTCCCCAGTCCCTCTGCAGCTCTCCTGGAGCCCCTTCAGGCCCTGCCAGGGGCTCTCAGCTCTCCCTGGAGCTTCTCCTCTCCAGCTCAGCACCCCCAGCTCTCCCAGCCTGGCTCCTCCTTCCAGAGAAGCTGCTGCTCTCCTTGCAATTGATTTTCAGAGAGGAATGTGACAATTGTTGATCCTGTGAAGCTCTGGCTGTTTGTGTCACTGTTCTGTCTCCTGCACTCGGTCATTTGTTGGTTTTTTGGGGTTATTTTTTTGGTTGTTGCTGAATCGATGAGATTTAACAGCAGAAATAGAAGGGCTGGTGCATCCCCAGCACAGACAGGATCATTTTCCCAGGAATCTCAGTGCTTCAGCTCCCCTCGTTCTGCTTTAACTCCATCACTTTGAAAACACAATAACAGCTCTTCCGAAAAAAAAAAAAATATTTTCCTCATGAAATTTAACTGGGAAATCACTTCTAGTCCCTATTAAGCTGCTTTAGGTGCTTTTGGAAGCCTGGAGTCACAGCTTTCTCCAAACAACACAGGCTTTTGAGCTGCTCTAAGTCCCAAGTAAGACCTCCCAGCATGGGCAGAGCTCAGGCAGCTGCAGCACATAGTTCTGGGCAGGCGTAATGGGAGCTGTGCTCACACTGCCTCTGCTCCTCCTGTGGGCTCACAATTCCCCAGAATTCCTGAGGGCTTTTTTTAAATATAGCCAGTTTATTTCAAATCTGGGAGGTTTTTTGGTAAACAATCCCCAATAAGGACCACTTACCTGCTTAGGGTTCAGTGTAATTCCTCTGCTATTTAAATCCAGCCTCCCTGCTGGTCTCTCTTGCTCCCTCAAAGATGTTTTTCAATGGTTTCCAAGGAAGCAATGCTGTGTGGTTTTCTTTTCTTTTTTTTTTTTTTTTCCCCTTTTCTAACTTGGGAGCCAGAACTCTGCAAGGCAACAAGTAGCTGTGAGTCTTCCCTTGTAGGATTCAGATCCAGCTTTCACTTAGGCAAAGTGGTGTTGATTTTACTGGAAATCTGCCGAAGGACTCGAGCCTTTAATCCTGCCAGCGTTAATTAAGGGCTCTAAAAAAAACACAAACTGCAAGAAGAGCCCTGATCAGATAAATATCCTTGTCCTCCAGATTGCTCCCAGGGTGATCACTCAGCTTCTCAGCCAGTGGAAAGGAGATCCAGCTTTTAATTTCCTTAAAACGCTGCAGAGGGGGCAGATGAGCATCAGCCCTGCTGAGTCTCCCCTCTCTAAAAGGATGCAGCATCCCCATTTTGTTGGGATTTCTCCAACAAAATTTGCACCCAGAGCTTTGCAGGAGGATCTTGGCCAGCAGCTTTACCTGGTCTGGCCAGGGGGGATGAAGGGAGAGACAGAGCAGAGGAAAAAGGAGTTGGAGGGGAAGGAAACAAAGCTTGGGATGAGTTGTTCCTTGGGTGTTTGAGGTGAATTCGTTGGTGCCGGGGGCTGGCGGTGCCTGTGCTGGGAAAGGAGGGCAGCAGTCACACCCTGCCCTGCCCAGGGCCGCAGCAGGAGGTGGCACTGGTGGCTCCTGGCACAGCTTGCCAAGCCCTGCTGAGCCCCAGCAGAGGGGCAGGGGGCTCTGGGGGCCCTGGCCAGGCCCTGTGGCCGCGCAGGGACAGGGGCACTGCTGTGTCCTCTGCACACCCCAGGTGGCCTCGGGGACCTGAGTGCAAAGCAGGGCACTGAGCAGCCCCCTCCCCTCGGGAGTTCCTGCTGTTCCCAGGGCCGGCTGTTGGTGGCACAGAGGATTTATGGGCTGCTTTTGGGGCTGGGGTCGCACCAGAACCGCTGGGGATGTCCCCTCCCCACTGAGCCGAATCCCACGGAGCCCCTGTCACAGCAGGCACTGCCTCGGGCTGATTTTCTGTTTGCTGCCCTTGCAGAGGCTCCAGGCAGGGATTTTGCAGGGATTTTGCAGGGATTTTGCAGGGACGGGGCATTTCTGGCAGCGGGGCTGTGAGGTGGGAGCTGCACAGGCAGCAGCACAGCGTGGATTGCAGCACACTGACTCGGTCTGTGCTTTCGCTGGTTTTCATTTCCAAAATGAAATTCCAGTCCCATGAGGCCACAGCTGGGACTGTGGATGGTTTTTTTTCATTTTCAGGCAATGGAGGTTCACCAGGAGCAGAGGAGTCCCTGAGAACACGCTGCTGCCCCACGGGGTGGGTTTGGGGCCACGACAAAGCTCCTGCTTTGGGGTGGAGAAAGAGGCTCTGATTTGGAGCAGGGAGCTGAGCCAGGCTGGCCTCATCCTCACACCTGAGTGTCCTGACCCTGGGGCTAAGGGCAGTTAAACATGAGGCTTAAAAATAATAAATCTCTCTTATTTAGTTCTGTTTTGCTGCATTCAAGTTATTAAACATCCCCTGAAGGGATGTCCAGGTTGGGTGCCAGACACACAGGGATATAGAGTCAGCCTTTGTCTCTCGTGGTCTTTCCTGCTGGAGCTGCTCCATTTTGTATAAAATGGGCTGAAATAAATAATTCATGGGCTGAGGAGAAATCAAGGTGGCAGCTGGGTGGTTGTGGCACTCTCTGAGAGGTGAGGGCACCACGGATAATGCTCTGCTGCAGTGAATAGTGTCTTTTTTATCCCTGATATCCAGAGCAGCAGCAGGAGAGGCTCAGAGAGACCTTCTGTGCTCCCACCAGCTCAGGGACTGGGGACTTTGGACTGCAGGACCTCAGTCCTGGCTGGAGGTTGTAATGAAGTGGGAGAATTCTGGTTTTCCTCTTTTTTTTTAAAATTGTTTGGTGAGAAAACCAAGCCTGGTGCTCCTCAGGGCTCTCAGGTGTCAGTAGAGGCAAAGCTGAGGGCACACCAGGGGATGGGAAATGCAAACACTCCTCCAGCAGGGCCCAGGTTCCTTCTCATCATCCCCTCAGCCCATAAATCCCTGCAAGTGTCCAAGGTTGGATGGAGCTTGGAGCACCCTGGGATAGTGAAAGGTGTCGCTGCCGTGGGCCTGGATGGGCTTTAATCCAAATCCCAGTTGCAGTCTGGGGTTTTAGGAAGAGCTGTAGGAGAAGAAAAGGGAAAATGGGACAATTTTTGCTTTAATTCTCCTACCCTTCATCTTCTTGCCTGCTCCACCTGCCTGCTTTTCCCCCTCCAGCAAATGCTCCCCTTTGTTCAGCATTTCCCAGGGCTATAAGTGGGGTTAATTAGTGTCTAATTAACCCGCCTGTAATTTGGGAGATGGAATTGGAGAGGTGGCCTGTGGTGGCCAGGAGTTATCCCAGAGCAGCCCCCAGTGATCCCACGTCCTGTTCTCCCTGTCCCAGGGGCTGCTCTGGGAAGCCTCACTTGGAGGTTCCTGAATTCCAGAGGGAGTCCAAGGCTCCTCCTGCTCGAGGAGCCGAGCTGGCTGAGCCCTTTGGTGCCTTCCAGAGCACCTGAGCCAGCCTTTTTGGGGAAAACGGGAATGTAGGGTTTTCCCTACTTGCTGGCAGCTCAAACCCTCATTATATTGTAGAATCATAAAGTCAGTAAAGCTGGAAAAACCCTCCAAGGTCACCCAGCCCAACCCTCCTCCAGCACTTCCAAGGCCACCATGTCCCCAGGTGCCACATCCACGTGTTTTTGGGAATGTTTCCAGAGCACCTGAGCCATCCTTCTGGGTGGAAAATGGGAATGTAGGGTTTTCCCCTCTTGTTGGCAGCTCAAACCTTCATTTTATCGTAAATTCATAAAATCATGAAAGCTGGAAAAGCCCTTCAAGATCATCCAACTCCAATCCCCAGCATTGCCAAGGCCACCAGCACTGCCCCACGTCCCCAAGTGCCACATCCACCTGGTTTTGGAACATTTCCAGGGTGGAACTGCCCTGCCCTGTGGTGCTGAGGAGCTTCTCCCTTCCAGGCAGGCGGGGCTGTTGGGATGAGGTTGGAGGTGATGCCACACTGGGATGTGTCTCCCATCACTTCTTTCCTACCATTTTTAATTTGCTTCACCCTCACAGCTGAAAGCAGCCCAGGCCTTTTCTCCCCCCAGCCCCAAAAGTGTGCCCCAGCAGTTTTTCCAGGCTGAACAGCACCTGGAAGGTGCCAGGGCCCTTCCAGCACCTCCTCCTGCAGCCCAGGGCAGCAGCAAAGGGAGGGAAGAGGGGACCTGGCCTCGTGCCACGGGGGATTTGCAGTGGGCAGGGCATGGGGACAGTCAGGGACCTTTGTCTGGGTCAGAGAGGGTTTTGACTTGTGACTGCCAAGCTTGCAAAAGGGAAAAAAAAAAAAAAGAAATAGAAAAGAAAAAAAAAATTAAAAATTTTAAAAAAAGAAAGAAAAGAAGAAAAGGATTGAAAAAAAGAGAAAAAAGAAAAGGAAAAAAAAGACAAAAAAATTTTAAAAAGGAAAAAAGAAAAATAAGGGGGAAAGAAAGTGGAAAAAAGGAGCCATATTTGAGTAAAATATATTTTCTGCTTCTTTTCAGGGAATCTGACTAAACACATGAAGTCAAAGGCCCACAGCAAAAAATGTCAGGAGCTGGGCGTGTTGGTATCTTCACTGGTGGATCTGGAAGCCGAAGAAGGTAAAGTTTTCCCTTCCTGAAGCCGCTGTGGGTGCTGAGGGAGGAGCAGGGCCCGGCCAGGGGGACACCCTGCCACAGGTGGGGACACTTCTGTCCCCCCAGCTCCTGGCAGAGGGGTCTGTGTGGTGGGGCCGTGCTGGGAGCTGCACCCAGGGCAGGGTGTGAGCCTGGGTGTCCCTGCAGGGAACGGGGACACGGGGGACATTGCCAGACTCAGCGGCTCCAGTGCTGGGCCTGCCTCAAGGTTCTGCGGGGCAGTGACACACAGGGACAGTGTCACACAGGGC
>VYXD01008714.1:97270-109869 GCA_013397195.1 Hylia prasina
TGTCATTTGTGGAAAGAGACGGGGAAGAAAAAAGAAAAAAAAAAGAAAAAAAAAAGCCCAAGAAAACCCTGAAGCCTTTACATTGGTTTATTGATTATTTTGTTGCTGTTGTTGTTGTGGGGGTTTATTATTGTCCTTATCGGGATTTTTAAGCTTTCCCAGCAGCTCGAAGCTTTCTGCATCTCAGCTGCGGAGCAGTTTGTGTGTAGCCATCCCGATCCCTTCACCCGGGGCCAAAAAAAAGAAAACGAAGTGAAAGGAGTTTGGGAACGGGCTGAGGTGCTCCCGGGGACATTCCCTGCCCGGATCCCACCCCCGGCAGCCACGGAGCGGGGCAGGCAGGGACCGCCGCAAACTCAGGAGATGGGCACAAAAAACCGAGTCCCAACCCAGTTTGGCTTCTCTGGCTGGGGTGAAATGGTGCTTCACGCTGTACCCAAGGGGCGAGAAGGCTCCCCCCGAAAAATAACTACTTGCTAATTAAGGGCTAATGGTCGCACTGCCAGCTCGGAGCTCCGCGGGAGGGACCCGCAGCCCGCCAGCACCAGCATCTCTGTGTGCGGGCACGGCGGGTCCGGGCGGCCCGGAGGCACCTGCCACCCGGGGCTGAAGTGCTCGGCCGAGGAGCACAGGAATGTCACTCCCGGGATTTTAACAGGGCTGGGCGTTATTCCCAGCCCTCACCGGTGGCTGCCGTTCCCACCCGCATCCCCCTTGGTCTCCTTGTGTCGCCCTCGGTGAAAGCTGATTGCTGGTCACAGCTTTTCGTGTCGCTCTGAGTGTCCGTTCTGCCTGCAAAACGGGGATGGAAAATCCCTTTTTGCTTCCCACAAGGGCTGCGAGGGTGGCTCTGTTGCTTTGCAGAGCAATTAGCAGGATTATTTGCCAGAGAATGTCTTAATAATGCAAATAAGCAAACGAAAAAGCAGAGCCCAGCCCTTCCTTTTCAGCAGCAGGTGGAAATAAAATCCCTTGCTTTTCTCATGGCAGAGCTTCTCCAGTTTATAATCCATGAGGGCACCCGGCCTGGCTGCTCCTCTGTGGTGTGGCTGCCCCTTCAGCCCCAGTCCCTCGGGGATATTTCCCTCCCTGCTGGGCTGTTTGGGTGGCTCCCATCCACACAGGGCCGGGGTCACACACCATGCTCTGGCAGCCAGAAATCCTCCTGCACACAGAGGATGGCCCAGGCTCTGGAATCACTCCCTGACGGAGTTCTTCATGCCAGGACTGACATCCAGAGCTCAGAAAGCTCTCACACCTTAATCTTGAGCACCTCTGGAGTTTCAGGAAATCCTTTAGCTCCTAAATTGAGCTCGGGGTCTTGCGGGGATGAGCAGACCATGGGATGAGGAGAGGGCTCCCCAAAACCACCCCATCCTCGAGGCAGGGCTCTGCCAGCTCGGATAATTCCCAGGTTGGTTGGATACGCAGGAGCTGCAGCAGGGAACAAAACCACAATGAAACAGCTGAGAAATGCAGTTCCTCACCTGCTCCCAAGGGGTGACATCCCAGCCCTGGTGTCCCCAATGTCCTACTGGTCCCAAGCCCTGCTCTGATCCCAAATCCAGCCCTGTCCCAGCTGCCGGCTCCTGGGCCCGGCCCTGGGGCAGAGCAGGGAATTCCCACCTGTGTCCACCCAGAGCATCCCAAACCCTTCCTGCTGGGGCTGGGGCTCTGCCTCCCTCTCCACAACAAACCTGCAGCTTTCTGTGCCCTGGGTTTTGTCCAAAATCCACAGGGACAGCACCTGAACAAGCAATATCCTCGGAGAAGTCATTCAAATTATCCCAATTTCCATGCAAAATCCTCCAGGATTTGATCTAGCCCTTCCCTGCCCTCCTTGCTTTTCCTCTGCTCATCATTTGCTTTGTTTTTCTTTCCTTTTAACATTTCTGTCTATTGCACAGTATTTACAAATAAAACCGTATTGTAAGTTATTTACAAAAAAAAAAGAGAAAAAAAAGAAAAAAAATAAATTAAAAAACATCAGTCCTGATGGCATAAAACCAATCTGTTTTCATTACTGAGATATGATGGCACTTACGATCACTTTAGTAAATGTAATGTAAAAAATAATAATAATTAATAATAATAATGTGTACGCAAATTTAATATACATGGTCTCATGTAAGATAAATATTTGCCTTTTTTTCTAAAAGGTGTATGTATTCTGTAAGTGGAATAGTCTGTAGAAAGTTTCTATATGTTCTTAAAATGGCAATACATTCCAAAAAAATGGTACTGTAAATATGTACAGCGTCCAATGGAATTTGGTAGTTTTGCCTGTAATTTTATTTGAACTCCAGTTTCTACACTTGCATCTTGCAATGTCTGTATGGTTATATCAGTGCAAAAAAAAAAAAAAANGCAGCCACTCCATCCCCACTGCACCCCCCTGCCCTCATGGAAATGCCATAAATGTATTTTTTTCCAGTTTTTCCTCCTTTTTTCCCCCCAGTTTTTCCTCGATGCCGTGAGCAATGGATGTTCTGAGGAGGCTCTTCAGAGGCCAGGCTAAATTCCCCAAATCCCAGCNGTTTGTGACCCTTATTGTAAATGACATCTGTACTGTGAATGAGAAGTTTTTACAAGTATAATATTGCCTTTACTACAGCTCAGATTGTCTGCTCGGTCTGGGCGTATTTTTAAAAAAACAGCATGTTGGAATAAATTTCAAAGTCCCAACATATCACTACGTGTGTCAGTGGCACTCCTTAATTCCCAGTTTATTTCCCAGGTCCCTGGAGGCACACCTGGATAAATCCTGGTTCTGCTGCAGCCACTCCATCCCCACTGCACCCCCCTGCCCTCATGGAAATGCCATAAATGTGTTTTTTTCCAGTTTTTCCTCCTTTTTCTCCCCAGTTTTTCCTCGAGGCCGTGAGCAATGGATGTTCTGAGGAGGTTCTTCAGAGGCCAGGCTAAATTCCCCAAATCCCAGACTGGTTTGGTTGGAAAGGACCTTGAAGATCAGCCAGCTCCAACCCCTGCTGTGGGCAGGGACAGATCCCACTGGAGCAGAGTGCTCAAAGCCTCACCCAGCCTGGCCTTGGACACGAACTTTAGGGGAGAAAAATAGGATAATTATAAAGCAAGTCTGGAATTTCCCCCTTCCACTTGCTCCTCCCCAGGAATTGAGCTGCCCTCAGCTCATGAATTCCCTTTATTCACATGGAAACCCTTCTGGGCAGCTCCTGCCCTGCTCCCCTTCACCCCATCAGCTCCAGGGCCTCAAAAACCAGGAAAACCAGGATTTCTCCCTGTGGTGCTCCAGGTGGGGCTGCAGAACCTGCTGCTCCCTGGCCAAACAGCAGCACCCACAGCCTGAATATTTGACTTCTCCAGGTGTGAATTCTGAGCTGGGTGAGGGAGGTGAGGGCGGGGCTGGGGGGGGTTGGTTGGTCTCCATCAATCTCAGAAAAGCCACATTTGTGTGTGAAGAGGTGTTGGGTACAAACCTCTGCCTCCTCCTCACTGAGATCTGCTGGAATTCGGCAGTAACTGCTTTCCAAGGAAGGAACTTCACCCAATTCCCAGGCCTCCGCTGCTCCGTGCCTCAGTTTCCCCAGGCATGGGCCTCGCCCCCGGGCTGCCCACAGGGCCAGGAGCAAAGTCCAGCCCAGCAGGGTCAGCAGGGCAGAGCTCTGGTGCCACCAGGGCTTTGCTGGGCTGCCAAGGCTCTGGGTGCTGTGCTCTGCACCCCCTTCCTCCGGGGCCTTCCCACCCCTGCTGCTGCCCCTGATGCAGGAGAAGTGGATGGAGCATCCAAAAAAGCTGGAGAGATGCGTGAGAGGTGTGAAGATTCCATAAAAACTGCTTGGATTTTCCTTTCTGGGTTGGAAGGCAGCGAGCCCTGGCTGGAGGCAGCGGGATGGTGACGTTTGTTCCACTGCCAGCCCCTCCTGCCACCGGGTAGGGGGATAATTTTTCCTTTAAAAGAAAAAAAAAAATCATTCCTGCAATGTTTAGAACTGCTGCAGGCAGCCAGAGCTGCCTGAGGACGCTGCAGTTAAACCCCACTGAGCTCCCAAACCTGGAGCCAGTTTGGGTCACACCAATCTCCAGAGCAGCTCCAATTCATCAGGTGTCCCAAGAAATTCCTTCCCCCGAAAGAGCCTTTGTTTTCCTGACACAGAGAGAAGACATTTCCTGCCCTGGGGAGCCAAATGTGGGATCAAAGTGCTCAGAATCCCTTGGCTGAAGTTCCAAGCTGGCTCCCCTGGGAAGTGCAGCCGTGTGGGGAAGGGAAGGTGCTGAAAACACTCCGAGAAGTTCAAACCAGTTCCCCGCTCTCTCCTGGAGGATGAAATTCCTGCTGTTCCTTGGAAATCTCCGAGTCCCACGGTGAAACGGTCATTCCTTCAGCTCAGGTCCAGCCTCCCAGCTTCAGGAGCTTCAGCTGGAGCCTGGGAGGAGGAATTCCTTTTATAACCAGGCCTGGATGTGCATCACAGCCATAAAAGCACCTTCAGAAATCTTCAGTCTTTGACCTTTCATGGGGCTGTCAGGGGAGGAATCCCAGAATGGTTTGGGTTGGAAGGGACATTAAAGATTGTCCCATCCCACTCCAGCCTCCCACTGTCCCAGGTGCTCCCAGCCCCAGTGTCCAGCCTGGCCTTGGGCACTGCAAGGGATCCAGGGACAGCCGCAGCTGCTCTGAAAAAGCTGCTCCTGAGGGGTTTTAATCCATTTCCAGCCACAGGAGAAATTTCTTTGAGACCTGGGATTTGATGGATTTTCTGGAACAGTCCAGTGGCCCCGGAGCCTTCAGGAGCAGCTCTGGCTGTGCCTGCAGACCTGGTTCCCCTTGGAGAGGCCTGTCCTGAGCCACAGGGAACTTCTGGGACTCCCTGAAGTGCAGCAGCTGCTCTGGTTTGATCCTGCTGTGCCTGGGGCTGCTGCAGGTTGGGGTGGTGTCACACAGGGAGGGGAGGAGAGGGCTGGGAGCACCAGGGATCTCACTCCAGGGATTTGGAATTCCACTGACGAGAGGGCTGGGAGGATCAGGGACCTGGCCCCAGTGACTTGGAGATCCACTGAGCAGAGGACCGGGAGGAGCAGGGATTTGGCTCTGGGGATTTGGGTCCCCAGGGAGCTGGGAGGATCGGCGATTTGGCTCCGGGGATTTGGGTCCCCAGGGGGCCGGGAAGATCAGGGATTTGGCTCCGGGGATTTGGATCCCCAGGGAGCCGGGAGGAGCAGGGACGGCCGGGGATGTGCGGCACAGAGCAGCCCGGGACAGCTCCTGCCGTGCCCCGTGTCCCACAGACCCTGCTGGGGACAGCGTGTGAGGGAGGGGACACAGCCCCTGTCGCTCTGCCCGGGGCTGCCCTGGGCCCCTCCCCACCTCGGCCAGATGGTCTGGGGCTGTCGCTCCCTCCCAGGAGGAGCTGTCTGAGCTGCAAGGGCTGGCACGGCCACCCGGGCTGGTGCTCGTTGTTATGACAACAGGAGGAGGCTGCTGAGAGCGCAGAACAGGGAGGGAGGGAAGGAAAGGGGCTCAGAGAATCAAAGAATCAGGGAATTGGACAATCATTAAGGCTGGAAAAGGTNGATCCGAGATTTGGCTCCAGGGATTTGGAATTCCACTGACGAGAGGGCTGGGAGGATCAGGGATCTCACTCCAGGGATTTGGAATTCCACTGACGAGAGGGCTGGGAGGATCAGGGACCTGGCTCCAGTGACTTGGAGATCCACTGAGCAGAGGACCGGGAGGAGCAGGGATTTGGCTCTGGGGATTTGGGTCCCCAGGGAGCTGGGAGGATCGGCGATTTGGCTCCGGGGATTTGGGTCCCCAGGGGGCCGGGAAGATCAGGGATTTGGCTCCGGGGATTTGGATCCCCAGGGAGCCGGGAGGAGCAGGGACGGCCGGGGATGTGCGGCACAGAGCAGCCCGGGACAGCTCCTGCCGTGCCCCGTGTCCCACAGACCCTGCTGGGGACAGCGTGTGAGGGAGGGGACACAGCCCCTGTCGCTCTGCCCGGGGCTGCCCTGGGCCCCTCCCCACCTCGGCCAGATGGTCTGGGGCTGTCGCTCCCTCCCAGGAGGAGCTGTCTGAGCTGCAAGGGCTGGCACGGCCACCCGGGCTGGTGCTCGTTGTTATGACAACAGGAGGAGGCTGCTGAGAGCGCAGAACAGGGAGGGAGGGAAGGAAAAGGGCTCAGAGAATCAAAGAATCAGGGAATTGGACGATCATTAAGGCTGGAAAAGATCTCCAAGGGCATCAAGTCCAACCTTTGACCGAATCCCACCATCCCCAGTGAGCCATCTCACAAAGTGCAGGATTCTGTGGGGCAGAAGGGCCCAGGGAAGCCAGTGAGGGCAGGCTGAGGGGTGGGCTGAGCACGGGGAGGGGAGGGAGGGCAGCCCTGGGGACAGAGGGCAGGCCCGGGGACAGACAACAGCCCTGGGGATAGAGAACAGCCCCAGGAATGCAGGGCAGCCCCAGAGATGCAGGGAAATCCCAGGGATGCAGGACAGCCCTGGGGATAGAGAACAGCCCCAGAGATGCAGGGCAGCCCCAGAGATGCAGGGAAATCCCAGGGATACAGGACAGCCCCAGGGATAGAGAACAGCCCCAGAGATGCAGGGCAGCCCCAGGGATGCAGGGAAATCCCAGGGATGCAGGGAAATCCCAGGGATGCAGGGCAGCCCCAGAGATGCAGCGCAGCCCCAGGGATGAAGGGCAGCCCCAGGGATGCAGGGCAGCCCCAGGGATGCAGGGAAATCCCAGGGATGCAGGGCAGCCCCAGGGATAGAGCGCAGCCCCAGGGATGAAGGGCAGCCCCAGGGATGCAGGGCAGCCCCAGGGATAGAGAACAGCCCCAGAGACAGAGAACAGCCCCAGGGATTTAGGGCAGCCCCAGGGATGCAAGGCAGCCCCAGGGATTTAGGGCAGCCCCAGGGATAGAGAACAGCCCCAGAGATGCAGGGCAGCCCCAGGGATGCAGGGAAATCCCAGGGATGCAGGGCAGCCCCAGAGATGCAGGGCAGCCCCAGGGACGCAGGGCAGCCCCAGGATGGGCATCAGGACTGTGGCACTGCTGGGCACAAGAAGGGCCCGGCCATGCCTGCAGGGCTGAGTCCCAGCAGCCCAAACATCCCCAGGGCTGGGACCTGTGCCGCGGGCAAAATCCGGGAGAATAAAAGCCCAAAGCAGCAGCCTGAGGGTTATTGCAGCACGTCCCTCCTGGGGAGCGCTGGCAGCCCAGCCGTGACCTCATCCTCCTTGGACAGGCAGCAAAACAAACACAAATCACCTGATGACAAACGCCGTGTCCTGCTGGGGCCGCCAGAGCCCCCTGGCAGCCTCCAAAGGGGCACACAAGGCAAGGTGCAGGAGCTGCCAGGGGATGCCCGAGGTGCCAGCCTGTGCTTTTCATCTCAAACTTCCGTCTCCTGACCTGTCCTTCTCCATGAACCTACAGCTCCTGTGCCCAGAGGATGAAGTGGAAAGCTTGGCTTTGTCATTAGGATGTGAGCAGCCATATCCTCTGTTTTATGGGGAAAAACCTGGAAGTGTGTCCCTGTGTGCTGCCAGGAACATTAACACCCCTGGGAAATACAGGAGCCTGCACTGCCTTCCCAGGGGACCTGCTCACATCCCTCAGGAACGTGGCCCTGACTCTTCCAAAGGGAGAATAAGCAAAGTTTTCAAGCCCAGATGAGATAAAGGCCCGAGTAACATGGCCTGACTCCCTGGCTGAGCCTGCTCTCCCAGCCTGGGTTATTCTGTGATCCCAAGGGATCCACCAGAGAGTGAGGGATGGCTTAAAGCCTCCCAGGAGGCAGCACCAGCCAGACTTTGCTTCTGTGCTCAGGAGCTGGGAGTCAAATCCATCCCAGGCTCAAAGGACTCCGTGCCCTGCCCTTGGGACTCCCCTTAACCAACACCTGCTTTAAACCTACAGAAATCCTGTGTGATGGATTTGCTTTATTCTTCCAGGAATTCCAGCTCAGCTCCACAGAGGGCATGGCTTCAGCAAGAGATGCCAGTGGCTGAGGGCACATCCATTGTGTTATTTATCTCAGCAGCTCTTATGGATGAGGGTATGCATTTCGCAGTTTGGGCCACGGCTCTGCCCAGGTTGTTCAGTCCTAAAGGAATGCAGCATTCCAGCTGGAATATTTGCTTTAGGAGATGGAATCCCAAACTCTCAGAGGGAGGGAATGACCCAGCATTTGGTCAGACCTTTGGTCCTGGAAGCGTGTGAGCACTGGGAATTCCCAGCACTGCTGTGCCACTGCTGACTCCACGTTGTTCAGTCTTGCAGCGCTTTTCCCTCTCAGTTTCTGCTCCTGCAATCAGCTTGTTCGCTGAGAATCCAGAATTTTCACCATAAAAATAGATTTCCAGAAAAGAGCTGAAAACCGTGACCTTATCTTTCCTAACATATGGGAGAAATGAAGGCTGCAAAATGTGTTATTCCTTTAACCTCGTAACTTTGGAGACACGAGGCCAGCAGGGCCCTGTGTGACACCGAGCTCCGGCAGAGATCTCCGGTTTTAAGATCTCTGTAACCCATTAGGGTGCAAATTTATGAAAGGAGCCAGGCTAGATAAAAACCAGGTGGTGTTTAAAGGTGAGTATTGTGCTAGAGGAAGGGATTTTCATATTTTTTTACAAGCTTTGTGCCCGTGGCTTTTGGCCCGGGATGTGGGGCTGTCACTCAGTGCCAGCTGGCAGGGGACAAGTGTGGGGAGACGAGGAGATGAGGGTTATGGGGAAGGAAGCCAGGATGGATGGAGGGATGGATGGATGGATGAGGGTATGGGGAGAAGCCTCTGAAATGTGGGTTTATGTTGCTCAGTGAAGAGCCCAACTTCTTGAGGTCGACACTGCAGTGGTGGCTGAGGCTGTGTTGAATCCCAGCTAATTCTGCTCTGAAAATCCCCTCCCATCACATTTTCCATACCTTCCTGACTCTGTGTGAACATTTGTCCACTGATCACCCCCTTTCTGAGCTCCTCCTTCAGGGCCAAACCCCACAGCTCCCAAACTCTCTCAGGGCACCAGGAGCTGGGGCTTTGAACCCTTCTCTCCCAGCCCAGCCAGCAGCAGGAGCCTCGCAGGAGCAGCAGCAGTGATGGCTCTTGCTAACAGCAACCCCATCTTCCAGGGCTTTATATCTCTGACTGGAGACCTAATAAGTGCTGAATTGGTGTGTGATTTAATGAGGCGAACTTCAAAGCTGCTGTTTCCACACCTAATTCACTCATCAGGACTAATAACTGCAATGGGTGGCGTTTTTTTGGGTTTTTTTATTTCCTCCTAGCAATTTATTATTTACCCAGTTGCTTTACAGCTCCTAATTTAATAAGTGCAATAACCCAGGGGTACTGCTTCAGTAAGGAGGAGAAGCTGTGAAATCCAACAGTCTCTGCTTTGCTGGACACCAGAGGTCCCATTATAACGTTTTAAGCCCTTTATGACATTGGCAAGGAAGAGATGTGGAGCTCTGGGCCAGACAGCTCCGTTCCCAAAATGTGCTGGCTGGAAGGGGAGGATGGCAGCGCTGGGTCTCCCGTGGGTTTGTGTCCTGCAGCCTGGCCAAGGTTGAGCCTGAATGTGCAGCGGACATGGATGGAGCCAAAGGGACCCTGAGGGTGGCAGGCACGTCCCCTCCGGGCAGCTGGCTCATTTCTGGGCTCTCCTCACTCTGCCTGCCCCTTCCAGGGATGTGCAGGAGGCAGCAATGACCTTGTCCCAGCACAGTTTCATCCTGGGGCCACAAACCCCGCTCTGCCCTCCGTGGGGTCTAGAGGAATTTTTCTAGAGGGGACAGAAGTTTCTGGGATCCTTCCAGGGATGTGCAGACAGCTCTGGGGGTGAGGGAGGGTGTCCAAAGTCCCCATGTGCCCAGCAGCAGGATAAATAAGAGCTCACTCTGCCCTGGCACTGCCCTGGCAGCTGGGGCACTGCTGGATCATCAAGAATTCCCCTTTGCCTTTTTCCCACCTGAAGCATCCTTGCAGTCCTGCAGCTCCCTGGATCTCCTTGGATATTTCCCAGCTGTATCCTCGGGAGGAGCCTGAGCTGAGCTGAGCCCCGAGCTGCTCCTCGGGTGTGATTTCTCTGAGCTGTCGCGTTCAGAGCTGCTTGAAGCCCCGTCCCTGTTCCCAACAACCCCCGTCCTTCCCCTTCCCCATTTCCCACCGCTGGCTTTCAAAGCACTTTTGCAGACATTAAAGAGCTGTTCCCCAGAACCCCAGGGGCTGCAGCTGAGCCGAGCCTGCTCTGAAATGTTCCTGCTGTTGCTGTGATACCGGCTGGAGCTCGCTGCAGCCGCCAGCCTTTTTATTACAGCCTCAGCCCGCTCCGAGGTTAGGTCATTCCGCAGATAAAAACCCAGCCAGGGATGTGGCCGGGCTGGGATCTGGGATTCTGCCGTGGCAGAGCCAGGGGTGCTGCTTGGCAGTCATCAGCCTTTCAGCCAAACTCACATCCTCCTCTCCTGCCCGTGCACCCTCCTTTCCCCTGATTTATCCATCCTTGGGGCACCGGCCGTGCTCTTTGTGCAGGGTTGAAAAAATTCCGTGTGTCTCGAAGCCTCTCCGTTAATCAGGCACTTCTGGAGAAGGGGAAATTCCTAATAAACTGCAGCGAGTTCCCCTGCTGCTAATTAGCAGCTGATCCATTTTCCTCTGGATTTAAGTGGGAAAATAGCAGCGATGGGGAAGAGCCACATTCCTGGCCCATGAGCTATTCCCGAACAGGCAGCCCTGGGAGCATCCAGGGCAAAACCACGGCTCGGTTTTCCTGCCTGCAGAGCACGAGGAAAAGGGGCTGCGTTTCCCATTTCAGGGCTGCTGCTGCTCAGAGCCAGCACAAATTGCAGCCAGATTCGGGGGGTGGGCAGGCAGAGACCCGCCCTGGGCTCAGCCAGGGAGCAGCACAAGCTGCCCCCAGGTCGGGGGTGCATCCAGGGGCTCCTGATCCAAACAGGGGACCCAGATCCACAGAGAAACTCCAGTCTCAGCCCCCCCTGCACAGGATGAGAGGAGAGGTGTGATCAGCACGGGGGGCTGAGCCACTCGTGTCACAGGGAGCGTGGACAGGACCACATCTGGTTCTGGCCTCCCCACGGCTCTGCTGGAGCCACAGACACCCGGAATTGTCCCTCCCAGTTTGGCAGTCCCCAGCAGGGTGACAGTGAGGTGAACTGTGCACCTCACTGGGGTCTGCAGGCACCACAATCACGGAATCACAGAATCGCTCAGGCTGGAAAATGTTCCAAGATCGTCAAGTCCAACCTTTGGCTGAGCAGCTAAACCTGAGTGCCAGAGTGAAATGTTTGCTGAGCACCTCCAGGGATGGGCACTCCAAACCTCCCTGGGCAGTTCCTGAGCTCCCTTTCCATGGGGAAATTCCTGCTGCTGCCCACCCTGAGCTCCCCTGGCCCAGCCTGAGGCCGTTCCCTCTGCTCCTGTCCCTGTTCCCTGGGAGCAGAGCCCGACCCCCCCGGGCTGTCCCCTCCTGGCAGGGAGTTGTGCAGAGCCACAAGGGCCCCTGAGCCTCCTTTTCTCCAGGCTGAGCCCCTTCCCAGCTCCCTCAGCCCCTCCTGGGGCTCCTGACCCTTCTGAGCTCCGTTCCCTTCCCAGTGTCCACCCACCCCTCCCAGGACTGGCCACCCTCCCCTCTGTGTCTCCAGAGCAGTGCTGGTGGCCTTGGGGCTGTTCTCATCCCAAATCTTGGCCTCTCCTGAGGCTGTCCCCGGCACGAGGATTCCCTGATGGCTTTGCAGGGTGAAGGTGTCTGGTTCATCTCTGAAGGGTGGGTTTGAGAGGACGGTGCTGCTGACAGCTGGAGTTAAACTGAGCCTGCAGGGATGAGGCACGACAAGGTTGGCTCAGCAGGGCTGGGGGTGCTCGTGCCAGCTCCTCACAGCCCCGTGTCAGGCAGGTGTGCTGGGCAAAGGCTTCTCTCTGGAGAAATGAATGATTTTTCCAGAGCTCTCTGACGGCTCTCATGAATTGCCTGGGGAAGCTGTCAGGCCCTGCAGCCCCCCGGGCAGGAGCACTGGGGGATGCTGGGCAAGGAGGGCACCGGGAGCCCCCACGGGGTGGCACCGGCACCAGGAGGATCTGGGGGTGTCTCCATTCCCCGGGAGCGGGGCTGGGAGCAGGGGGATGAGGAGGAGAATCACCCTGGGGAAGAAAACACCCTCGTGGGCTCTGCTGGTCCCACAGACAGCCCTGAGGACACCTCAAAGAGGGGCTTGAGGCCAGGAGAAATGAAGGACTGGGGTTTGGGTTGTGCTGGACGTTCCCTCACCCCACAGCACTCAGCAGGTTACCCTGGTGGGCTCTGCCCCTCCCAGCTGCCCCCAGCCCTGGCACGGTGCTGTGGGGCTGGGGAGCCCCCAGACCCTCTGCTCCTGGATAATCACGTTCCTCTAAGCAAAACAGGGCTGTTCTCACAGCTCCTTTTAGCCCAGCAATGCCCCAAAGCCCCCCACGTGTGTCACCTCAGCTGGGGGGTCCAGCTGGGGGGGGCAGATGGGGGGAGGAGGAGGAGGAGGAGGAGAAGAAGGAGAAGAGGAAGAAGAAGAGGAAGAAGGAGAAGGAGAAGGAGAAGGAGAAGGAGAAGGAGAAGGAGA
>VYXD01008714.1:129269-149982 GCA_013397195.1 Hylia prasina
CTTCCCTTCCCTTCCCTTCCCTTCCCTTCCCTTCCCTCACAGCCTCAGCCAGTGTTGATAAACATCCTTTACAAATCAATCCTTCACAATCCTCTCCAAACAATCCTGCTGATTGTTCTGTAACCACCAAACCAGCAGCAGAGGTCACAGAATCAGCAATTGTTGTGGATTTTGCAACACCTCATATCAGCTTTGGAATGGGCTGTGCCGCTGTTGAGTTTAAATTTAGATTTCAAACTGCAACACTTGTTTTAATACGCTAAAATGTTGTTGAAGATATGAAAAAAATGCAATTTTCGCTCACAGTAACACATTCCTGCGACCTGAGATAAAATTGCTTCTGAGATTACTTTTTTTTTTTTTTTTTTTAATATGAAACTCCAAATAGCTTGACATCATTTTAGGTCGGAATAGAAAAATCACAGAATTTCCAGCGGAGCAGAAAATCAGGTTGCTCCCCTCAGCTTTGATCCCTCTGGACTTGGAGTCAAATCCCCAGAGTTCCCGGCTGGAAGAATGGAATTTCATGGCAAACTGGTTAACCAGTAACCGAAATTACAGCTCCATCTGGCCAAGGGCAGAGACATCCAGCAAGAAGACACTGCCCAGACTGATCCCGTGCCAAGCCCTCCTTGGGATTCCTCAGCACCTAATTACTCCCACTTTAATTAAACTTTCTTGTACAACTTTCCTTGTTTCCTTCCCTGGCTGATCTGCTGCTGGAGCCTCTCATCGCCTCCCAAAAAGAGCTGGATGGAAATTATGACCATCTTGGAGATGTTTTTGCAGTTTCGTTGGGTTTTTTTCTCTAAATTGAGTGTTTCTGACTTCTTAAAAAAAAAAAAAAAAAAAGAAAAAGAAAAAGATGATGTTTTGGAAAGTTGCAAGTCTGATTAAATTGTGGTATTTTGACCGGAGAATTTTTTTTTTCCACTACAATTTTGAGTGCTTGAATAAAGAAAGTTTAAAAAATTCAATAGCTTTGCAACAAATTGCACGGCTGAGAGCTGGAATAACTTTACTGAAGGTGAAAAAAATTCAGAAACTCAGGAGTTAATTTCTTCTCTAAGCCTAATTTAGAGGAGAAAAGCGAGATATCCTCAGTGTTCCTAATTTTCAGTGTTCCAGCATCAGCACTTTTTTCTGGAAAACCTTTGTAACCCCTCTGGGCGCTTCCCTGGATCTGCACATGGTTCAGAACAATGGGATCCGTCCTGCAGGCGGCACAATCAATGCCCCGATGCACCAATAAACCATATCAATAATTAATAATTAACCCCCTATTAAAGTGCTGAGGTGTAAAGGGCAGACACTCTCATTTTGTTTGTTTTCCTGGCTTTTCTCTGAGCTTGGTGTCACCGTCCAGAGGGACTTTGGCAGGCTGGGGAGGGAGAGCCTCGGGGGTTCACAGAGGCCACGTGCAAGGTCCTGCCCCTGGGGGATCCCGAGGGCCAGCAGGGGCTGGGTGGATGGAGCAAAACCAGCCCTGGGGGGGAGGAATTGGGGGTTTTGGGGGGGTTAAAAGCTCAGCAGTGAAGGTTGGCAGCCCCAAAACCACCCCCATGCCCTGGGCTGCATCAAAGGGATCCTGAGCAGCAGGGGAGGGGGGGATTCTGCCCCTCTGCCCTGCTCAGGTGATTCTCCACCTGCAGAGCTGCCCCAGAGCAGGGAATTCCAACATCAGCAGCTCCTGGCGCTGCTGGAGAGCCCAGAGGAGCTTCTGGAGCTGCTCCAGGGCTGGAGCCCCTCTGGAGCCAGGCTGGGAGAGCTGGGGGTGCTGAGCTGGAGAGGAGAAGCTCCAGGGAGAGCTGAGAGCCCCTGGCAGGGCCTGAAGGGGCTCCAGGAGAGCTGCAGAGGGACTGGGGACAAGGCCTGGAGGGACAGGACACAGGGAATGGCTTCCCAGTGCCAGAGGGCAGGGCTGGCTGGGAGATTGGGCAGGAATTGTTCCCTGGGAGGGTGGGCAGGGGCTGGGCTGGAATTCCCAGAGCAGCTGTGGCTGCCCCTGGATCCCTGGCAGTGCCCAAGGCCAGGCTGGACACTGGGACAATGGGAGGTGTCGCTGCCATGAGCTTTAGGGATTCTCTCTTTAACTCTTGCCTTGCTTTCTGCAGGAATTTCTGTCCCTGACTGATTTTTGCAGCTCCCTTACCCCAGCACACCCCACACATCTCCCCTAGACAAACACAACCCAGAAGGAGAGGTCAGGAATGGATTTAAGCTGTGAACATCCCCAAGCTGATTGCTTGCAGTCACTCTGTGTGCTGGCATCTGCCCTGGCTCCCACTGCTGTGCCTGACCCTGGAGCACCTGGAGAAGGGGATTTGTGCCTGTCCAGGTGGCAGCAGCCCCAGCAGGCCTGTCCCAGCTGGAAGCAGCCCTGTTGCACAAGCTGCTCTCCTGCACTTGCTGCCGAGGCTGGGGCTCACAGAGCACTGAGGCAGCTCCCAGGTGGTGATTAATTGCATGACACCTATTGTAATTATAAATTCCAGGTCACTCATCGTGCTGGAAAGCTGAAGGGGTTCAGCCATCAGGGTGGAGTCGAGGCAGACATCCCTGTTAAAGTGTTCCAATGAACACTCAACGCACGAGGAATGTCTCCACACTCTGCACTTTGCTTTTCTTGCCTTTTGGGCACAAAAATGTGTGATCAGGCAGGCACATGGGACTGGCTGTAATTGTCATTCACTTTATTAAAAAAAAAACCCTTTTTAACTGCAAATATTCCCTTTTCCATCCACAGAGAAAGGGTGGAATGTGCTCTGCTTCCCAGGTGGTGAGGAAAGGAGCAGGAGTTGGGAGCCTTTGGAGTCCTGATATTTTCAAAAATCTTCAGCAGATTCCTTGATGTGGGAGACCTGCAATTTTTTTTCAGTGTTTCTCTTTTCAAGAGCTCCCAGAGCAGGATGGAAAGGTGTCATTGGGAGCACATTTGTTATGATTTTAAAGTAACTGCAAAGCCAGGTCTGTGGCCTGTGACAGTCACCAGCAGAAGGCAGTGCCATAAGGGGCCAGGTTTGGCTGCTCCTGAAGGTTTTATCCAGCTCTAGTAGAACAGGAGGGCCCTGCATGAAGCTGAATGTGCTGATCACACATTCCCAAAATTCCCAGATTTAATTCAGCCTCATGTCCCGGAGGCACAACTTGCCTCCCCCTGCTTTCATCTGACTCAAAGCCTGGTCACTGTGCAAATTTAATGACATTTGTGTATCGGGGTGAGCATCACCTCAGGCTGCAGACAGACAGCTCAGGACATTGCACAGAGATATTCACCCCTCAGATCACACCTCTCTCTCTCACAAGGCAGGGAACTCCAGGGAACTCAGGTAGAAAATTGGCCAATACCAAAAAATGTCTCTCCAGATCTTTCACGATTCATTGCAAATCCCACTGAGGGATGGGGTGTCTGAACCAAATTTCTCCCTGAGGCACCCAACGAACCTCAAGAATTGGGAATCTTTGGCTCAGTGAAAATGCAGTTTTGCATAATATTTGATTTTCCTGGGTCAAAATGAAGTAAAGACAAAATTACAGATGTCACTCCAAATCACACCTTGTACTAAAATGTCTTGGTGCCATTTCACCTCAGTCTTGCCCACAGCATCCAACCATATCCCTTTGCAGTTACTGCAAGGGAGTTCTCTCATTTGAGGAGAGAGGGTTTGGCCTGCCATTCCATCACCTCCCCTGTGCCCTGGAATTCCTGCCTGAAGGACATCCCAGGGCATCCCCTCAGCACCAGAATCCCAGGAACACCACACACACCCTGATCAGTTAAAGGGCAAAGCCCTGCAGAAAGGGATCAGGATTTGTTTCCACTCCTGTCCTTCCACTTTGCTGTCCCACAGCCACTGGCAGCCACTGGAATTCAGATTCTCAGGCAGGAAAGTGTCACCAGGTCCATCAGGACAGCACCTCTGGCTTGGTCTCTTCTGCCTGAGGAGCAGAACTGGATAATCCATCCCTGGGGAACACAACTGGATAATCCATCCCTGGGGAACACAACTGGATAATCCATCCCTGTACTGCAGAACTGGAAAATCCATTCCTGGGAACAGAACTGGATAATCCATCCTTGGAGATGGGAACTGGATAATCCATTCCTGGAGAGCAGAACTGGATAATCCATTCCTGGGGAACACAACTGGATAATCCATCCCTATACTGCAGAAATGGAAAACCCATCCCTGGGAACAGAACGGGATAATCCATCCCCGCTGAACAGAACTGGATAATCCATTCATGGGAACAGAACTGGATAATCCAGCCCTGGAGATGGGAACTGGATAATCCATCCCTGGAGAGCAGAACTGGATAATCCATTCCTGGGGAACACAACTGGATAATCCATCCCTGTACTGCAGAACTGGAAAATCCATTCCTGGGAACAGAACTGGATAATCCATCCCTGCTGAACAGAACTGGATAATCCATTCATGGGAACAGAACTGGATAATCCATCCCTGCTGAACAGAACTGGATAATGCATCCCTGGGGATCAGAACTGGATAATCCACCAGCATGCCAGGCAAGTCTCAGCCTCATTCCCCCAGGCTGGCCCTTACCAGGGCAGTGTCCTGCTGTGGGCACAGCCTGGCTCTCCTGGATGTCACACGTGGTCCTTGCCAAGGCCACCTGCCCCTTCCCACCTGCCTGGGGAGGATGGAGCCAGCACATCCCAGGATGTTCCCCTCCCTGTGTGAACCCCCTTGCCCGTGCAGCAGAGACCCCCCGTGCCTGTGGCAATGCCAGTGCCTGGGGCCAGGCTGCCCCTGCCCCTCTGAGAGGGACACTGGGCTTCCCTGGGAGCCTCAGGATGGGCAAAACACGTCAAGATCCCCTTGGGAGTGTGTTCAGACAGACCACAAACACAGAGCAGGACAAATCTGTTACCAGCAAACCCCGCACACGTTCATGGCTTTGTGTTTCTCTCTCCAGGGCTGCATTTCAGGACTGGCTGGGACTCACTGAGGTCCTTTTTGCTGCTGAAATCCCACGTCCAGCTCCAGCAAGAAGTGCCAGCTCCCCTGGGACAGCCCAGAGCTGGGGTGGCTGCAGGGGGACCAACTGGGACCTTGTAGAGCAAAGCTTGGAGAGGTGAGTCTGGATTTTCAGTGACAGCCCAAGAACAAAGCTACCCCACACCCTGAGGGCTGCCCGGCTCTCCCAGTCCTCCCATGGCACCAGTCCCATCAGCAGAGAGGAGCCAAAAGGGAATTCAAGAGCTGCCTCAGGAGAGGCCTGGATGCTGCAAATGAACTTCAGGATATTCTCCACACAGCTGACTTCAAGCCAAAACAAGGAGAAACTGGGATCTGGAGGATGCCTTTGTATTGTTCATGTTGTTTAGTAGCCTGAAAAAATAATAATTAAAGAATTGTTGAAAAATCTGTTGAAAAAATTGTTGAAATTACTGAAAAAAAATTGTTGAGATTCCCTGAGCATCGCTGTTCATGCAGGACTCTCTCCTGAGCCTCTGGCCATCCTCAGCACCTTTGGAATGCCATGGGCAATGCTCCAGATTCACTCTGTGTCAGCTCAAAGCCCCACAGAGCTGAGGAAACTCTGCCCCTTCGCCTTCCAAGTATCCAGACCGTGTTGCTCACCCTTCCTCACAGTGTGAAACATCTCCAGCCTCCCGCACCTCGCTGAGATCCTCCCCGTCAGCAGAAAGCTCTGATTTATTACAGCTGATGTGCTGAGCTGGGGAGGGCAGGGGGGCAGCGAAAATCCCAGAGGAAGCCTCACTTGACAATGTCTCTTTCCTACACTTCCTCACAGCAGCTCCGTGGGGGATGACCAGTGGTGGAAAAATGTTGCTCATGTCCCAGGACAAGAATTATGATTATTTGCTGGGCTGCCATCCCACCGTGGGGAATTCTGGCTGGTGACATCACCCCATTGTTCCTGCCGGTGCCAAGAGCACGCCGGGATCCCGACTGCTCAATGGTTAAAGGCCTTTCCTGTTTGCTCACTCCTTGTTTCCAAACAGTGCCGCTCGCGAGGGCCGCACGGGATGTCTCCTGTCTTGGGCTGCTTTGTCCCTTTCGTCATGTCTGCCTGGAACTCCTCACAGTGACACGAACAATGTTCTCCCGCAGTCAGAAACAAAAGGGAAAAAATAACTGCAGGAGGCAAAGCCCATCTCTGGCATTTGGGACCCCGTGCACGCCTTTGTTCCTGCTCTGGGAGCCGTGTTTGTGCAGCAGGCCCGGCCCTCCTCCAGCACTGTTGTTTTCCTTTGTGATTTTAGCGCGGTGATAGTGCCAGGAGGGTTGGCCTTGGGAAGCTGGCTGCTGATCCTTATCAGGGGCACAGCGGGGACAGTGGCAGGGGCTCTGCAGGTTCTCCGTGCTCCAGAGGGCAAAGAGGGCCACAGCTCCCAGTGCAGGCTGATCGCCCACCCACAGCACGAGGGGATCGAACATCTGGGGGTTTGGGGCACAAAAATACAACATTAAAGGTATCTGAGGGTGCCCAGAGATGGTGAAGGGTCAGGAGGGGCCACAGGAGGGGCAGCTGAGGGCTCTTGGAGTGTCCAGCTGGAGCAGAGCCCCCTGAAGGCAGAGCTCAGGGATCTGCAGCTCCATCCCTGCTCTGGGCCAGGGACAGCACCCAGGGCACGGCTGGCGCTGGGCCAGGGCAGGCTCAGGCTGCAGAGCAGGGAAAGGTTCTTCCCCCAGAGGTGCTGGCACTGCCCAGGCTCCCCAGGGAATGGGCACGGCCCCGAGGCTGCCAGAGCTCCAGGAGCCTTTGGGCAGAGCTCCAGGGATGCCCAGGGGGGATTGTTGGGGTGTCTGGGACTGGACTGGATGGTCCTTGGGGGTCCCTTCAGCTCAAGATATTCCACGATTCAGCCTAAACCAAACAGCTCCTCTTGGAAGGACCACAGACACCAGAATAAACACTGAGCCATGGAATCACTATGGCTGGAAAGGACCTCCAAGGTCACTGAGCCCCTCTGTGGGGAAGTGTTTGGTGCTGAGGCAGCTGCTTCACCTTCTGTCTGGGCATTCTCCCTCACAAGCCCTAAAGGCGAAACAACTTTTTAAAATATTGTTTTTCCACAGGAACTCCTTAGCTCTGGACAAAGCTCTCAGAGCTGGGTCAGTTCAGAGCTGGTCCAGCGCGAGACCCACCTGGTCCCTGCAGGGTTCCCAAGAAAGAACCTGTGGCATTCATCCCCAGCCCCACATCCTTTGGGATCTTTGAAGCTCTGGTGCAAACATCCCAAGGTGTGCTGCTCAGGTTGGTGCCTGCTCAGCACGGGAGAAAAAAGGAGAAAAACATTAATTCAGGCTCCCTTCCACAGACACGGATGAGTGTAACACTTGCTCCATTTTCAGCCTGGTGAGATTTATGGGAAATGAAGACAAGAATTGAGAAATCTTTGGATGAAAGGCCTGGTTTGTGAAGATGTTTGTGCACCTGGCACGGCAGGCAGATAGCAGCAGACATCTGGGCACTTCCAGCCTCCTGCAGATTGCAGACAGGTACGTGGAGCTCCAGGCGCTCCTTGGGAATGTCAGCGGGGTGACACAGCCCCAAAAGGCCACAAAAGGTGGAGGAAATTCCTTGAACCCAGATGCCCAAATCCTGGGGTTAGCTGGAGGCTGTGGTTCCTCGGTGTGACAGGGCTGATCCCTTCAGCAAACCAGCCCTCACCAGCAGCACCCCTTCAAAGAGAGCGCCCTTTTTTGTACAAAGTGATGTCATTCACTCCCCGGCCTTCCCTCGGGGTGAGCAAACACGGCTGCGTTGCCTTCCCCACGTCCAGGGGATCGTCTTTCAGCCCGCAGTGACCAGGGTGAGGAGTGCAGGAACGGGAGCCAAGGCAGATTTATTGTATCACTGGCATCTGGAATGTCACACACAACTCTGACATAACTCTGAAACTTGGCACAGCTGGAATATGGGCAGTAACAGGTAATGCTGCTTTTGTGTTTCCCTGTTTTCTTTAGAATAATTGTTGCATTGATACAGAGGTTAAACACTTCCCTCTGTTTGCTTTGTTTTATGAGCTCTATCTTTACTTTCTTATTAATTTATCATTTGCGCTCTTCCTGATTTTCTCTGCCTGACACATCCTCTACTCTGTTATTTTCATGGCGTGCCCACATACACATTTTTCACCCGCTCTGGCCTCTGTGCCTCCTCACTTCATGCCCTCTGTAAATGTCTGTGCTCTCCCGGGCAGTTTCTTTGCTCCCACTATTTTTCTCCCTGCACACACCCCCCGTGTGCATTTTGCATGAGCACAGAGAGGAATTCCCTCTGCTGCTTGGACCAAGGGAATGTCAAATCCTCCAGACCTTGCCTGCAGGGCTGCAGCCATCACCTGCTTTACTTCCATGAGCTGCTGTGGCTCAGGAGCTGTTTTCCTCACTCTCCCTCCTCGCACTTTTCCTTATTTCCCTTTCCTTTCCCTCACACACGTGTTCCTGTGCATGAGCCCTCACTGTGGCTGTAATTGCCACCACCTTGCATCTGCCCATGACAACAGGGCCATAAAAAGCTGAACTGCTCATGGTAAACAAATAAAATACACTCCCTTTCCCAAGAACCTCTTGCAAAAGGCAAACGCGGTGATTTCACTTTTCCAAACCGCTCGCAGGATCTGCCCAAGGTTTGCTGTGCCTGGATCGATGGTCCCAAGGAATTCAGGGCGCCTGGAGCTGTGATGCATCCCTGGCATGGTCAGGACCCAGCACTTCCCCGGAGGAATTTCCTGCTTCTGCCTGACACTCCACGGGCAAGGTGAAGGGCTTTGACTCCTCCTGGCCAGGAGGTGACTGTGCTTCACATGATTCGCATCCCAAAAATGTGCAGATAATGTCAAATGCACCACACGAATGCTGAAGAGAAATCAGACAGTGCTCAGGCAGATTTATTGCACGATATTTTAATTGCTCAACGTAGCAAAAGTCTTCAAGTTGATTTAGAGGAAAAAATAAAGGAGAGAGAGAGAAAGCCGAGACTGGGGTTGCATGAACTGAGCAGCAATTTCAAGCGAGTTGATCAATTTACATTTTTATTAAAATAAACTGAGTCAAAGTAAGACGTTTCAAGTGAAAAGTTGACTTTGATCTTGAATTCTGCCCGGTTTGTGCGGTTTAAAGCATCCCCGGAGGCCGGAGGGGATGCAGGGGCTCCCCGGGGACAGTGCCCGCAGCCCCCCTGCGCTCGCTGCCTTCACCCGCAGCCCCAGCCCCGCTCGGGGCACGCTCCGCACACGGCCCCCGCTCACCGCATCCCGGCCCCGCAGACTCTCCCCACTCCCCGGTACTTTCTCCCCGGAGCTGCCCAGGCAGAGGAACCCGAGGAGTTCTCCAGGGAGGAGCGGGGGCTCCGCGCCCGCCCCAGCGAGCCCGGCGTTCCCCGGGGGCGGAGCGGGTGACGCGCCGGGCCGGGGCTATAAAGCACCTGCCGGGCACCCGCCGGCTGCAGACGCAGCGCGGCGGCTCCGCTGGAAGAGCCGGGACGGGAGGAACAGGAGGAAAAGCCCAGGAGAAGCCCCAGAGCCGCCAGCGCAGAGCCGCGGTCATGGGCAGCCACCCCGCCGTGCTGCTGGCGCTCGCCCTCTGCGCCCTGCTGGAAGCCGGTGAGCCCCGGGCCGGAGCGGGGCTCGGTGCCCCGGGGGTGCCCGCACGGGAGGGGGGTCCCTCTGCGCCCCCTCGGCTTGGGGAGGGGGCCGGGGGTGCGCGGGGTGTGCGCGGAGGCTGCGGGCGCGGTGCGGGATTCTCTCCGGGCAGCCCCCGGGGCTGCCGCAACCTCACCGCGCTCCCGCCGGCACGGGGACATCACCGCGACCCTCCGAGGGGACACGGGCACGGGCCGGGCCGCTCATCCCTCCCTCGCTGTGCCGCTGCAGGTCTGGGCCATCCCCCGCCCGAGTCGCACCTGGCCGCGCCGCCGAGGAGCAAGCGATGTTCCTGCAACAGCTGGCTGGATAAGGAATGCATCTACTTCTGTCACCTGGACATCATCTGGGTCAACACACCTGGGTGAGCAGGAGCGCGGCGCTGGCGGTGGCTCTGCTGATGGGCAGGGGCTGTACCTTCCACCCGAGGAGGGTGGGAAAGGGTCCCGGTGCTCTGGGGCTGTGGCAGCACCTGCTCCGAGGTGCACGGCCAGCCTGGAAGGGGACAAACTGTGCTGCTGCTGCTGCTGCTCAGGTGTTTGCCCAACCCCCGCGGGTCGGGGTGAAAGCACGGGGCGCTGCTTCCTCCCCGGGCTCGGCTTTTCCTGAGGTTTGCACCTCTGCAAGCCCGGAGCAACACCGAGATGTTGTGGCTGCGAGTCAGGAAAGTTCCTCTCCCCGCTCGCACGCTGGCTGCTGCCTGCCAGTATTGTTAATGAGACAGTGGTGGGGCCGCGGCTGCCAAGTCCTGCCCTCAGGAATGCCGAAGCAGCTTTCCCAGCGCTTTCAGACCAATGGCCATCGCACCCGAGCACAACACATGCGCTCAGGTGTGGTTATAATCGTGCTCGCTGGCATGCATTTACAACTCGCTGCTTGCTCGGGGAATTGTTGCAGTCCCTGCCAGTGCTGCAGCCTCTGGGAGAGGAGATTGCCATCAGAGATGGAGCGGGAGCGTGCTCGCGGCTCTGGGAGCAGGCTGTGAGCACGGAACCCGCTCTGGCCCCGAGACATCTCGGGCTGTGCCCTGTGTTAAACCTGCAGGGGAGGAGGGCACTGAGGCCTCAGCTGGGCTGGGCCTCGGGAGCTGTGGCAGCCCTTGCACGGGCACCTGGGCTGCTGTAGGGAGGGAAAACTCCCCTTCCCCAGGCAGCACAGAGCAGCAGGGAGGGTGAGGTGGGGAAAACAGGAGGTGGGAGAGGAGCTGGAGTTCAGCTCAGACCTATCAGTGACCTTTTCACCTTATGCCTATAGATGAGTCTTTTATTATCCTGGCACGGGCTTGGCTGCCTCGCAGCACTCTGTTATAAACCTGCTGGCCAATAAAAAGCTGGTGGCATGGCTGAATTCCTTTGTTTTTCCCAGGCACACCGCTCCCTACGGCTTGGGCAGCCCGCCAAGGCGGCGCAAGAGGTCGGCGGGCAGGTGCCAGTGCTCGCATTCCAGGGACAGCACCTGTGCCACCTTCTGCCAGGGCAGGCCTGGGTAAGCGCTGGGGGTGTCCCTGGGGGCTGCCCGGGGAGGAGGGACAGGCAGGGCTCGGGAGCTGGGTGTCTGCACAGCTCCCTGGGCACGGCTCTGCCAACAGCTGCCACTTGTCTGGTGCTTTTTCCTCCCCTCCCGAGAGCCCTGAGAGTGTCACCCGGTGCCCTGGGTGTGCAAGGGTCCCCTCGGCAGCTGAGGGGCAGCAGTGTCACCTCCATCCCTGCTGCTGCCAGGAGGCTGGGGAAGCACTGGGTGTGCTGGTGGGAATGGGACAAGTGAGGGTGTGGAGCTTTGGGACACCACTGTCCCCTGCTCAGAAGGGAGAGCTGGCAGCACCCTGGGACTGGGACAAGTGAGGGTATGCATTTTTTGGGACATCAGTGTCCCCTGCTCAGAAGGGAGAGCTGGCAGCACCCTGGGACTGGGACAAGTGAGGGTGTGCATTTTTGGGACATCAGTGTCCCCTGCATGGCTCAGAGGGGAGCAGAGCAGGACTGCTCTGAGCTGGGACTCAGCAGCCAAATGTCCTGTGGCCACCTCAGTTTGTGGCACACGTGGGGTCTCAGTTCAGCTTCAGCAGTGCTGGCTGTGGATCTCTGTCATTAATTCCATGGGCGGGCAAGAGTTCCAATCCCCAATCGTTAAATGTGCCCGTGAATAGAGGAGCTGTGGCACGAGGGAATAGCAGTCAGAGTGAGCCGTGAATAGCTCCCAAATAGCTGCAATTAACCCTTCAGAGCCGTGCATTCAGCTGTCTGTCACCGGGCGGGCTCCCCCTGGGCTCCCCGCAGCCTGGCTGTGGGTGGCTCAGGCTTCTCCTCCTGATCTTTAGGCACCTCCAGAGTCTGAAGCTCCCGGTGAGCTCTGGAGCAGCAGCGAGGTCTCTGCAGAGCAGTGCCACGAGGCCTCCCCATCACGGGCTGCTGAGAGTTCTCAGGTGAGCAGGGCACCTAAACCCCCTCTGAACATTCCTTAGGAGCACTTGGAAATGTGTGGTTGTGGCTCCAGGCTGCAGTTCCCACTCGATCTGACCTCCTGGCGCCTGCCTGCCTCCTCCTGCCTCCTGGAAATGAGGAGACTTGGCTGTCTCTGCTCTCTGTGGCACTGAAGGCTCCAGCTGAGGGAGCCAGGGCTGCCTGTGCCCTTCCCAAACCACAGCAATGCCACACAAAATGTCATTCTTCATTGGAGGGGGGAGTTCCTCTGATGTGGGACAGGCAGATGGGTGATGGACACAGGAGGGAGAGGGGATGGCATCGTGTAGGAAGGTCATTTATTGGGCAGCAACTTTGCACCAAAGGACTGAGGTTTTCTAACCCCACATCAGGGAACTGTGGGGAGAAGCAACAACTCCAGGAGCGTAACTGAGCTAAAAGGAGGTGGCAAATTAATGAATTGGTGGCAATTAAATGAGAGGTAATGGGGACACTTTCTGAAAGGCAGATCTGGGGAAGCAGCACTTTGGGATCATCCTTGGATCCTCTGCCACCTCGTTGGGCTTGGTGGAGCCCCACAGTGCCTTCATCCGGTCGTGGGCAGAAATTCCTGCTCTTCCTTCCCCCATCTCCTGCCTCCCAGAAAACTGTGCTGAGGGGTAGATAAATGTCACCATATGGGGCACTGGGTGGGGGGCAGATGGGCTGGAGAGTGACCACAGTGTCCCTTCTGCTCCCAGGGACCTCCGGGTGTCCAGCCCGCGCTCCGGCAAACGCTCCCGGAGGGACGCACAGCCGCCGGCTCTGCCTTGGGAAAAAATCATCTGGAAGAAGAAGAGATAAAGACAGGTGCACACCAAGCTCACCAGAAGAATTTGGAGTCCTGTGGGTGCCACCAGCTCCGCTGTCAGTTGTTAGAGCTGAAGGGAAGGCCGTGAGAGGAAGGGAAGTGGAAGTCTCCGTGTTCCTGCTGCATCAACCGGCGCTCAAGGGACTGCTGTAAAGGGAAAAACTGTCTCTCCATACGGTCAGAGAAGTGTCCTGGAGCTGAACTGTGCCTTTTTGGATCAGGCAAGGGTCGTGCTGGAGCAGCACCAGCGGGACTGTGCCCTGGAGCCCCGGGCGGGGCCTCAGCCCAGGGGCGGTGGGTGAATCTCTCTGGGGGTCTCTGGGCTGGCTGCTCTGCCCCGGAGCTGTGTGAGCCCAGCCCTGCTTACAGGGCTTTGGCTGCTCACTGTGGTCAGGGATGAGCTGAGCCCACCTTGGCACTATTTTCTCTTGCCACTCAGTGCCTGTGGACGGGGCTCCCCTGGGGGAACAGCTCCCAGTTTGTATTTAAAGTTTATTTCATGCTCTCCTGGAGCCAGCTGAGCAGTCAGGGGCACTCACTGGCTGGGAAACCCCTGGGGTGGATTTCCAGGGAGGTCCTGGCTGTAGTTGAGGTGGATCAGTGACCCCAGGGATGGCACCAAACCCAGGGTTTGTGCAGGAGCCCCCAGCCCCCATAGCCAGGGGAGGGTGAGCAGAGCCCTGGTCTGGGTCAGTGGCCCCATCTCATCTCCCTGGAGATTCTCTTCAGCTCCTGAATATCCCAGTTTTTTCCTGGAGGGACAGGCTGGGGCAGACAGGGGCGGGGTGGGGAGAGGGCACACAAAGCCTGGCTTGCTGCTTGGTTTAGGCCAGCTCTGAGTCGGGCTGGGGACAGGGAATGACCAGTCAGGGGTGGCAGGTCACCGTGGGTGGGGAAAGCAGCAGGTGAGGGGCAGCCAGGTGGGAATGGTGTGGAGGGAAGGACTGGTTGGAACAGGGGGTGGGACCAGAGGATCATTAAGGTCCCTTCCAACCCAACCCCCTGTGAATTTGTCAGGCAGCACAGGCCTGTCTGAGCTTAGGCTCAGGTTTAAGCCCAGATCTGCTGGACCAGGGGAGGGGAAGGAAAAAGCGGGAAAACACTGAGCCCAGGGCCCAGAAACCAACCAAAGGCAGCCTCAGGGCTCCACAGCTGTGTCACAAATGCACTTTTGTTTGCCTGGGCAGACTGAGCCCTGCGGGAAGCCAGGGCTGTCACCTGGGCTGGGCAGGTAAAGAGCTGCTCTCCACTGCTGGGTCCCTCTGCTGCCCACACCGGGATTGCACAGGAGCTTTGGAAAGGCTGCTTGAAGATGGTGGTGGACCAAAATCTGTGGCTTTGCAAGTGTAGATGGACAAGAAAAATAATTCCTTGATTTTGCTTTAAGCCCCGGAGAGGGGAAAAATAAGACCAATTGATTGTGTTGTGAATGAAACAGCAGATGAATCATTTGGTCCCCAAAGCTGCAGAGAATCTGTTCATATCTTTGACCTTCTGAAGGTCGGAGTCACTCTAAAAAAACCAAAAGAAGAAAACCCTGAAAGGGTTTGTTCCAGAGGAAATTTTGCACATGGTTTAATGTGAGTAATTTAAAATAAAACTACTGCTGTAAAGTACTCTGTCAATGTCCTCGTGTGTGTAATGTCCCATCCTTAAGTGACTTGTTGCACACCTGCCATATGTAGCATCCTGAAATCTGTATATTTATTTAAATCTATTGATTTTTTTTAGGCAGTAATTTTCAAGATATAATTTGTAATAAATAATGACAACAGTCAGTGGTATTTTCCTTCCTTATTTTGGGGGTGGGTGAAGTGAAAGGGATCCAGATATCCAAAAGGAATGGGAAAGGGAATGGGAATGGGGAGGCTGGGAATTTTCCTGGGCACTTTTCAGTTCAAAGTGAAGCCATCCACAATCCACCTGGCTGACTTAAACGTTCCTCAGCTTAAACACCTTCTTCCTTCCTGGATTTCTCAGGGAACAGGGATGGGAAGTTGTCCCCAGGTTGTTTTGGATGTGGGACCAGTTTGGATCCTCGTGCTGAGGGATCCTGGTGCTGTTTGCCCAAGGTGGGGTCCAGCCCTTCCCCTGTGGCTGTGGGGTCAGCAGGGCAGGGACAGAGCTCTAGATCTGGGAAGGGATCATTTTAAAATTATTATTGCTGTTATTATTATTATTATTGTTAATGTTATTATTATTGCTATTATTATTATAGTCCAAAAGCCATCATCTAAAGATGCTGAAGGCTCAGGAGGGGCCCCAGCCTTTCCCTATTCCCTGATTTTCCTGGCTGAGCTGCCTCTCCCATGGCCCAGCCTCCACCCCAGGGCTTGGTGTGAAAACCAGAATGTTTCTGTGACAATAAAATCATTGTTCTGCTGGGACTTTAATGGTCAAGGCACATGATAAAAAGTTACACGTAAAAGGGGGGAAAAAAGCACCTTGAAACACTTGGTTTCCCATGTAATATGTACAATATCCACAGTGAATTTCTCCCCTCCTCTGCTCAGCAGCTCCAGAACAGGCCTGGAATTGTGCCTGTTCTGGTGAATTTCCATGGTGAATTTCCTGCTGGGGCTGATTTCAGTGGTGTGAAGGAGGGAAATGAGGATTTCGTGCATTTCCCAGGGAAGATTTCCCCACGCTCTGCACTGTCCACTGAGCCAGCCCTGGGTTTTCATTTGTCTTCCTGAAGTCCCAAAGGAACCTTGGTTAGGCCTTGGTCTCAGAGGGCAAAGGTCCTGTTTGGGATGCTCAGAGGGCCCTGGCACCAGGGGAACACCACCTCTGGCAAGGTGGCACCACAGGAGATGCTCCCAGCTCTTCCACAGGGTCTGGTCTTGGAGAAAGAGGGAAAATCTGAAATGAACACAGGGGGAGGGGAGAGGTTTTGGTGCCCAAAGATCAATTAACAGAGGAAACTTTGACATAGGAACAATGGGAAATACTCCAGGGAGGTTCCCCCACATGCAAGTGGGAAAACTTTGGACTCAGCAGTGAGAACCAGAGAAGGAAATCCCGAGAAGTGCCCCAAAAGCTCAGCAGAGCTCCTTGCTGGGATGTCCTACAACGCCCCTCAGTGCCACCAAGGGCTGAGGGACAACCCGAGCCTGGCAGGAGCCCCGTGGTGGGGCCTGGGCTGTGCCAAGCTCTGAGCAAAGCCTTGGGGCACAGCTTTAATTGCAAACCCTAATTAGCTAACACCCGAGGGAAGGAGATGCTTAAGAGCATCTTAATTAGGGTGAAGAGGGATAAGAGAGGACTGTGCTTATTCTTGAGGTTATTGAATTTGCTGAAGGAGGCTGAAGGAGGCATGTTTTATAAATTCTCAGATGGGACAGGAAGGAGCAGAATAATAAAGCTTCATTTAAGTGGAAAATCCAGGAAATCAGGCAACTTCCAAAGGCAGTTCTGAGTAAAAGTGATGGGGCATCTTTGGTGAGATGCAGCTTTTTTCCTATGGACAATTCCTGTCAAAATAGACATCTCGTGCCCTGCATGTGACTCTCCCATTTTTCAGGAATTCCTGGCAAAAAGCCCTTCCCTGATGGCTGCAAACTTCCCTCCTGAGCCGTGGGACAGCTCTGTCCTCATCAGGATGGGCAAGGGTTTTTTTTTTTGATGGGACTTTGTTCCCTTTAAATATTTGTTGAAGTGGTTGTGCTTGGGAGAAGATGTGGGGCCATAAACCAGGATGAAGGTGAAGGAGGCAGCCCCAGGAGCAGCCAAACCTGTGCACGAGGCTCTGACAGGCCACCAGGGCCGTGCAGATTTTGCAGGTAGGCTTTGCCACAGAAATGGCTTTTGGTGATTTTGGCTCCTCATCTCAGGTGGGCAGGGAGAGAGGGGAGGAGCTGGAGGGGAAAACTGAAACGGTCCCAGTCAGATTAAGGGATCACACAGTTTAAAATTGCATTAATTAGCTGTGCTGGGTAATGGATGAGCTCCAGGTAAGCACACCCTGGGACCCACAGGAGAAACTCTCTGTCCCCTGTGCTGGGACAGGCAGGGAGGTGCCACTGGCTCAGCCTGTGCTGGGAATTGTCATCCCTGAGTGCCTCTGGAGCACGTTGGAAGCACAGTCTGGAAAACAGGGTGTGAACAACCTGCTGAGCATCTTTCCCCGTGAATTCCTGGGAAAACACCTCCAGTGCTGCATTCCAAGGGGGAGAATGACAAAGGTGATCTGAGAGACTTTTCCAGACTCTGGGATCTCTTCTTGCCTGTGGTGGGGCTGTTCTGGCAGCAGCCACAACTTGGTGAGGCTGGAAAATCCAACTGGGAGTTGTGAGAGCCCCCCCAGAGGCTGGAAAATCCAACTGGAAGTTGTGAGAGCCCCCAGAGAGGGTGGAAAAATCCAAGTGGGAGCTGTGAGAGCCCCCAGAGAGGCTGGAAAATCCTCTCCCATCTCCCTCCAAAGAAAGGGATGTCCCCTTGGCACGTCCTTTCATTCTGGCCCCATTTGCCCATCCCCTGCAGAGCGTGGTACCCAGTAACTCACCTGAGGGCTTTTTCAGTTCTCATCCATGTAAATCTCCACATTTTCATTCCAGCAGCGAGACCATAACAGCTCAGGGAAGATCTGGGGTGGGGAATGAGCCTCTCCCCAGGGATCTGATGGCAAACCCGAGGTGCTGCTCTGTGACTCTGTTGTTAAAAGGGAATAATTCTCCCTCCAGCTCCGTTGCAGGGGGAGGAGGAGGGAGCACACACGGAGCAATTAAGAAAAATGTCTTTGACCTTCAGCAACTTAATCAGTTGCCAGTGTTCTTCCTAATAGTGTGCTAATGGTTAAGTTCTTCTGGCTGCCATAAAAAGTGCTATAACTGGAGGCTACAATAAAGTGCTGATCAACCCATCAAGTGAGTCAATCCAAAAGTAATATCTGTCTTTGTAATGACTGTAATAAAAGCCATGCCAAAGCCAGGAGATGACGTGAATAAGAATGCTGCTTAATTATGCCGGGCTGCTCTGCTGGGTGCTTGTGCCACACTTCCAACCTGCTCTTGGGTGACATTGCCAGCCCTGCCTGGGGAAGCCAAACTTTGTATTTGTGTGGCCAGCGCCTCCAAGGACGGTCCCGAGGGGTTTGGACAGATCTCCATCCAAGCCAAGTGGAGCTTTGGTGCAGGAGAAGGTGTTGAATTTGGGTTGGGGCTGTTCATCCTGACAAAATGCAGGAGGGAGACATCACTGCAATCCCCTTTGTGAGAGGAAAGGGGAAAGGGGAAAAGGGTTTATAAATTTTAGGTATCCTGGTGAAGGTTCCCTGTGCTGAAAAGGGATTGATGACAGGAAGCAGAACGAGGGGAAAGCCAGGATCAATCAGGGAGTCCCTTCCAGGCAGTGGGATGGCTCTGAGGGGGCTGGCAGAGGTGGAACCCATCCCTGAGTGAAGTTTGCCATGGAAGGCACTGACCAAGCACCCTTCAAAGGTCACTCCCAGGCAGAGGAGCAGAGGGGCTGGAGGATCTTTCCCTGCCTGATGCCTTGTCTTGATTTTCCTGGGAGCTGGGGGCTCTTGGCACCCCCAGGGCAGATGCCTGGATGAAGGTGAAGGAGGCAGCCCCAGGAGCAGCCAAACCTGTGCACGAGGCTCTGACAGGCCACCAGGGCCGTGCAGATTTTGCAGGTAGGCTTTGCCACAGAAATGGCTTTTGGTGATTTTGGCTCCTCATCTCAGGTGGGCAGGGAGAGAGGGGAGGAGCTGGAGGCAGGTTTTGTCTGTGCTGCCCTTTGCAAAGGCACAGGTGAACAACAGCGTTGTTCTGCTGGAATCTGGAACGTCCCACTGGAGCACAAAGGGATGAGGAACACCTGCTGCTCCCGCCACAGGGGCGGCTGCTGCCTTCCTCCAAAACATCCCGGTGCTCTGGGGTCCCTGCGAGCACAAAGCACAAGCAGGAACCCAGCGTGGGGCTGGGGGCAAACACGCCGCAGCCTTTCAAGGAACGGCGCAGCAGAGTCCTCCCCCGGCGGCAGGGAAAACAGGATGCAGGGCACATTCCTGCTGCCATAGACAAGGCTCTCCACAGCAGCACAAACACATCGCTCAGCTCCAATTAAACCCCGGCTTTATATCACCTTGCTGCTGATAAGGCTCTGATTAATGGAAGAATTGTCTTCCCTCCCCCCCAATAAAGTCCCTGGTGTTAATTGTTTTTTCCCCTCTCGCATTTCTTGTTTCAAAGGCGCTTTCGAGGAGGGCTGCTGATTGTGCTGGAAGTTGTGTGGGAACACTTAGTCTTTTCCTGGTTTTGTTTTCTTGGGGCTAAGTGCTGCCACTGAGAGCAGCAGGTCCAACAGACAAATCAGCCCGGCGAAATTCCTGCCTCCCGATAAACAAGTGCAGATCCACGTGTTTGTCCATGACACAGAAAGCGCCAGAACAATGATTTGGTGACTTTTGCCAGGCTTGTTTCCTCTGCAGAGCCACTTCCCCGGCGGAGCCTCAGGTGCGTAGCAACAGCTCAGCAAAACAAAAGCCAGCCCGGCGAGGCTTTAGGAAAACATTATCCCGGTCCGAAGGGTGGGGCTGCGCTTTCCATCGGCGCCGGGATCGGCCCGCGCTGCCTCCTGCATGCCGGGATCATTCTCCGAGCTCCGCATCCCGGCCCCGGGGTGATGAGCACGTGTCTCACACCTGGGGCACGGCGCTGGCATCTCCTGGGGAAAAGGGGTTTTGTCAGTCACCCCAGAGCCTCTCCTCTCTGCCCTCCTGCGTGATGGAAGGTGGGCACGGCTCCATCGGCACCTGCGTGTGCAGCCCCCGAGGGCAGGGGTCCCTGCCGGGGGCGCACCTGATCCTGCCTCTGCCCTGGGGCAGAGCGACATCAGGAGAGACACCAGGAGAGAGATCAGGTGAGAAATCAGGTGAGAGATCAGGAGAGAGATCAGGAGAGAAATCAGACCATACAGATCCTAGCTCAGGTAGCACTCGGGTGAGAACTCGGGTGAGAACTCAGGTGAGAGATCAGACCCTGCAGATCCTGATTCAGGTNTTCCATCGGCGCCGGGATCGGCCCGAGCTGCCTCCTGCATGCCGGGATCATTCTCCGAGCTCCGCATCCCGGCCCCGGGGTGATGAGCACGTGTCTCACACCTGGGGCACGGCGCTGGCATCTCCTGGGGAAAAGGGGTTTTTGTCAGTCACCCCAGAGCCTCTCCTCTCTGCCCTCCTGCGTGATGGAAGGTGGGCACGGCTCCATCGGCACCTGCGTGTGCAGCCCCCGAGGGCAGGGGTCCCTGCCGGGGGCACACCTGATCCTGCCTCTGCCCTGGGGCAGTGAGACATCAGGAGAGACACCAGGAGAGACATCAGGTATGAACTCAGGTGAGAGATCAGGAGAGAAATCAGGAGAGAGATCAGGAGAGAAATCAGACCATACAGATCCTGGCTCAGGTAGCACTCAGGTAAGAACTCAGGTAAGAACTCAGGTAAGAACTTGGGTGAGAGATCAGACCCTGCAGATCCTGATTCAGGTAACAACTCAGGTGAGAACTCAGGCCCTATAGAGCCAGGCTCAGTGAGGACTCCAGCAAAACTCAGGCTCTGTGGACTCAGGCTCAGGTAAGAGCTGAGGTAAGATCTCAGGCCCTGCAAACCCTTGCTCAGGTAAGATGTCAGGCCAGAAGTCAGGCTCTGCAGGTGCTGGCTCAGGAAGGACTCTGGGATCTCTTCTTGCCTGTGGTGGGGCTGTTCTGGGAGCAGCCACAACTTGGAGAGGCTGGAAAATCCAACTGGGAGCTGTGAGAGCCCCCAGAGAGGCTGGAAAATCCAACTGGGAGCTGTGAGAG
>VYXD01008714.1:150876-180364 GCA_013397195.1 Hylia prasina
TGTGAGAGCCCCCTCAGAGGCTGGAAGATCCCCGTTAACTCCGAGACCTTTGCCCCTGCAGTGCCCAACCCCAGGAGAGCTGACGCCCAGGCCCAGCAGGGACACGTGGCACCCGGCCCCTGCAGTGCCCTTGAGCATCTCCCTGGACACTGCCACCGCCCTGGGGACACGCAGGAGGGGCAAGGGTTGAAATGCCACATCCCAGCCTGGCACCCGGAGCTTTCCCCAGCAGGGAGAGCCCAGCCAAGAGCTGGGAGGGCCAGGATGTGCAGGAGAGCAGGGAAAGCAGGGCCTGATACAGCACAGGAGGCTGTGAACAGGGAAGGGACCAGCCAGTCTGGGCCAGGGCAAAGGTCTCTGAGTTAACGGGGACAATGCTCAGCTCCAAAGCACAGCAGGACGTTCTCTTGCTCTCGGGGCTGCTCTCGCCTGCAGGGGACTTTCATCTCTCTGTGCCCTGGGTGACTGAGCCGGTCCCCACCATCACACCTGCCCCAGCCGTCCTGTCCCACCCACTGCCACAACACGACACGAGAGCGCTTCACCAGGGCACGGGGATGGGCAAAGCAGGAAAAGCCCCGAGTTTATTTACAAAACTCAATTTTATACATTTCCAAAGGTGCCTGTGGGTTGGAGGATGAAATCCCACCTCCCAAACCACATTGGTCAAGGCAGCTGTCAATCAACTTTCTCCGCCTAGATAAAATATGTAAACAATGAAGGACAGTTANGATCCCCGTTAACTCCGAGACCTTTGCCCCTGCAGTGCCCAACCCCAGGAGAGCTGACGCCCAGGCCCAGCAGGGACACGTGGCACCCGGCCCCTGCAGTGCCCTTGAGCATCTCCCTGGACACTGCCACCGCCCTGGGGACACGCAGGAGGGGCAAGGGTTGAAATGCCACATCCCAGCCTGGCACCCGGAGCTTTCCCCAGCAGGGAGAGCCCAGCCAAGAGCTGGGAGGGCCAGGATGTGCAGGAGAGCAGGGAAAGCAGGGCCTGATACAGCACAGGAGGCTGTGAACAGGGAAGGGACCAGCCAGTCTGGGCCAGGGCAAAGGTCTCTGAGTTAACGGGGACAATGCTCAGCTCCAAAGCACAGCAGGACGTTCTCTTGCTCTCGGGGCTGCTCTCGCCTGCAGGGACTTTCATCTCTCTGTGCCCTGGGTGGCTGAGCCAGTCCCCACCATCACACCTGCCCCAGCCGTCCTGTCCCACCCACTGCCACAACACGACACGAGAGAGCTTCACCAGGGCACGGGGATGGGCAAAGCAGGAAAAGCCCCGAGTTTATTTACAAAACTCAATTTTATACATTTCCAAAGGTGCCTGTGGATTGGAGGATGAAATCCCACCTCCCAAACGACATTGGTCAAGGCAGCTGTCAATCAACTTTCTCCACCTAGATAAAATAGGTAAACAATGAAGGACAGTTAGGAAAACAAAGCTATTGTTTATAGTAAAAAGTGTGGGAAAGTAAAAATTCTGCCTCCAATATGAAAGACAAATCAGAAGGCCTAGAAAAATCCTCAAAACCAGGGTGACACACCCACTGCTCCCTGTCGGTGCTGTGGGATGACTGAGCCCTTCCCTCGGTCAGGGAGGCCTTTCCCTTTCCCCTTCCACCTTTGAAGCTTTCCACACTTTGCACATCTCTCCCCATCTCCACCCCACTGCTCTGCTCTCCTGCTCCCACTTCTCCTTCCCTTTCCTTCATCTCTCTACCTTTTTGTTGTTAGGCCTACTCGGATTAATTCCATTTTCTTCCTTTCACCTTTTCCTCTCTGCTTTTCCTTGCACTTTCCACAGCGGGTGAGTTTTTAGATTTAAGTACAAAAAAAAAAAAAAAATAGGACAAGTGGAAAGAAATGGGATGGGGCAGAGAGGTCGAGACGGGAGATGTGGAGCAGTGAAAGAGAAAGAAGCAGCAGGAAAGGGCATCCCAATGTCACCTCACTCTTCTGGGGTGGGCAGTGAAATGAGCTGGCCTCATTTACATTAAATATTTACATTAAATAGATGACATTTCTATTACTAAAGGCAGCCACCCACAGGCAGAGCCCAGTGGGAATGAGCAGCTCAGGTCCCACTGCTCAGGGGGGATTCTCCTGGGAACAGGGCCTGGCTCCAAGCTCTTTTCTGAGCTTTTTTTGATCTCTCCTTGTTTCTGTGGTGGTTTCCCGGGCTCCAGTGGGATGAACCAGCTGGGAACGGCCTCGGGGGATCCTCTGAGGAAGAGGCAGAGGGCAGGAGTGCCCTGAGGAGCCAGGGGAAGGTGACACCAATTCTGTGCCCGGCTCTGGGTGCTGTGCTGGGCACAGGCCCCTCTCACAGCCCAGGCACAGCCTCTGGGGGCTGTGGGTGGGAGATTTGGGCTGCTCATGGGCTTGGCCAAAGTCTCCTTGAGGTGCAGATTTATGGCAAGTGTTGGGTCCAACAGTGAAAGGAGCCATGGGAGGGAACAGGGAGAGCAAAGTGTCAAACCAGGTGGGTCCTTCCAACCTCACAGTGTCACTGCAGAGGATGGGGAGAATGGAAGGGAAGTTTTGGGCATGATGGAGAGAACTGGACCCCTGGGCAGAGGGGTGGGTGTTCTGTGGGAATGGCTGCACAGTCAGATCCTGCCCCTTGAGGGTTTGTTCCTTCTCAGCCTGTTTTATGATGTGTAAAACCTCAGGTGAGAGGTGCTGAGCAAACACAGAGCTCCCACACACATCCTAAACACGGAGAGGAATTGTTATCCCTTTTTGCTGCCAGGAGAATGTGCCAGCAGGGAAAAGGGGGCTCAGCAGTGCCCTGGGGATCTGTGGGCACACTCTGTGTGTGCCATTCCCTTGGGAAAGCAGGAGCCCAAGAGCCCAAGGCTGCTCTCCCTTGGCACCCTCCTCCTTTTGCCCCTCTCCTCCATAAACCTGGAGCTGCTCCTGCAGACTCTCCCCACTCTGGCTGCTGAGGGCTGCCATGGGGGGCAGGTGGAGAGTCCTCAGGGCTGTCACTTTGGGAAAGGGATGAAAATCGGGGGGAAATGAAGTGGAGCAACTCAAATAAAGACACTCTAAGCTGCAGTTCCTGAGAGCCCTCGGTTCAGCTGCTGTTTTATGGGTCATATCCCCAGAGGGCTTTGTAAAGTACTTTCCTCTCTTAGCTCAGAAATGTTAAAGATCACGAATCTGTATGAAAATTACTCCAGTTTAACACTGACTTCAACATCTGGCTGTGTAGAGAATGTCAGTGTGGGTCTATTTAAAGGCTCTTTTTTTGATTCTGAGCCAGCAAATGTCACGTTTGAAGTGTGCTTTTCAACAGGGAGTCTCTGTGGAAAGAGCAGAGTCTCACATTCCACATCGATCCAGGAGCTGGGATTTAAGGAAGATGTCAAATACAGCTTGTAACTCCAATTGCTGCATCCTGCTTTTGGGGAGGGATCCCCTTTCAGTGAAAATCCTGGAGTTTCAGCCCACCTGGGCACGGGGCCAGGCTGTGTTCAGGAGTGCCCAGGACAGGGTGAGGAGCAGTGGCCATGTAATAAAACACAACGAGTTCCACCTGAGCATGACAGGGAGTTTCTTTCCACAGAGCCCAGGGAGGCTGTGCACTCTCCCTTCTGGGGCATCCCAAACCCACCTGGATGTGTCCCTGTGCCACCTGCTCCTGGCCACCCTGCCTGGGCAGGCCAGAGGTCCCTTCCAACCCCAATGTTCCATCATTCTGAGATTCTGTGGGCAGCTGTTTGTGATGTCTTGGACAGAACCCCACTTCCCTGCCCTGTGAAGCCCTCCAGCCTCATCTGTGTGTTTTTGGCACCCTGGGAGCCCAGTTCCCACTGCCTGGGCCCTGCTGGATCTGCCCTCTCGGATCAGGGAGAGCCTGGGCAAGCTGGAACATCACCTCCACGTCTGATGCTTTGTTCAAGGGCTGCTCTCTCTGTGTCACCTTTGAATTTTCGCCAATTAGCCTCTAGAGTGTGATTTAAATATTGTTGCTAATGTTAATGGAGGGTGTGCATGTTTTTGTATTTACAGCTTGCCTGCAGGCTTGGAATAACACTTGTCATCCAGACAGGAGAAGGAGCAGCAGGGTCAGAGTGCTGGAAGGGGAGAGGAGGAGTTTGCTGCCCATCAGAGATGTCCAGTCCTCCCTGAGGTCCTGCTCAATCACCAGAATTGATAATTTTGTAGCTCTTTCTGCAGAACCTCTTGAAATGGGTGACAGAGCTTCATCCCTGGTGTGAGTTTTTATTTGCCCCTGGGAAACCTCTGATGGGGAAGGAGAACAAGGGAGGTCCTGGTGTTCCCCGGAGTGTGGAAGGAGCCACTTGTGCTGGGATCAGAGCAGTGATTTGCCCAGATCATCCCACCCTGTGTCGCTGTAAGCCAAAGAACGTTCCCAGCATGTGGGACAGGGGATGGTGCTGGGGTCTGCAGCACAAGCAGGCTCAGTTAAAGGTTTCTCTGTGGTTCTTGGTGCTGCTCCAGCATAAGGAATTCATCTTTGTGAGGTTCAGAGCTGCACCACCTAAAAAAGGGGTGGAAATCAGGTACTGAGAGAGAGGTGCTGCTCCCAGGGCAGGGGGTGGAACCTCTGCAGCTGCACAGAGTGGAGAAGCAGGGACACAGCCGCCCGTTTGCTGCTCCCCGGGAGCTGGGAATGCTGGTGATCCCCAGCACGAGGGGTGTGGGGAGACCTCTGCCTGAATTTCCTGTAGGATAACTCAAGGACTGTGACCGAGCAAATCTTTCTCGGATCACATTCACCATTTCACAGAACCACGGAATGATGAAGGCTGGAAAAAACCTCCAAGATCACCAAGTCCAACCTTTGATTGAATCCCACCACGGCACTAAACCAGACCACCAAGTGCCACCTCTGCTTGGTTTTTGAGCACTTCCAGGGCTGGTCACTCCCCCCTGCCCTGAGCAGCCCCTTCTGATTCCTTGTGAGGTTTTTATCCTTTTTGTCTTCTGTCAGAGCCAGGATTAATTCTTGTGAGAAGCAAGTTTTGGTGTTCAGACTCAGATGTTTATTAATTCTTATCCATAGCACAGTCTCACAGCTGTGAGTTCCAGCTAACAAAGTGAAAATGGCTCCCTCTCTAACTCTTTCCAAGGTTTTTTAAGCACTAATTACCCAATAACGAGATGACACCTGTATTGTTTTTACTTTTAACCCAATGACCGAAGGTGAATGGTCCACAGTGCAGATCTTTTCACCCAATTACAACACACCACCCAAACCCATGAAGAAGAAGGTGAAAGAATAACTTAACCAACACCCTACATCCTCCACAATCCCAGTGCTGTCACTCAATTTTGGAAGCCTGTTCCATGGCCTAAGATCAAATACAGAGTTTTCTTCTTCACTGAGGGTCAGTGCCTGTCAGCACGGAAAACCTGAAATTCTCAGCCTCCAGGGTTCCAACAATTCCTGAGAAGGAATTTTTCCTCATGCCCAGCCTGAGCCTCCCTGGTGCCCACCTGGATTTTCCCACCTTTTGCCACCCGTTAGGTGGCATTTCCATAACCACATCATTTTTAATTTCACTTTCACTTTCCGTGCGAGAAGCCTGGCTGGTCACAGGTGATCAGCACAGCCTCTCTTCATCCTCACAGGTGGATCCATCAGCTTTGTGCTGCACTTCCTCTGCAGTCTGTGTCTCCAGAGGCAGTGGGGGATGCCGTGCTGGAGAGGAGGGATGCTGGTGCTGCAGCCCAGGGGATCCTGGTGCCACTGTCTTGGAAGCAATTCTGAAACTGATAAGAGAGTTTTGCTTACAGCTGGAATTTTGCAATCAGGCAGGAATGCAGGACAATCTATCCTTCTGTTGACCTACCTGTGACACTGATCTAGAAAATTACTGGGTGTTTAAAGAAGCAATTCTGAAATCAAGGGATGGTGCTTCAAGGAAATCTGTTATGGTTTATTGTCATTGCAACTCTTGTCCTGTACTGGGACTGTGAATGATTAACTCCATGTGCTGTAGCGTGAATGAGTTTTATGCATTTTTTTTTTAATTGCATTTGTTACTGGAAAAGCCAGGCCCAGCTTCTCAGAGTGGAGCCACCTGCAACTGCTGGATGGAGCCCCCAACTCAACTAAATAAACGTGGCTGGTGCAGAAGTTGTCACTCTGAGCATGGTTTGCAAGCAGCAGTGAATGTGTCGTGGTGCAAGGCAGAACTCTGGCAGCTCCTGGGCACTGCCCAGGCTGAGCCAGCCCTCCTTCCCAAAGGAAATAGCACTTTAACATCACTTCAAAAGTTTCAAGTGTATTTAATGAGTTTCTTTTACTCTCTTAAAACCTGTGCCATCACTGGGCAAGGAGATGTCGGAGATGGTTCCCTCTGATGGGTAAAAATGGAGGGATTTCCACAGGGAGCAGGTGATCAGAGACATTGGCTTGAATGACAAAGGAAATGATCCTGGTGATCCCCAGTTCTGATCCCAGTCCACAGGAACCATGCTCTTGCTCCAAGAATATCAGATCTACCCTGGAAGTCAGGGGTGGGTGGTGGGGAGGCTGCGAGGGCACCAGAAATCAAGAAAAGTGGGATAGTGAGCTTTAATCCTCCCCCAGAGTCAGGAAGAAATTGTGTCAGTCATGGAATTATGAATGCAATGCCCGGATTCTGGGTAATCCATCTGGAGGAGGGACATGGAGAGACCACTTTGGTAATGTTTTATTTTAACTGGGCAACTCCCTGAGGCCTGCTGAGCTCTGAGGCACAAGGAGCAGGGCAGGCAGTGCTGAGGGCACTGCCTGAGGCCAGCGGGGTGGCTTGAGGTTAAAAAGGAGCTGTAATTTTGGAGTAGAGCCATTTGAGTGGCCAGGTTTGTGTGTAAGAGAGAAATGAGCCTAGCTTTGGAAAAAAACGGGTTTTGTCTTTGATAAGCCCAGACCTGAGGAGCTGCCTTGGTGCCGTGAGCAGGTCCCTGAACACCAGGAGATTCTGCCAAGCAGCTTTTTGCCCTGGCCTGGGTGCTGGGGGTTTGGACAGGGTGGAATATTCAATCCCTCCTGGAGAAAAGGAGGCTCTTCCTTTGGTAAAAGAGTGATCCTGCTCTAATCCTGTGCTGCAGGGCTGGCCTGGGACTTGGATGCTTGTGGGCTCTGAATTCTCCTTTATCTCCTCCAGAACACCCCAGATGAGATGGGACTTTGGACCAAGGTGGGCATGAGACCCTCCAGCATCTCCTCCCACACCCAGGGCCCCAGGTTATCACCAGGTTTGGGGTAAGAAAACCTTCCTAAGCTGCGCTTGGCAGGTCCACAGCTTTCCTTCACTTACTCTGAAAAATAAGGAGACACCTCACTGTGAAGTATAAGGAGACAGGGTGGAATGTTCAATTCCTCTTGGAGGAAAGGGGTTTCCTCCCTGGTCACTGGTAAATCAGTTGTTCTGAGCTAATCTTGTGCTGCAGGGCTGATCTGGGACTTTGCTGCCTGTGGGCTGTGAATTCAGTTCTGCCTATACAACACCCCAGATGAGACAGGGTTTTGTACCCAGGTGGGACAGAGACCCTCCAGTGCCTCCTTCCATGCCCAGGGCCCCACCTCATCATCAGGTTTGGGGTAAGAAAACTTTTCTAAGCTGAATTTGTCAGCTGTCCTTCGCTTATTCTGAAATACAGAGACGCAGGAGTTTCTGGGTTCATCCCTCACCCAAGCCATGTCCTGCTGTCAGAGAGACTCCAGGATTCAGATCTGGCCAGACAGTCAGACTGCTGAGCACAGAGCTCTGCCCAGCAGCACCCTGTGGTGTTCTTCCCTAGGAAATGTTGATTTAACCCTCTCAGGAATCATCACTCCTCAGGGCAGTGCTGCTTTGAAGTGGTTACCAGCCTGGTGAGCAGTAAGTGCAGGGTGTGGTGTCTATCTGCGAGGCAAGGGTGGCATTCTGTTTCCTGGGGACAGAAGCTTTAATAAAGGGAGTTTCCCTCCTTGCAGTGGGCAGGTATGAGGCAGCTGCTGTTCTGGGGAGCCACGTGAGATGCAAAATTTGGTGCAAAAACCCACAGTGGAATGCTGCTTTTTGTTGAGGCCGCTTCACGCTTGTCCAGTGGCAAAAAACTTAAAGGTCCAACTCAGTAGGACACAACTTTGAGTGATTTAAGAAGTTTCTGTTGGGGTTCAGGACTGAATCAGACCTGCAGACCCAGCTCTGGTTTGTAGGGAATCTGCAGTGATGCTCACCTTGATCCCAAAAGGGTTAATTCAATTTCTGCTGTGTCTGTGGACTTTTAGCAGGAAAAGAGAGCATGTAAAATTTGGTAACAACCTGGATCTCTGCAGAGGTGGGGCAGGAAAACCCCTCATGTGTGATGCTGGAGCGTGGAGCAGGGCTTGTGCAGGGATAACTCCAGGGATCAGGGTTTGCGCTGCAAACATGGATATTTTCCTGGCTATTTTTTCCCCAGCTTTGCCCCACCAGGGCTGTATTTGGTAAAACAGCTGCCACCAGAGGCAGAGCTCCAGCTCATCCCTGTTGCAAAACACCTGGTGAGGTGTGAGAGATGCTCCCAGCCCGTGCTGCAGCCGGTGCTTACTCATCCCACGGGTGCAGAGCTGGTCCCTGGGCATTTGTGTTGGCAGCTCTGCTGGAACACCTTCCCTCTTGGCTGTAGTTATGTAAGGAGCTAAAAATGCTGGGGTGACTCACGGGTGTCTGAGCAGAGCTGTTGGAACAGGAATGGAGCAGTGAGTGAGTTCCCCAGCCATGGCTGCACAGCAGGCCCTGGAGGCCTCTCCCCGCCTGGTGCTGCCCCTCCTGAAGACCCTCCTGCCCCAGGGGGTTCTCTTTACTCTTATTCCCCACTCCTGTTCTCCAAATGATGCTGGAGCCCCTCCAGAGCTTGTCAGCCATGCTTCTGATCCCTTCAGCAACTTTTACTGGGGCCATCCCGAGCCCCTCTTATCTGTGGGCCTCCTGCATCCCATCTCCCTTTGTTGTCTTTTCTCCCTTTCCATCCTCCCACTCTCTTCCTAAGGAAAACTTCAATCCAGAAGCCCCTGGAGTTAAGGGAGGCTGGATCCAGGTTATTTTCCTTCTTCACAATCTTGTGCTCTATCCACTTGTGGATACGTTGGTGTTTTACTCTTCCATCCTTCCCAACCTGATCTGGTTCTCGCCTGATCCTTGCTGGGTGTCCCTCTCCAAAGGAGACTCAGGGAACACCTCAGATATTCTTCAGGAATGACTTTTCCTGATCTGGGCCTATATTTGAGTTCTCCATCAGATTCAAGAGAGGTCTCCACCCAAGAGGCAATTTTCTACTTTTGTGGGCTTGTTGTGCCACCTCAGAGGCTTTGTCCCACAGTCTCCAAGGGGATGTGATTTTTCCATAAATGGTGAAGAGTCATAATTGTATTTGCCCTGAAGTTTTCAGCCCACTGTGCTTCACAAACCTGGACTCTACATCTACACCACAGGAGGTGGTAGCCAGGTGAGGTTCAGCCTCTTCCCCCACACACCTGGAGAGAAACAAGGAGAAACAGCTCCAAGTTATGCCATGGGGGGCTCAGGTTGGATACTGGGAAAAAATTCTCCACTGAAAGAGTGTTCAAATGTTGGCACAGCCTGCCCAGGGCTGCTGAGGTCACCATTCCTGGAAGTATTAAAAAACCAAGCAGAAGGGGCACTTGGAGATGTGGTTCAGTGGGCACGGGGGGATTCGGTCAAAGGTTGGATTTGGAGGCCTTGGAATTCTTTTCCAACCTTTCTGTGATGGCTCATATCTCCTGTGACCTAACCCGTGGTTCCAGTGGTGCCACTGTCACAAAGAGAAATAAACTGAGGAGCAGGACTGGTCCCTCTGCTGCTGCTTCCTCTTGGTTGGTGTCCAGAGGTGCCCATTCCAGCAAAATGGAAATCTCTCCTCCCCTCAGCCCCCAGGAGCCAGGAGGTGGAAGAGTCTCTGTGCAAGTCCCTGGAGGTGCCTGTGACGCTGCAGGTGAGAAGCCTCAGCTCCAGAGGGAGCTCCAAACTCTGCCTGCTGGCCTGGGAGAGGCAAATGTCCACGGTCCTCCGCAGCAGGGAGCTGAGAGGTGACAGCCAGGTGTCCACTGTCAGCCCCCTCGGCTGGTACCGTGGCAGGAGGAGCTCCCAGCCCCAGGCAGGGAGTCCCAGTTCTGGTCTCAGTCCCAGTCTCAGACTCACTACTTCCAGTCCCAGTCTCCACCAGAGTTCCAATCCCAGTTCCAATCCCCATCTCAGTCCCAGTCTAGTTCCAATCTCAGTCCAGTTCCAATCCCAGTTGCAGTCTCTGTCCCATTCCCATTCCTATTCGCTGTCCCGTTCCCAGTCTCAGTCCTAGTCCCTGTCCCATTCCCATTCCCTGTCCCGTTCCCATTCCCGTTCCCATTCCCGTTCCCCTTCCCATTCCCATTCCCATTCCCCTTCCCACTCCCCGTCCCCGTCCCATTCCCAGTCCCAGCCCCAGTCCCATTCCCAGTCCCAGTCCCATTCCCATTCCCATTCCCAGTCCCATCCCAGTCCCAGCTGCTCCCCTCCAGTGGCTCTGTGCTGGTGTCTAACACCTTACAGGGATCTCTGCCCCTGGGTCACCTTGTGCTTCCCAGTCCCTGATCCCACAGAATCCTGGGCTTTTGGAAGGGGCCACAGGGTCACGTGGTCCTGTTCCCTGCTCCAGCTGGGATCTCCTCCAGGGCTGTCCTGGAGCAGCAGGGAAGGGCTCTCCACACCCTCCCCAGGCAGCTTTTCCGCAGCTCTCTCAGTAAAGAAGTTTTTCCTCTTGTTCAGGTGGAATCTCCAACCTCTGTGTGTGGAAGATTTTAGTTTACTGATTCCAGGCTTGATTTTCCCGGTGACTCCTAGAGGAAGGGTCAAACCAAGAGCAAAATCCATGTTAAAAGTGGAGGCTTGGAGCAGAAGGCATCCCTCACCCTTTTTTTTGGACAAGAGGACGCTGAAATGAGGAAAAGAGTAAGCAGGTGATTTGTACAACAGCTGAAATACAGAACAGTGGAATCATGGAATGGTTTGGGTTGGAGGAAACCTTGAAGTTCACCTTGTTCCACGACCTGCCCTGGGCAGGGACACCTTCCACTATCCCAGGTTGCTCCAAGCCCCGTCCAACCTGGCCTGGAACATTCCAGGGATGCAGGTGGGTTTCAGTGGATGACCCACAGAGCACAGCACAAACTTCAACTTTCCCAACGCTGGGCAATGTCCAAATACCTTGGAATTTTGTCTGGAAGAGCAGGAATGAGTTTTCCCTCATCAGGAAGAAAGCAGGAGCGCTGACTCCACTCCTGAGGCGTGGATTGCTCTCAAGGAAAACATAAAAACCCAACCCAACCACGCCACCAAAGCGCTGGTTAGAGATTAAAGGGAGAGGGCAGGAGCTTGGAGGAAAGGTCAGGCACACAAAGGAAAACATCTAAACCAAAAACTTGGAAACTTTCCTGCCAGTGGAGACACTTGAATTACCTCAGAACAAAGACTGTTGACTTTCCGTATAAGGAAAGGGAAAGTCTTGATTTAAAAAAAAGGGAAAAGCTTGGTCAATAATTGTTTTTTTTCTTTATTGGTGTGTTGGAAGTTCAAACAAGCAAAAGTGGCTAGTTTACAATGAAGTAAATGTTTTGTTTCAGCAAAAGAAATGGATAAAATTCCAGTTATTTCACCCATTTTAAAGTAGATTTTCCCCCCTGTAATTTATGCCCTTGTTTGAACTGCAAAAAGAAGTTTGAAACTGGAGTAATTAAATACTTCTTTTAGTTCATGTTTTGAGGCCTCTGTCTTCCCATTCCTGCGTAAACAATTTCTGAGGTAGGGATGAAGTCACAGCTGCCTCTCCAAGAGCCAGGTCAGGGGGTTGTGGCCACCTGATGATGCAATGGGGAGCCTTGGCACACAAATCATTGGGAAAATCTCCTCGTTCATGTGCAGGACACGAGCAGAGCAAAACATTCCCTCTGGATTTCCAAACTGTGCCCCCAAGTAAACCTCACTGATTTCAACATGGTAAGGAAATAGAGGAGAGCTGTGAATGGTTAAAGGCATGAGTAACAAAAGTGCCTGAGGATGGGTGGATGGTCACTCAGAGTCCTTTGGAGGATGCTGGTGCTGGTCTGGCTCCAGGGCCTGAGGGGGTCCAGGACAGCTGCAGAGGGATTCTTCATCAGGAGCTGCAGTGATGGAAAAGTGGGAATGGCTCCACACTGAAAGGGGGGAAATTTAGGTTTGATGTCTGGAAGGAATTGTTCCCTGGGAGGGGGGGCAGGGGCTGGGCTGGAATTCCCAGAACAGCTGTGGCTGCCCCTGGATCCCTGGCAGTGCCCAAGGCCAGGCTGGACATTGGGACTGGAACACCTGGGACAGTGGGAGGTGTCCCTGCCAGGGCTGGGGTGGCACTGGGTGGGATTTAAGGTCCCTCCCAACCCAAACCATCCTGAGATTCCATGAAGGGAATTCAGGACACAGTTCTCAAGCTGGGTGCTGTGAGCACTTTGGAATGAGGCAGATGCTCTGGGAGGGAGGAGCAACAGCTGGACCTGCAGAAGGGATGTGATGGAGACTTCTCTGATCACCATGGAAAGGGAGAGCAGGATTCCATTTGGACAGATCCGAAGGAGCAGATGGGTGTGGCATCTCATGGAATGGGCAAAGGATGGTAGGAGAGGGACAAACTTTATTGCCAGGTCAGTGGATAGAATGGAAAGAAGATTCTGGAGTCTTCTGAGTGAGGGGAAACCTTGGGTTAAAGAGAAATGCAGAAACGAGGACCAGGGTTTGGTGAAATAAAAAAATAAATCAGATGGTCAGAGGTTTTTGCTTCCAAAACTCGAGGTTCTTACTCAGCTCCAGCTAAATCACCAGCACAAACCCTGGTCCCCTGTCTGCCCTCAAAGCATCAGATATGTGGATTTAAACAAACAAAAAAAAAACCCCAAAACAAACAAAAAAAAAAACCAAAAAACCCAACGCCCCAAAAATAACAAAACACACACCCAGGCAGAAACTGGTGTGTTTCTGCTGGGGCTTTCACTCTCTCCCATCACTCACTTTTTTCCTTGCTTTGGATTACATGCCCTAAATTCCCATCAAATCCTCAAGAGAGTGCATTCCTGCATCCTGCATTTCTGCTCCTCACTTGTCACACCAAATCCACAATAAATGTGAACACAAGCCCAGGATCTGTTCCAGGGTAAGAAATGCCTGGAGACAGACACCAGGAGGTTTTCCCTGGGGCGAGCTCAGAACCCCTGCACAGGCAGAGGAGCCGCCCTGTGCCACTGTCACCTGTCCAACCTGGCACCTGTGGGATGGCACACGGGGCTCCTGGGGCAGCTCCCTGGTGATTCCCAGGAGCAGAGGCTACCAGAGGTGTCTCCTGCATGGAAAGAAAGGCACAGAACCACGGAATCATGGAATGGCTTGGGTTGGGAGCACCGTGATCGGCTCCATCCCAGATCAGGTGGATAGACAGGACTCTGCTCTTGGTCATCCTGCCCCACCTGGGCTGTCACTGGGACCTGCCCTGGGCACCTGGACACAGGTTTTTGGGTTCCTTTTGGCCCTTTCCAGAAACTCTGAATGACCCATTGTCGTTATGGATCTTACAGATGGCTCTGTCTCAAATCTGGGAAATTTATTATCTCCAAAATCTTTTGTCTCCAAAGATTCTGGAAATTTATTTATCTCTTCCATATGGATCTTTGTTTTAAAATTTACAGTGTTCATATTTTTTCTTTCCCTCTTTTTAGATTTTCCACAATGGTGTTTTTCCTTTCGTTTTGTTGGAGGGAACCTGAAAATGTTCTGTTGGATGATCTGAATTTCTTCCTTCCTGGGAACTGTGAGCTGCCTTAATTTCGTGGTCATTATTCTTCCACTCCAGCTCTGCCCACTACCTCTCCTCTTGCTTCCAGGCAAGAATTCTGATTTTAATTTCCTGTTTCTGGTGGGTCAGCTGGGAGATCAATGACACTGTACCACGGACCCTCAAATGGCCATTCTGGAAAAGAAAAATGGTTTTGCTGGCTCAGAGTAGTGGGAGGGTCAGGGACCAACAGCATGAGTGAGGACCAGCACTCAGCACTTTGCCACCACAATCCACAAATATATTTGTACACTCGAGCCAGCCAAAGAAATTTCTGGGCTTTGTGAGCTCCTCAGGAACTTTCCAGTGCTCCAGAGGACTGCCAGGAGAACAGGAAATGGCTCAAGGATGGGACAGCAAGGACTGGGACAGCGAGGCTGTGCCGACTCTGCCCTTCCCTGGCACCATGTCACCTCTGTCCTGCTCTCCTCAGCTCCATCAATGGTCATGCAGCTCTTTCCACACCAAAATCCTTCCACATTCAGAAAAAAAACAGTCAACCATTAACCAAAAGACCCCTAAATAATGGATAAAATTAAGGATGACTGGGGTATTATTCAAACATGAGCTTTTCTTTTCCAGCTTCCTCTGCTGGCTCTGAGTGTGGCCATAACTCAGAGATTTGGGCAGGTGCCACTTTGGTTTTGACTCGTGAGCCCGGCACCGTCCCGGGCGGCCCCGTGTGTGATCTTGAAAGGAAAGGGAACAATGAACCATCCACAGATCACACGGAGTTACTGAGGGCAGTCAGCACCTCAGCAGAATGAGGAAAACTCCAGCTGGACCTGCCAAGGCCAGGTGAAGGAGGAGGGTGGGACGAAATGGAAGGTGGAAAACCACCAGGTGAGGAGCGATAAACTGAGCAAGTTTTTTTGGCTGGGCAAGGAAAAGCCAGAAGAAACCTCCACCAAAAACTTGGGGCAGCAGGAGAGAAAGAGTGAAGGTGATGCTGGGCTGTGAAAAGGTTAAGACAGGAAAATTACATGGAAGATATGCAAATATCCAATCAATCAGTGCCTCTCTCACTGGCAGTGTGCTGGGCAGTTGTCACCTTACTTAAAGGACAAAACTGGAATCATTTCAGAGACAAGAAGTGGAGATAAGTGACCTGAAGGAATTTCTGTGAGAGGAGATGGTGAAAAGTCCCTTCCCCACCTCTGCTTTGTGCCACACTCTCCATTCATCTTCTCCCTTTGCCTCCGAGTCGTTTTGTTCTCCTCCTGCTCTCCATTATTTTGATTAAGCACTTTTGGGGGCTCTGATGGATGAAAGGCTCCACATGAAGTGCACTGGAGCAGCATTGCCCCTCCAGTTCCTGCTTTGCCTTAATTGTGCTCTTAGCCCTTTGTTTGGGCATCCACTTATTTCATTTGTCAGGATGTTGGAAAGTGGCCTTTTCTTTGAATTTTTTTTTCCAGTTAATTTTAGTTTGTTTTATTACATGTGCACTGTCCAAGGAGGTGATTAATAATACTGCAGTGCCTAGGCTGAATTTATTTTTATTTTGACAAAATAATGAGCCTTGGAGTTTATGAAGCCTTGGAGTTTATGAAGCCTTTCCCAGAAGCAGCAGCTTTCTTCAGAAGTTTGATTTTTTTTTTTAATTAAAAACCAAAGTGTCCAAAACCTGCAAGTTTTCTGTTAATTTGGAAGTATTTTTATTTTGATGCCTTAAAAAAATATTAACTTTTTTTCCCCCATGTGGCTTATGGCCCCTGTGTAGGATTCCACAAACTGCTTTTTGGATCCCACAAATCCCAAGTCAGCAGTGAGGGTTTAATCCCAGCTGTTTGCAGCTGCCTGAGCCAGGGCAGCTGTGCAGCATCTGCAAGGAGCTCCCAAACCTCCAGCTGCTGGAGATCCCCTTCCATCCTCTCCCCAGGGGCTCCTTCCCTCCAGGGTGGTTTCCAAGTGGCTCTAATGAGGATTTTTAGAGCACTCCAGCACTGCTCAACTGCTCCTTCAGATGTTTGATTTAGAGGATAGGGAAAGCTTCGAGGATTAATTATGTTTGGAGTGCAAGGAGATAAAACTCATCCCGGCCTGGGTGGCCGCAGGAGCTGCTGCTGTGGCCCTGCCCCACGAGACGGGGCCTCGATGGCCGCAGGGTCCCTGGGCAGGTGTCCCAGGGCAGGCCTGGGGACAGGAGATGGGGCAGCAGCTCCCACAGTGTGACAGAGCCGTGGGCCTCGAGGGCTGCAGGACAGGGAGAGGTGACTGAGATGGGCTTCGAGGTGGGAGCCAGGCTGCACATGAAATACCAGAGCTCTGTGTGAGCAGGGACAGCAGAACACAGAGTCACAGATCCACAGGACATCCCGAGCTGGAAGGGACCCAGAGGATCCTGGATTCCAGCCCCTGGCCCTGCCCAGACCCCCCAACAATCCCCCCTGGGCATCCCTGGAGCTCTGTCCAAAGGCTCCTGGAGCTCTGGCAGCCTCGGGGCCGTGCCCATTCCCTGGGGAGCCTGGGCAGTGCCAGCACCTCTGGGGGAAGAACCTTTCCCTGCTCTGCAGCCTGAGCCTGCCCTGGCCCAGCTCCAGCCGTGCCCTGGGTGCTGTCCCTGGCCCAGAGCAGGGATGGAGCTGCAGATCCCTGAGCTCTGCCCTCAGTGCTCTGCTCCTCAGGCTCCACCAAGAGTGTCTGAGGGAGCTGGAAAGGGGCTCAGCCTGGAGAAAAGGAGGCTCAGGGGGCCCTTGTGGCTCTGCACAACTCCCTGCCAGGAGGGGACAGCCGGGGGGGTCGGGCTCTGCTCCCAGGGAACAGGGACAGGAGCAGAGGGAACGGCCTCAGGCTGGGCCAGGGGAGCTCAGGGTGGGCAGCAGCAGGAATTTCCCCATGGAAAGGGAGCTCAGGAACTGCCCAGGGAGGTTTGCAGTGCCCATCCCTGGAGGTGCCCAAGGAATTCCTGGATGTGGCACTCAGGGCTCTGGGCTGGGGACAAGGTGGGGATCAGGCACTGCTTGGATTCGATTCAATGGTCATGGAGATCTTCCCCAGCCTAAATGATTTTGTGATACTATTTTTTCTCCTATATCACAATGCATATTCCCATTTTTTTTTCCCCTTTGGTTGTTTGTGTATTTATCTGGAAGGTAACATTGTCCTCTCTGTGGTGACTAACATATGATAGTGAAAGAAAAATCAGCCGTTCCAACTTGGTTGGTAAACTTGCTCCTCTATAGAGTTCTCCCTGTGCTCCTGTTGAATTGATTTTTCTTGTGTTTTTATCACTGAATGGTCCAAGCTCATGGAGGGCCAGCAGTGGCAACAACACTCTTGATATATCCATGAATTGATAGCTTTTTTCACTAAATTTCCAAGGTTTTGAAAACAGGTTGTAACATTTGGTATCAGACTCCGAAAGGGGAGTTCCTTGCGGTGTCACTGCCCTGGTGGGAGAGAAAGGAGATGGGAGAACATGGTGGGCAGAGCAGGGGCTGTCTCTGTGTCACTTCAGAGCACTCCCTGTCCCAGCCCCAGTTTGCCTTTCCATGCAAATGCAGAGGGTGATGATAGTGAGGAAATCAGTTCCATCAGAAATGCTGACCTAGTGTCTGTCACTCTGAAAATGGGGACAAAGTTCCATTTCCATTTCCTCTGAGGGCAGCTTTGATCCTTGGGCATGTTCACTGCCCAGGGCCTTGAGCCGACCCCTCCCGGGCCTGGTTTCAGTGCTGCTCCTCCTCTGCTCCCGGCTGCTCCTGTGGAAGGGTCACAGAGCCCCCTGGATGCTGGCTGAGAGCTTTTTGCTGCCATGGGGTTTGTTGCTGCTGGTTTTTGGCTCAGGGAAAGCAGAATTGATTCCCTGAACTCTGCTTGCCCTGGGGGTTGATTCCTTCTCACCTGCCTCAGCTCTGAGATCTTTACAACCAAGGGCCTGGAGTGGATGGGGTGGGGACATCTGCACACAGCTCTGGTGGGCAGGGGGAAAACAACTCAGCAAAAATCACTGAAGGGCGCAGAGGTCCTTCACAAGGCATCAGATCAACAAACCCTTCCTGGGCCCACTGTTCTCCTTCATCCTGTAACAAAAACATCCTGAATCCGTGTAACTGAGAGCAGCCAACACCCTCCACGCGAGGCCCAAAACCGCTCCAAAGAGGATGCTCTGCTCCTTCCGTCCCTGTACCCACAGGAAACGTGGAAATACCTGAACCTGGCAGCATAACTGCCCTCAGCACCAGCTCCAACCCCAACAGGAGGAATCTGAGTGAAGACAAAAATAATTCTTGTCTGGCAGCAGCTCTGGGAGCTGGGGCCCACAGGCTCTGCTGGAAGGTGACACCTGCATGTCCCTTCAGATGGAGGGAGGTGCAATGTCACCCATCACAAATGTCCCAGCTTGGGGTTTCCCTGCCTTGCAAAGTGCCTTTCTTCTTTCTGCTGGCTCCATCAAACCCGGACTGTGAAAAATCCACGCCTGGCCCAGCACACTGAGCAGCTCCAGGACAATCCACACTGGTGTCGTGTCCCAGGTGTCCCTCACTGCTGTGTTTGGATGTATTGTCTGGGAACAGGGAATGCTAATCCAGATTTCAGAGCTTCACCTAGACTTGCCTTTAATACCAGACATGCTTAAGGGTGAGAACAAGTTTATTCTGGCACAACAAGAGGTTAAATTCCTCATTAGGATAGTTCGAGAGAAGATTACAAAAGAGAAAATAAAACACGATTCGTGATCACCCTCAAAAGCAGGATTCCTTCTCAGCCCTGGTATCTCTCACCTGAGATCTCTGGGGTGTGTTTGGGGTTCTTGGCACGAGGGGAGGAGCTGCACATGGCAGAGTGGCTTTTGGACAGGGATGGGGAGAGATGTGGCTCCAGATAGGGCTGGCAGCAACAGCCACAGGAGCTGAGTGAAAGAAGAGGGGTTTGTGTGCCAGGCTGGCACGTTAATGGGAATTCCAGCACTGCAGAGGGAGGAGGAGGGGGGAAGGTGGAAACATGAAATCCATGTTTGTGCGCTGGCACTGGGAGAAAGGAGCATAAACAAGAGGGGCTTGAACCCACAACCAACACAGGAAAACTTCTCTAAGAGAACAGGTATGAGGGGGTCTTGCTCCAGCTGTGGAGGGAACATCTCCCTGGCTAACCCCCAAGGAGCGTCGCTGCTTGTCCAGCACATCCCTGAGTCTCCCTGCTCATGGATCCTGCTCCAGGACTACTCCCCCTTTGGCTTCCCAAACTCTTGCCTGGCATCCATGGCCCCCATTTTTGGGGTGTCAGAGGTCCAGGGAGCTCCAAGCCCCTGGACCCCTTGTTGAGGTCAGCTTGTTGTTGACCCCAGTGACACTGAGGACCCACAAGCAGCCTCAGCTGAAATTTGGAGCAGCATAATTTGGGTGGCATAATTTAAGAAAGGTCTACATAGTGTAGGAGGCTGTGGGAGCACGAGGTAACATCCTGCAGTGTCACACAGGAGTTTATGAGCTCTCCTTGCACTCAGAGTGCACAAAGAATGGGGACAGCAGCTGCTGGGCCAAACCAACAGCTTTCAGGAATGCTCTGAGTGCTCCTGCTGTGTCAGGAAGGACAAACCACTTCCCTGGGCTGAGCTGTGTAGGAACAGAGGCAAAAAAATGCTCCCCAGAAGCTCTGGAGTGGCTTTTTGGCTTGGCCACATTCTCATGGGGGTGCCACAGACTGCCATGCTCTGTGCACAGCAGTTCCCATGGGCACAGCTGGCAAACCCCAGCCTAAGCCTGCAGGAAATCAATGTCCTGTGACCAAAATCAGGGTTCTTCCAGTGCTGGGGTGACTTCTGTGTACATGTGTGGGTTCAGGAGCAAGAGCTGCTCAGAGTACTTAAGGGGACTGACTGTCTCAACTCTCAGGAACTTGTTTGAAGTTGTCACTGAAGGGACCCTGACACTTTGGAAAGGCTCCCAGAGAGGCTGCTCAGGTCCTGCAGAGTTTAGAACTGTGTGCTCAGCTCAGCCCACTGCCATCCATCACCAGACTGTGCAAATGAGGCCCAAATCCCCTGTCCAAGCCAAAGGGAAGGCAGCAGATGCAGGCACAGAGATGGTGTGGTGGCAGGGGAGTTGCCATCCCCTCTGCCCTGTGCAACATCAGTAAAAGTCTCCCTTGGGAATGGCCTGAGCCAGGCTGGGGGCTGGAACACAACCAGAGCACTGCCACTTGTCTCCACTTCATTTTCCCCAGAGCAGGGATCAGGCCACTTAAAGAATTTGTATTTTTAAATATGAGATGGATGGTATCAAGCTGAGCTGTTTGTGCATTAATTCCTGTATGAAATGCCCTGACTGAGTCACCTGCCAGCACTTTGCAGGCGCAGTCCCTGTCATTCTGCACCACCAGCTCCCACCACCAGGACTGACCTGTCCAGCACAGCAGATCCATTCCCTGAGTGCTGAGGCTGAAATCCCCGCTGGCAGTGACACACCTGCAGCCCAGCTTCTCCAGCTGCTCCCAGCGGTGTTTGTTGTGGAGGACACGCACCTGGGGCTCCCTCTCCGTGGGAGATTTCATTGTCTTGCTGTTTGTTCCTCTCCTTTGAAGCAGAGCCTGGAGGTTCTGCCTCAGTCCCGGAGCTGTGCGTGGTGTCTGCACTTCCCTGCTCCCCCAGCTCGGCCCAGTGAAACACGGAACCTCTGCGCCTCTCTCCACTTTGCCTTTTATTTTCAGCTGAGGAGAGAGGCTGTTTTATCTCCCCCAAATGCCATCCTTTGTATCCAACACCACGGATGTGCCTCAGGCCAGCCCTGGCTGCATTTAAAGGTGACCTGCTCACAGCTTTGTGGCAGACCTTGGCCAACACCTGGACGTGGCCAAAGCCGATGCAGGTCCCGCTGCCCACTGCTGGAATTCCTGCTTGGATACACCCACCTCAGCCGTGTGTCTGTGCTGATCAGAGCCCAGCCTTCCCCAGCAGGCTCTGGGGCACACACTGATTTCTCATGATTGGTCCTGGCTGCTGGCAGCACAGGAAGGCACTTGCAGGAGAAGCTGCTCTGCAAAGCTGCAAGTGTCTCCCTAATGCTGCAAATAAACCCAAGCTTTCCTTCAAATGGACCCTGAAAACATCCTGCCTTATCCATCATTCACCTGCCTTCAGTTATCTTCTTTTATTTCTTATTTCTGCAAAAAAAAATGCATGCATGGATTGGTGTTTTCCCTTCACAGCAAGGCTGTGAAGCTGAATTATTCTGGGTTCTATTGGAATTGTTACAGGGATCCCAAGGAAAGAGTGGGAAAAGGTTTCTGTATTGAAATGTTGTATTGTACTGAAATATCATCCTTCCATGTCTTTCTAGAATGCCACTAAGAACAATTTCTGGCTTCTTCCTGAATGTGTCTGGAAACTCTACACCATTACAGGGTGTTTGGCAGGAATGTTTTACAAAAGGCTTTTTAATCCGATCTTGTTTCCGTGACAGGAGATATGGGCATGGGCTGAAATCCCACAGCAGGGACTGAACTCCAGCTTTGTGTGGAAATGGGGTCTGTCTTAAACATCAGCTCAGGGCTAGGGCACAACCAGCTTTATCCCAGTTCCAGCTCCTCCCTGCTCTGGGAAATGTAAAGCAACATCTCAAGGGGAAGATGCTCGATTGTATTTCCAGTCTGGGAGAAGAAGGGATCTCTGAAGATGCAAGAGGCTCCTAAATAAAGGAATCTTCCTTTTTTTTTGACCCCAAGTTATTTCAGACCCACCTCAGTCACAGAATCATCAAGGTTGGAAGAGACCTTCAGTATCCTTAAGTCCGACCATCAATCCAGCACCACCAAATCCCACCTAAGTCACGTCCCCAGGTGCCACATCTGCAACACTTCCAGAGATGGTGACTCCACCACCACCTCCCTGGGCAACTCATTCTAATGCCTGAGCACTTTTTCAGTTATTTTTGGTTTTTAATACCTAACCTGAGCCTCCCCTGGGGCGGTTTAAGGCCGTTTCCTCTTGGGACACGGCAGAAGGAACCGACCCCACCTCAGCCCAAGCTCTGCTCAAGGAGTTGTGACAACTGGGGACCTCCTGGGTCCCCTCTCACTGCAGCTGTTCCAGCACAGCTCCTGCACAAACTTCCCTTCCCCTGGGACAGCGGGGGAAGGCGGCAGGGCTGGACTGGTCAGCTGGGCTGGTCAGCTGTGCTGCCTGTCCCGGACACCCCGCTGGACACAGGTGTCCTCCTCTCCTCCCTACGTGACATTCCACCTCCCCTTCTGCAGCAGATCCTGTGTGTGCACAGCACATCCTCAGAAATGCCGGCAGCTCCAGCTATTTCCCTGGCTGGCAGCGAGCACAAAGGATTGTTCCTTATATCTGCTGGCTACTGGAAAACAGGAAATGTTCTTTCCTCGGCGCTGCTTTCCAGCCGTGCCGGGCTGTGCCTTCTCTCCTGTTCCCCGGCAGGATTTTGGTCACTTCTCTGCCTCATTTGCATGGGGGGAGACAGGCAGCACATCCCGAGGGGACAGCTGGAAACAGAAAGAACAGCTTGGAGATCTCTGGGATCTCTGTCACTGAAGGGACCCTGACACTTTGGAAAGGCTCCCAGAGAGGCTGCTCAGGTCCTGCAGAGTTTAGAACTGTGTGCTCAGCTCAGCCCACTGCCATCCATCACCAGACTGTGCAAATGAGGCCCAAATCCCCTGTCCAAGCCAAAGGGAAGGCAGCAGATGCAGGCACAGAGATGGTGTGGTGGCAGGGGAGTTGCCATCCCCTCTGCCCTGTGCAACATCAGGAAAAGTCTCCCTTGGGAACAGCCATCCTCTGGGATGGGTTTGTCCCAGGGGCTGCAAACGGCACAGATCAGCCCCTGCAAATCACAAGCAGTGGGTTGGTTAGTATTTTTTAAAGTGCCTCAATTTGGGGCTTTAACAGCAGTGAAAAGGCAGAAAAAAAGGACACTTTCTGGTCTCTTAACTTTCTCTTGCTGGTGGCTTTTGCTCTCCAGCCTTGGACAGGTCTGCACGCATGGATTGGTGTTTTCCCTTTGATCCCGTGTGTGTGTCTGCCTGGCAATGCAGATTTGGAAAGAGCCCATGCAGGGATAGTGCTGGATTGGAGGCCAGACAGGGAGGCATTTCATCAACAGGCAATAGCTTTTCTGGAAGGAGCAGGAGAGCAATCAATGCACAAACTTTCTTGTTTTCTTAATCACGCTCCTGTTCTACCTCTCCCCGGGAGATTTATGAGCCTCCCAAATGTTGGACAAACACCAACAATAGTTGCACATTTTTAGCATCTGAACGCTTTGCTTTGCCTGGCTTCGTGTGGAAAGACAAGTCCAGGCAAGGTGGTCCTACAGAAAATGGTTTATTGGGACAGAGCCCTGGCCTGCAGCCACGGCCCCTTGGGCAGTGATCTTATCAGACCTCCTGAAGAGAGCAGGGTTGGGCCTGTTTGTTCCTTCGGTGGAAGACCTCCGAGGAGAACCTGGGTGTTGCAAGACCCCGGTATCAATTGTTCCCTGGGCGATGCTTTCCCCGGAGAGGAACGAGCAGGGGGTGCAGGGATGGCCCCACTGCAGGGGGGTGCAGCTCTGGGGATGGAGCACAGAGAGAATAAACAAAATCTGCTCTGTGCTCTCTGTGAGTTCAAAGCGAGGCAGGAACTGGTTCTTGACTTCCAAGGAGATCTGGGGAGCTGAATCCTGCAGGATCCTTTGGGGGGTCCCAAGCCAAATCCTCTCTTTCAAGTGCACAGCTGATTTGGCAGAGGTATCAGCAAGGTATCAGCTTGTTTCTTATTTTAGCCAGATTTGGTTTGTGGGCTGAATCTTACCTTCACTTAGAGCCTCCTGGAAGTTCTCCCCTTCCATTTTCTGTGGAGTGATGGCTTGCCTGGCAGGCTCTGGGATCTCAGATAACCTTCTGCTGCAAACATCCCCATCCAGAACGAGCTCACTCCTGGCCTGGACATAGCTGTCCCTTTGGACTCGATGAAGGTGCCTCATCGCGGAGCTCTGGGGACCTTTGGGACACCTTGGGCAGTCTGGGACCTCTGCACAGGGTGACAGATGTGCTGGGTGTGCAGGGGATCTGTTCTCTGCCCGCCTGGCAGCTGGGGGGGTGTGGCTGCCCCTTCCCTCTGGCGTGGGGCTCATCCCTGCACTCAGCTGGCACAGCCGTGGGTTTTAGAGCCAGGGTGGGTGTTGGATCCCTGGGCACTGGGAATTCCAGGCTTTCTGTGCTGACCCCCCAGGAAACCACTGCATTGACCTGAGGGGTGGAACAGGCTCCCAAAATTGAGTGACAGCACCGGGATTGTGGGTGTGTGGTTTGAATAGAAGTGTGTGATAGCACAGGGTGGAAAACTTAAAGTTTAAGGGTTTAGAATACAGTAATATTTATAAAGCAAGATGGATGTTTTGGGGCAGAGGCCAGTCCTTCTTTTTCACCTTCCTGTCCATGGGTCTGGGTGGTGTTTTGTAATTGGATAGAAAACTCTGCACTGTGGGCCATGGGTGGTTGGTTATTGGGTGGGTTAAAAGTAATTTAGGTGTCATTTCTCAATTAGACAATTTATCATTAAAAGGCCTTGTAAAGAGATAGAGATAGAACCATTTTTCACCTTATTAGCTAGAACTCACAACTTGTGAGATTGTGTTATAGATAAGAATTAATAAATATCTGAGTCCAAACACGAAACACCGTCTCTTGAGCATTTAATCCCAGCTCTGACAGAAAAGGAGATAAAAAAAGCAACAGGTGAGCTGATGTGCTCAGGTGAGATTCAGCTCTTGGTTAAGGCAGGTAAATGTGGGTGTGCACCCCTGTGGCTCAGCAGGGTCTGATTCCAGGTGATGGGGGGAGACCCAGGCCCTGAGCCCCCCCTGAGCCCCCCTGGACCACCCAGGTCACTCCTCAGGCCCTGCTGACCAAGGGTTCACCTCCACAGAAACATCAGGGGACACTTCAAATCACCTCTTTATCCCTTCCAGACTCCACCTCTCACTGTAGAAAATCAGTAATTCCAGGCTCCTGTGACAGGTTTATTCCTTGTGGATCCTTGGGGTGTCTCAAACTGCAGCTGATGCCTCTCTAGAGGACAGCACAACCCACCCCACACGTCCCTCACCTTTATGGAAGCTCAGAGCTGCAGTGCTCAGGGATGCTCTGGATTTCAGGTGTCTCAAATGCAGAGTGCATCCCACCCCTTTCTGCCCTTTGGAATAGTCCAGAACTTCTTCAGGTGAATGCCGCATTCAATTTTAAAAATTTTTGGAGAAAGGTCTTTTATGATTTTGGTGATATTCTTCTCCTACTACAAAATCTGTTGTCATTAATGCTTCTATACAGACCATTCCTTGGATGGAGCAGAGACAAACAAACCAGAAGGAAATGCAGCTTTTTGGAATTTGTTTAATGCAAACAACTCTGCAAGGCAGAGTTGCTGTGACTGATTTTTATTCCACCTTTGTTCCTATTTTGAATGCACAGATTTGAGGGTTTGAGGGCTTTTCTTGCCTTGTACAAACTCAGGTTTCAGTTGCTTGGCGTGGCCTCAGTTGTGGGGTTGTACAACTCCCAAATTCTGATTTCAGGATTTTTTTTCTATCTCATTACAAAAAAAAAACCCCTAAATTGTTGGTTCTTTCTGCCCCTTCCCTTAGCAGACTTCTGCACATTCCCTTTGCTCCCATTTGATGCCTAATTCTGGTTGATTATTCCTGATGGTGTTGGTGGTTAATTACCAGTTCCAGAACTTGTTTTCCAGCATCATAACACCTTTTCTACTTGGGTTTTTGTGTGTAATAAAAACCTTTCTCGGGCTGAGAAATGATGTTTTCCCTGGAGGATGGCCAGGGGGGTGTTGGGGTGTCTGTGCAGGGCCAGGAGTTGGACTGGATGATCCTTGAGGGTCCCTTCCCACTCTGTGGTTCTGTGGTTGTACTTTTCTGTGATTGTACTTTTCAAGGATACTTTTCAGCTCTTCTCTGTCTGCTTTTCTGCTGCTTTTCGAGTTTCATCTTTGCAGAAAGACAACCAGACAAATTATTTCCTGACTCCTGCATTTGGCAACAACTTCCACCAATGCTTAAAGCTGCTTTATGTACAGCCAATTCTCTTGGGTGACTTTCTCTCCTTCTCCTTGGCTCGATCCCCACGAGAGGAGGGGTTGATGAGGTCACTGATTTAAGCTGATCTTTGGTTGACACCAGCAGAGTCATCTCCTGGCCCAACAGGGTGCAAATATGAAAATAAATGAGTTAATTTTCTGTGAAATCTGAGCTCTGATCACTCCTGCTCAAGCCTCTTCCATCAGGCCTCCTGCTCAGAGTCATTGAGGAAACGTTCAGCCTTAAAGACAGGTAAGAAAAATCCTCTGCAGCTTCAGGAGGAGAGATAGCAGGAGGCTCTGGGCTGAGGCAGGATTCTTTATGTCTTTATATCAAGGCAGATATGAGCATCTTTTGTGTTGTCCTTAAAATAACCCTTTATCATGAAGAGACAGCTGGAATGATCCCTGTGAAAAATGGGGCTGCCCTGGGCAGAAATGTGCTCTGCATCCTGAGGCTGTGCAGGGAGATTTGTCTGCTTTAGGGCAAGGCCAGGGGGGAGTTCAGGACGTTCTGGTGAAGCAGGAAGCCTTGGGGAGAGCAGTGGGAGCATTTTCAGCTGATCTTGGTTGGGTGGTTGGGTGGGCACTGCCCTTTCTTACAAACTCTTCAGCCCTTTCCTGGTCTAGAGAGTCCTGGCTTGGTGTGGGCATTGTACAAACCCCAAATCCCGAGTCCTGAGCCCCTCATCTTCTGCCTTGGGAAGTTCTGTTCACCAAAGTCACCACTGGAGGCTTCCCCTGGCTTTCATCACCATCATCTCTGTGGTCCCCCCACTGCAGGTCTCATCCTTTCTGCTGCCCAGAGCAACCTCTCCAACCTTGCTCAGATATTTGGTGGAAAATTGGATTTTTAGTAATATTTTAATGCTAACACCTAATGAACAAGAGAGCATGACCAGTGAATGGGTTCATCTTTTTGTTCCCTGAACCATCTTAATAATTTGGCATTTCCCAGAGCTGGGAACACAATTTATAGAAAAGTCCTTTGTTCTTTGACTCATCCTTGGCTTGCTTTCTCCCTGGAAAAGAAGTCCCTCCCTGCTGTCCCAAGAGCTGAGGAATCCCCCCAGAGCAGACCCAGTGACAGAAGGGACATGGATTGACACTGAGCTGTGACAATGTCCCTGGGGTGGACACCGTGTCAAGAAAAGGTGGGTCAGAAATGTCCAGGGCTGCGCCATTTGGGGATAAAGTCATGGATTGTTTCAGCAAGGAGGCAGAGGGAGGTGGTGCAGGGTCCACATGGTGCTGCTGGCTGAAAAAGGAAGTTTCTAATCAGGGATGAGGCTCAGGAATTCCCACATGCTCAAGCTCAGGATGCTCTCCCACCCTGCACCTTTCCCTGCTGGACTCAGGGATCAGAGTGCTTTGGGTTGGGAGGTGAAGCCCACCCCATTCCCACCTCCTGCAGGGTTCCCTTGTGCTGGGAACCAGCCCTGGAGGGTTCCTGTGGGAACACCCTGCGTGGGAGGGGGACATTTTGCAGCTGGGGTTGGAGTGTGCTGTGCAAAATCCACAGAACCCCTCAGAGCAGGGTGGGAATTCAGCAGGAGAGGGAGGGAGCCTCAGAAAAAGGTCTGGCAGGGGAAGGTCGAGCCTGACCTGACTCTGTGGTGTCCCCAGCAGGTCCCTCCCAAGCTCCTGACAGCCCCAGACACCAGGAGGTGCCTGTGCTGGTGTCCCTGGGCTCGGCAGTGCAGCGAAAGGTGCCCTCTGTCCCTGCAGCAGCTCCCCAGGGTGGGACGTGGTGTCCCACTGTCACTGAGCCCTCAGGGTGGGCATCCAGAGCTCCTGCCCCTGGACTCTCCCTGCTGCCACTCCCTTCCACCTGGAGCAGGCAGAGGCACTTCTCCCAGAGGTCAGGGAACTTCCAGAGCTTTGCCACAGCTGGGGCATGGAGCAGGGAGCTCAGAACCAGGGATGTCCTGCAACTTCACCCCTTTTATTGCCTTCCTTGAGGAAACAGAAAAAGCAAAAATGCTTAAACCATTCAGATAACTTCTCTCTTTGGGGGACTTTTTCTCTCCTAAGGTCTTGAATGAGTTATCCAGGAGAGAAATGCAGGAAAAGAGGTGCTAATTAATGGAGGTGGGAAAGCAGTGACAAAGCTGAAGGGATGGATGCATTTGCAGGATGCAGAAAGCAAGCAAACCATCAGGGAACTGCAGCTTCCCATGATCAAAACCATGCTGATATAAAATATTGGCTGGTGCTCCTAAAAAGCCATGGCTGGGAAATGAATGAATGAATGACTGAGGGTTTAACTGGGCCAGTGGGGGGAAGCAGGGCTGATAAGGAGCTCCTTATCCAGGAGTGTTTGGGTGTTTGGATGCATCTGTTTGTTTTCCTCAGCAGGACAGATAAGATAACTCCAGGCTGTGTTCAGAGCAGGTTAAAACTGTTTAGTAAACAGATTTATATGCATGAACACACTGGCATAGGAACAGTCGTTTGGTAACTCACAGATCAGCCTCCACCTCAGTTCAGGAGGTTTTTCAATCGTGATTGTGCTCTCTCTCATTAGAGAGGTCTTTTATCACAGAAAGCCAAATTTTCCAGACAAATCACTCTAATTAAACCTGGGAGATAAAATAAAATAAAATAAAATAAACCATTAAAAATATAATAGTGAGGTTTGGCCAAAGCAGTTCCCTCCACCTCTGGTTCCTTGCTCTGAGAGAGTACAGCCAACATGCTGAGGCTCCAAAGGAATTGGATGGAACCCAAAGTAATCATCTTGGAGGGCTGGACAGAGTGTCCTCAGGTAGGAAATCCCAGGATGAGCCCAGAGATGGGAGGGAAGGAGGGACACAAAGCCCCTGTGCAGGGTCAGCAAGCAGAGAGAAGAGATCCCACAACTCACCCAGGAACTTGCTGTGGCATCCAGGATGTGAAAATGGGGTAGAGACTGACTGTGCAGGAACAGAAATGGGCATTTGTGTGGTCAGGGCCCTTCAATCCACAGGGAGAACGAGGCAGGGAGAGCAGCTCTGTGTGGGAAAGCCCACAGTGACACGGCCTGGGGACACTCAGCCCCACCAGGACCACGTGGAGAGGGCTCAGGTGAGGATGAGACTGGAAAATTCATCCCCAGTCTGGCCTAGAGAGGGAGGATGTGCATTCCCATGTGGCACAGGATCGTCCCAGACAGGGGCAGGAGGCTGCAATAGATAAATGAACAAATTTGTCATCTGTGGGAACCTCCTGCTCTGTTCATAGGTGTCCAAGGGTAAAGGCCACTGGGATGTGCCCAGGAGCCCTCCAGTGCTCTCCAGTGCTTCACCAATGATCCTGGAGCTCTGGGGCTGCAGAAGGGCTCCCAAATCTGGGATTTTTGTCCAGCTGCCTCCTACTAATGGTGCCCTGTGCCCCACTGCAGCAGCCAGGGCACACATCCCACCCTGGAGCACTTCCCCAACCCCTGGGCACAGCACAGGGCCCATCCAGGGGCTGCTTCAGCACCTGCTCAAGATAAAATTTTATTGTCATGACCTTGCTCAGAAAACCAGGAAACATTCCCCAACTGAAGCCTGGTTTCTCTTCCACAATTGCTCTGGTTTTGGGACAGAGCTTCCATTCAGGATCTTAAAATCACAAAATCATGGGTTGGGTTGG